>RAKG01000049.1:0-305659 GCA_009802275.1 Neurospora sp. CHS-2018a
AAAAATTAAAGAATAAATTTAAAATATTAATAAAAAAAGAACAAAAGTAACAAAAATGGAAGAAAAAAAATTAGAGGAAAATTGAAATTAAAGAATAATATAAAATATTTAAAAAGAAATTTTCTTTAATTTAAATTCCCTTTTTTAAAAAAATAAAGAACTTTAAAATATTTTTAAAAATATAAATTCTTAAGCGCTTCACTGTCTTCGTTGGGCAATTTAAGCTCCGCCCAAGGAAGGACTATGTTATAATTTATCGTTATTAAGTATTTAAGAGCCTCCTTAATATATAAATATTTTGTATATATACTTTATCAAATTAGTATATACTAGGCGCACATGCCAATACTAATCGCAGTCGCATTTTATTCTATTCTTAATATCAATATTAATTCTTTATAACAACGACCTCTATACTACTAAACCGAACCAACTCTATATAATACTACCCTTAAGAAGGGTTAAAAAGACTAGGCGTAAAACTTATAAAGAGGGCATTCCTAAAGAGTGTTATGGGTCTAGCGCTTAGTACTAGCATCTGGCATACGGTTGGCTAAACGACGAGTGCCGGCAATGCTCGCTAAGCCGGCAAGCTACCGGCAACCCCTAGAGCCCTCGGGCCTCCACTAGCCTCCACGGGATTGGCTAGACTCTAGTTACCTTAAGTAACTAGGCACTCCTACAGCGGCGCACGGCTATAAAAGGATAGGTAGCCGAGTCCGCCCTACGGGCTAGTCTTTCTCCTCTTTTCTCCTCGTAAAACCTTAATAGATTATTTTAACTAATACTTATATATTACTCTACTATCCCCTTATATTAGGTTCTACCTATTTATAAGGAAGGATTGCTTATAATTGTAAGCGTAGTAATATATTGGCATTAGAATGGTTTTTTTTACTATATTTAATAATAATGATACTAATATCGATATAGAAGAATTTTACGACCCTTAGCCTCCTACCGAAGGAATTGGAAATACTATTAAAAATACCGACGGTATTAATACTACCGGCCTGTTCGGTTCGTTCGTACGTGCTCTATAGACGAGTCCCGAATTTAGGAATAAAATTAAATCTTTAATTTCCTTTTTTACTTATGTAAGAGCAGCGCTCGATACCACTCGGCCAATAGACTAAAAGATCTAGCAGTTCCGAAACTTAATGTTTCGGAACCTCGAGCGTCACGCTTATATAACTACGTTTACTTATAACCTTACAATTATCCCCTCTCTCCAAGAGGTTCGTCCTCGGACTTAAGGAACTCGGATAACTAAGCCTTTTATAGCGGATTAAGCGCTTAAACTCCCAAAGTTATACAACGGACCGAGGTAGGGAGCAATACCTCATCTGGTTCTAGCGAGCCGCCACCGTGTTGCACCCTTTGTAACCGCGACGAAAGTGCCCCGAGCGGGAATCGAACCTACGACCTCGCGAATACTAGTGCAGCTATTAAGTTTCGGAACAATTGTAAGAGCAGCGCTCGATACCACTCGGCCAATAGACTAAAAGATCTAGCAGTTCCGAAACTTAATGTTTCGGAACCTCGAGCGTCACGCTTATATAACTACGTTTACCTATAACCTTACAACTTATTCCTAACCTATTTTTAAATTTATGTTTAATCTTCCTACTAAATAGGATTCTAATAGTAAGAAAGATAACAGTAAGGATAAAGAGAAGTTTAAGTCGGCTAGAGATAATAACTCCTCTAATAATAATTCTAAACTTTATTAGTATAAGCTTCTCGACTTCTTTAAATAGGACGGTAAACCTAATACCTTTATATTCTATTATAATAAATTTATTAAAATTTATAACGCTAACTTCTATAAAGGCTTCTGTATTAATATAGAAGCGGCGTAGATTAAAATTTTTAATACCCTACTTAATAAGAAGTAATAGCGCTTCGAAAGGTATTAAACTTACCGGACCCTTATAAGTTAAAAGAACCCGGCCGAATTGTTCGAATAGATTTAATAGGTCTTCAATACCTATTATACCTAAGATTAAACCTTCGATAACTTTATTAAAATGCGTTAAAAAGATAGCGAATTATTCTTTAAATTCTATACTAATTTTGACGACGAGCTTTTAAAATCTAGTAATTATAGTTGGGATAGTTGAGTTAAATTTAATTTCTTTTGCCGTATTATTAATAAGAAGTTTAATAATTACTTCTTTATAATCGAATTTTCCGACGACTATTTAATTTACGTAGAATAATTTTAGAATATTGCCTATAAATATAAGAAGATTAGAAAGTTCCGAACCTTCTACTAGGTTTTCCTTCGAAATAATAATAATCGAAACCGGCGGTTTATAGTTTATTTACCCGTCGTTACCGGTTTGGGACGTTCTAACTCCTAATAATAATTTAGAAGTACTACCTCTTCTTCCGGTTCGTCCTCTAGGATTCGATATAATGCCGACGGTAATATTATTATAATTATAATTAATATTCGTAATATTTACAGCGGAGGCTCTTCTTTATAATAGTAAAATAGAGTTAAATAAGTCTTTTAAGAAGAGTATAATAAGCGTAAAGCCGAAGGTCGCTATATCTAATACGGAGCTTTTAAATATATAATTACTAAGTACCCTTATCTCTTAACTATTAACTTTTAAAATAATAAAAGTATTTGTATTTAAGCTATTTAAATTGCCTTATTATTAGAAGATAATCATGCCGGGGATACTTTAAATAATTCCGATATAGAATAGGGAAAAGAGTAATTCCAATATAAAGTTAGGCGCCGGAGCTTACCCCCGAAATATTAAATAAAATAAAAGAATTTAAATTATAAATAGAAATAGAGCCTATTTTAATACTAATTATTATTAATTCTATAAATTTATTTTACATCCTTATTAATAAAGGGTACTAATATTTTACTATTATTAATAAAAATATTGTAAAAGATTTCCAAATCCCCATTATCCCAATCCCGGGCCAGTAAGTCCGGAGTACTTTAATTACTATAGAGGGAATTACTATTTAAAGCATCGCTTATTTCCTTATAGAACTCTAAGGTTATATTTCCCTTATTTACGCTTATATTATCTTAGAGTTAGAATACCCTATTATTTTCGGCAAGTTATAACTTATAATTAATAAAATTTATTTTATTCCCTACGAGAAGAAGTTTTAATATAGGGTTATAAAATCTTAGGTTAATTACATCGGCCTAAATAAATTAAAGTCTCTAACCTTTTAAGAGTTTTAGAGTACTATATATATTTTCGCTATTACCTTTATTAATATATATAAGCGTATTAAGAAATAGTATAATTATAATATTATTAATATATATATTTTTATAGTTACTTTAAAGGATATTAAAAAAGTTCTAGCACTTAAAAGAGTCCGTACCGATAAAGAATTTAAATAAATTATCCCCCGGGAGTTCTAGGACCTACTACCTCTCTTTAGGAAGTAGGAAGCTAACTGTATTAATAAATATAAACCTAGGGTGGATTTGAAAATCGAAATTAAGAAGGGCCTAAATAATAAAAACTTCCTTTTACTTTATAGCCCGTTATATAGTATATTTCGAAAAGAATTCTTAGTATTTAAAAAGACCCTTCGGGATTTATTAGATAAAGGATTTATTCGTACTAGTAGTTCCGAAGCCGGTATTTTAATACTCTTTATCTAGAAGTCCGGTAGCGGCTTCCGCTTCTACTATAATTACCGGATTTTTAACGCTATTACCCGGGCCGACCGTTACCCCTTCCTATTTATTTATAAAACTTTTAGGGTATTTAAAGGTATAAAATAGTATTTAAAGGTCGATATAGTATAAGCCTTCTATAAAATCTATATAGTAAAAGGAGAAGAATTTAAGACGGTGTTTAAGATTTAATACGGATTATTCGAATAATTCGTAGTCCCGTTCAACCTTTATAATATTTTAGCCGCCTTCTAATAGTATATTAATAATATACTAGGCAATTATTTAAATAATTTTTACTCGGTTTATATAAATAATGTTCTAATCTTTACAAATAGGTTTAAAGAGGATTATATAAAGAAAGTCCGGCTAGTGCTCGAATGCCTCCGGGACGTTAATTTTTATTTAGATCCCGATAAATATAAATTCGCTATTAAGAAAGTTAAATATTTAAATTTTATTATTTATATAGGAATCGGTATTTAAATTGACCCGGATAAAGTTAAAGCTATTTTAGAATAGGCCGCTCTAATATCCTAAAAAGGGGTCTACAACTTTTTTAGATTTATAAATTATTATTAGATATATATATTAAACTTCTCTTTTATTACGGCACCCCTTACTGTATTTACTGGAAAAAGAATAATATTTAAATAGATTATAATTTATAAAAAAGCCTTTTAATTATTAAAAACTTTATTTACTCGAATACTAATCCTTATAAAATAAGATTTAAAACGCCTAATATTTTTAGAGACCGATTATAGCGGTTTTATTTTAAGTAACTATTTAATTTAAGAAGTTAATAATTAATAGAAAGTTGTTACTTTCTATTTAAGGAAGTTAATATTAATTAAATATAATTATTCTATTTATAATAAGGAAATGCTAGCTATTATCGACTATTTAAAAGAATAATAAGCGGAACTATATAATTATAAAGCCTTTACTGTTCTTACTAACTATTAGAATTTAAAATACTTTATAATTCGCTAGTACTTTTTTAAATAGTAAGTTTATTAAGCCGAATACTTCTCCCATTTTAATTTCGAATTCTAATACCACTCGAGTAAAGAAGCTATAATTTTAGACGCCTTATTCCGCCGGGATTAAAATTAGTTTACCGACGACGACCGGGAAGTTTAAAACTTTTAATTAATTCTAGATTCGGTATTGCGGAACTATATACGGATTTCGGCTATAAGAATTCAATACTCTCTAATCGGGGCGGAAAGGGGTATATAAGTATTTAAAAATCCGGATTTATAATAGTTCTAAGATACTACTATTACGAAGGACCTTCTTTATTAATAAGTATTTTAAACGGTTAAAAATAATGAGCGGGACCTTTCTTCGACGAAATTATAATTCTAAATTATAGATTGCTCGGTAAATAATAAAGGTAGATTATAATATAAAAGTAAATTTTAGATTCCCGGGAGCTTTATAGCTACCGAGTCTAAAGCTATAAAATTTTCTAATACCGATTAAGAATTTAATACCCTCTATACTAAAATTATTTAAATTATATATAATTTTTAGTCTTTCGGGCACTTAGGAAGAGAAGGTACTATAGCGGCTCTTATTCGGTACTTCTATTAGCTATTACTAAACGTATATATATATCGATTCCTTTACAATTATTATATTTATAGTTTAATTAAATACTAAAGAGATTAACGGAGGGGGCTTTTATAACCTATACCAATCCCCGATTAATTTTATTATAAAATATAAATAGATTTTATTATTAACTTCCTAGAATTTAATAGTAATATTTATTTATTAATTATTAAGGATTATTTTAGTAAAAATATTATTCTAGAGCCTATACCGTTTATAAATGTAGAAACTTATATAGAGAGATTCTTAAACTATTTCGTCCGATATTATAATTAGCTACAATTTATTATTAATAATTGGGGTTTTAATTAGACCGGTAGGTTCTAAAGACGACTTTACAAATTTATTAGAATTAAATAATTATTTAATATAGTTTATTACCTTTAAACCGACGGCGGATTAGAAAGAATAAATTAAAAAATATAGGCCTTTTTAAAAATTTATATTAATTAGGTTTAAAATAATTAGTACGAATAGTATTTAATAATTTAATTAGTAATTAATAACCGTATTAATACTTTTATTAATATATTTCTATTCTTTACTATATATAGCTTCGAACCCGAATTTATCGTGCCGGTTATCCCCGAGGCTATTAGAAACTCCTGTATTCCGGTTAATATCCGGGCTTAATAATTTATTAAAAAATTATTATAAATTATAGATATTTATTAAATTATAATAATTATAGCGGCTTAAGAGTAGGAAAAATATATTAACTGTATAAGGTAATTAATAGAACGATTTTAAATCGGCGATAAAATATAGTTTAACTTTAAGAATTACGCCTCCCCTCGGCCGAAAAAGAAGTTAGACTAATTATATATAAAATATATAATTTTTCGAATCTTTTCTCCGCTAATAATCGAATTCTCCGGTTTCCCTAATAACGTCTACAATATTTTCTATATCGACCTTTTATAAAGAGTTATAAACGATTTATTACCCGGATAGGTAATTATAAATTATTAGTTACTTCCCGTCTTAATAAAAGGTAAAGAGGAATATTTCGTAGAAAAAATTTTATATATAGATAATTTTTTGATTAATAAGAAAATTTTTATAAAATGGAGAAGTTATTATAAACCTTTATAATACCCCTTAAAAAATTTCATTAATATAGAAGCGTTAAAAGTTTTTAAGAAGGAGTATAGGGATATTCGAATTAATAATAGGCCGGTAGATTAATTTACAAGGGTTAAAAGGTAGCGGGGGAAACGGTTAATATTAATAGCGTTAAAAAAGAGGTACGGAGGCCGAATAAAAATTAATTAAGGGGTTTCCCTTAGGATAAGCGAGCCGAGGGATTTATACTCTAATAAGCCGGAAGGCTTTAATACTATTAAAATAGACGAGCAAGGCTTTTAAACTATATAATTAGCCTTCTTCTTCTTTTTAAGTAGAATTTCCGTTGCAACCTCGGCTTCGGCCTCTTTATTTTCTACCCTAATAAAATATATTCTCTTCTTAATTTTCTTCTTTTTCTCCTTCTTAGTCTTTTCGAATTCTACTAATTTATTTTCCGGCCCCGAATATATACCCCCTAATTCTTTTAATTCCTTAACTATCTCTTTTAGCTTAATAGTATTATTAATTACCTCTTTTAATATAGAAATACTAATACCCCTAATTACCCTACTAAATAATAGATCTAACCGAATATAAAGCTCCTCCTTATTCGGTAATATATTTTCCTCTTCCGCTACTTCCTTCTCCCTCTCCCTTTCTTTCCTTTCGAATTCTAAAAGGCGGGCTTCGAACCTTAAAATAATACCGCGAGCGTTTGAAAATTAGGACTCGAACCTAAAGAGACGGGACTCGACCCCGGATAGAATATTATAAGCGACGGCGTATTAGGATTCGAACCTAGAAAAGCGGGATTCGAACCCGGAGACAATAATATTAATACCGGCGGCGGTATTTAGAATAGTAGTACTAATAAATTTAGTAGTAGCGGCGGCATTCTTAGTAACGGATTTAGCGGCAACGGCGGCGACTTCGAATTTAATAATGGCCTCGTAGCCGGTATAAGAAAGCTCGGCGAAAATAAAGGTTTAAAAACCAACTTAATTACCCTAATTAGTATAGAAAATATAAAACTCTTCCCCTAATTTATTTAAAGTCTTTAATACCCCTACTAAAGAAGTAGAAAGTATAGAATTTAAATTCGTTAAAACCGTAATTAAAACTATTATAGCGGCGATTAGAGCAATAGGCGGTTTAATTTTTATAAAGTAATTAAAAACCTTATAAACGGCGTTTTTAAAATAATATAAATATAAAAGAATAAAGAATAAATTATAAGTTATAAGTTTATTTATTTAATAATTAAATTATCCTACTCTAATTCATTAAAATAATAAGTAATAATTATAATCTTCCGGAATTATTTATACGTTTTAATTATAGTACCTTTACTAACAGAGTAATTATATACTAATTAGGTGGTATACCGCTCTTAAATAATAAAGGGTTGGACTTAATAAATGTCGGCCTCCTTAATTTTAATATAAAGAGTGTAATAATCTTTACCTTTAACGGATATATAAATATTAAGTTCGCTAATATTTATATAGTAGGAGTACTACTATAAAATTATTTTAATAATAATAGCGCGGGTCGATTTATAAATATTAGACGGAGGGGTAGTAATAACTATTTTTAATATAGTAGGAGTAAATATAAACGGGCAAAGCCTAAAGCGATTAGAATTAGGAATAGAATTAAAGAATATACGGGTTAGTATCGTAACGGGCGGTAGTATAATAAGTAGGTAAGCTAGAGTAATAAGGTTTAAGTTCTAGTACTAGGTAATAAAGTAATAAGTACGGTCTAATATTTAGATAAGGGTATATTAATAGTATAATAATTATTATTAATAGGGAGTAAGAGAGAGAGTAAATTTAGAAGAGGGGTAAGATTCCGGGTTATATAAATAAACGAGTATAGTTTACGCGACGCGGCTGTAATTGGAAGGGGAAAGGGGGGGGTTAATATTATAAATCTAGCGCCTAGTATTAGTATCTAGCATACGGTTGGCCAGACGACGAGTGCCGGCAATATTCGCCAAGCTGGTAAGCTACCGGCAACCCCTAGAGCCTTCGGGCCTCTATTAACCTCTACGGGATTAGCCAGACTCTGGTTGCCTTAGGCAGCTAGGTACTCCTATAGCGGCGTACGGCTATAAAAGGATAAATAGCCGAATCCGTCCTACGGGCCAGTCTTTCTCCTCTTTTCTCCTCGTAGAACCTTAATAGATTATTCTAGCCAGCACCTGCGTACTGCTCTGCTGTCCCCTTACAAAGAGGACGTAGAGAGGGCGATCGAATTCGCCGCCAACGCATATATTCGAAATAAATTCAAAAGTATTTAAACTACTACAACCGTATATAATATACTATATTACACAACACGAAACCGCATAAACGGCGCACTACCCAAATTAATAAATAGTAGCTACAATAAAAAGTTAACTAACGAAGAAGATCTTACTATATTAATTTAAATTAATATTCGTCTCTCTATTAATTAATTAACTCCCTTCTCGCCTATTTAACCCTTTTTAAATTCAATTAATATTAATTATATTTAATAACGATTAATTTATAAGTAAGTAGGGAGGTAACGAGCGCTAAGCTTTTAAAAGTAGTATAATAGATCTCATGAATTAATAATAAACCCGACGATATAAACCGATAATAAATTAAAGAATATATAGACTGTAATAACGAATTTAAAACTACCCGTACTAAATCCCTTATTTAAGTACGAAAGATAGTACAATCGAAGGTAAGTATTAATAAAGTTTTTAATAAATACTACGATTATATTATAGAGAATAATATTGTACTAAATAATTAATAGAATAAAGATAAATCTAGTTATAAAGTCGGCTATTTTACGAAATTATAAACTATATAAACGTATTAAGAGATATTAATAATCTAAACCTCTAACCCTAACGTAGGGGAGCTAATTACTATTATTAAATATATATTAATAATTAATTGTATTATTCTACCCTTTATTATCCTTCCTAGTATAAAAATTATAAAAAACTATATTAATAACCGCCTCTATAACGAAATTATTCTCTCTACTTTACTAAAAGGCTATATTAATAATTAACTTACTTTATATTAATTTAATTATTAAAATTAATATTCTATACCTATCGATAAAGAAGAGAAGCGCCTCCTTCTATTAGATAATTATAGTAGTTATTATACTATTAAATTCTATAAGTATTATTATAAAAATAACGTAATTCTTTTCCTCCTTCCTCCTTACTTTACTTATCTCTTATAACCGCTTAATATAAATATTTTTTAAATTTATAAGTATAATTACTAGAAAGATATATATAAATAAATTATATATTATAATATTAAGTATATAAAATTCTCCTTTCTTAATAATTTATATAAGATACGAAAGAAGTCTTTTAAATTAAATATTATTAAATCCGTTTAGAAGAAGGCTAGCTTTAACCCTTTTAATTCTAATTTAGTATTATTGGTACTAATTACTCCCCTTATATTAGTAATTAATCTAATAATTATTTTAAAGAAGAGAGGGTATATCTTTCTTAATAGAGATTTCTATAATGAGAGAGAAGAGGATTAGCGAAAGTATCCCTTTATTAAAAATAATTATCTTTTTTATAATAATAAAAGAAAGAAGATAATAGTTATTATACTTAACCCTAATCTATATAATATAATAGTACTATTATATAATACGTACAATTTTAAAACCCTATTTAAAAAACTAAGTATTAAAGAGTAATAGGCTAATATAATCACTCCTCCTATCGCCTTACTTATTATTAGAAATTATTCTATATATGTTAATAAGGGTATCTAACGATCTACACTTTAGCAAACACTATTAAGCCTAATAACTAGGCATATTATAACTAAGCGAGATAAAATATAGAATAGTCTTTTATTTATAGCGGTATCTATTATAGAAGCTAATAGGAGAAAGAGGAGGAAAGAGGTTAAAAATATACTTAGAAAGGAGGCACGTTCTAATACTAACCGACTAGTAATAAGGGCTAACTTAATTACTATTAGTAATACTCGTCTCCGCCTTATAATTAACGACAACGGCCGTATCCCTATATACTAAAAGGAGAAAGATCGTATCAAAAAGAAAGATTTCGATATTAAAAGAATTGCCCTACGTAAATAGATCACTAACTTTAAGAAAGACCGTAAAGAGTGGGTAAAGACTATTAGGGTACAAATAAAGATAGAAGGCAAAAACCGTAACGAATAGGGCAATACTATAAAACTATTACTAAAATAATTAAAGGATAAAGACTACCTTTTTACCTAATATCGAAAGGTTAGGAGAATACGTTAGAAAGAATTTAATAATATAAGGGATAAGGTAATTATAATACTAGTAATATAATAAAATTATACAATTAATAATATACGGCTTCCTTATAATTAGTTACTAGAAGGTAACTTATTACCTCTATAAATTTACGATAAGGAGAGGGCTATATTAGTAAAAGAGGTAATTATTACTTTCTTTATTATTATTAACCCAATAGCTAGTTAAATTATTAAAATTAAGGATAAGGATAAAATTTAGGGAGGTAGGGAGGACGAGAATAGGGACGAGGATAAGTAATAGGAGGGGTTTAAAAATAATAATAATAAGGATACTTATAAGTAATTACAATAATCACAATATTTCAGAGTATTGTAACACCATAAATAAATATAGTAATACAGCACGGTAGTCAGAATCCGAAAAGACCAACTTTCTAACTTACATATAGTTATACGACAAAACAATGGTACTTCCATTTGCTAGCATTTTGTATGGGCTTAGCATATACCTAAACTTTTTTGCTAATTGCCCTGATTTTTACTAATTGCCCTGCCTGACCCCATCCTAGCGGATGGGGTCAATGGGCGTTTCGAGCCCTGACGAGTAGGTGATGGAAGGCTGTAAGGTATAAGATGGCAGAGAGTGCCCACTATCTCCCTTCACATGCATGCTAACCCTCATATCTATCAGGGATCGCGGGCCACAAGCTGCTTCGGCAGTCAGAAAAGCCCACCATGAGACGGCACCACCAACGGTACTGAGGGACGAAGCTTCAAACCTTATATCTGCGACATCTTCTGCGTTTGAATCCGCTAACGGTCTGCAGTGACGCTCTGGACAGCTTGGTGCTTGGATGGCAGTGCTCCAACAAAAACTTCACCCAAGATGTACTTCTATCTTGCCGCACCGGCACCTCGGGGTGTGCGGTTCTACGCCAAGAAGCTTCTCGATCAAGACGGCAGCTTGGATACTCCCATTCACTGCTCTTTCCGGTCTCCGTTCGTACAGGACTGGTGGAGCTGCAGACGAATGGACGGGATGATACCGCATGCCTTTCCTTCACCGGGCTTTTGAGTCTGTTGAAGTGAAGGGACACTTTAGCGCATGGGATTTTAAATCCCACTCCCATTCTCTCTTTCCTTGCTATAAATATCCCAACTGTACTGCTTCCCTGGACCTTTCCAACCGCTACCCAACCTCATCCTTCCACACCAAATCATCCATTGGCCTTTAACTGAAAGCAACCATCATGGATTCCACCACCAACAATGATTCCACTGGGGGCTTCGGCTCCTTTGACCTGTCTCCGAGGAAGGACTGGAACTCCTTCAATGACGATAAACCAGAGTCATTGGAGTATGAACCGGCCTACCCTCTGCAAGTCCGGCAACTGTTCGGATCCGCTGTCGGTAGATGCTCATCTGCCACCACTGGGTCCCGCGGATCTGATGTCGCCAGTAGCTTTGCGGCGATGAACCTGCCCAGGGAGATACTCTACCAAGTTTTCGACCACCTCATCGCTCCGTTTAAAGAATACCATGACGATAATCTCGTGCCACAATCTTTCAGAGGCAAGGGCATCCGCTTCCAAGTCGTCGAGAGCCCTTTCTCCCCTGAATCACTTCTTTCAACCGACGACCTCACAGTCACTGGTGAAGTTTCTTCTCGGAACTTGAACCAGGTTACTGGCACTCGGCAGACCGTCGATCCACTTGCTACGTACCGGGAGATCCAGTCCGGTGCTGCTGAGACGATCCCAGATGGGTGGCTTCAGAGTGAAGGGGTCGCCCAAGAGCTGGAACAGCTATCCTGGAACGAGGATGAGATCTCCGAAGAGGATACGGACGAGGACTCTGATAGCGACCATGAGTCTAGCGAGGACAACACCTCGGAGAACGGCGAGCATGCAGCTGCGTCCACACCTCGAGCATCCAGGCATGCGCTTGATCGAGAAGCGATATCCGATCCTGACGGTATCAAGCGGGCATTCCTCGCTACGAATAGGCGGGATGGTGACGGTCCGATTCAGTCACACCGACTTCTTATCGATCCCTTGTTGGAGAAGTGTTGCGACCTTCTTTGCGGCTTCACATGGGCCCTCGATGACGAGAAGGAGTTAGAGCACATCTTTTGCGACATCGAAAGAGAAAACAACAATAGGTGTGTTAGCGTCACACAACATGACACAGAGCCGGCCACCGACGAACAGGAGGATACAGATACCTCCTGCGGCAAGCCATCTTCCTCCGGCGAGCCATCCTCCAGCGGCTCAGCCAAATCGTCAGTGCCGACATCCCCGCTCGGCTCTGCGCCTTCATCGCCTTTCCTTGAACCTGCCATCGCCATTCCGGAGTCGAGTGTCCCGGCCACGGCCGAGGATGACATAACCTCGGATCTCTTGCACCTGGACCCTGCAATCTTTGCAGATGACGACCAAGACAGTGACCCTTTAGAGTATCTGGATTACGACTTCGTCATGGTGCACAGGCCAAACATCTGGGAGACAGACGAGGAGATTGTCGCTCTGGCAACGTCCCGCCACGTTTGTCCACGCTCCACCACTTACGAGGCCCGCTGTCGTTTCCGGCCTCCAGTCCACTACCAGAACCTCCTCCGCCTTTCTCAACTCTCACCAGGTGTCACGGAAGAACTCGGGAAAACCCTATATCCCAACTGCACTGCCGAATTCCCCTACGGCCCTCACCTCTTCCCCGTCTTCGCCGCGGAGCGCCCAGCCATCCTGCCCATGATCCGCGGCGTCATCCTCCACCTCGACTGTTCTGACGACTTCAACGACACCATAACCACCGAGCTGGCTCACATGCTGTCGTTCTTCTCGCCGTCCCTGCGCCCCGACTCGCCATGCAGAAAGCTGGCATTCCTCACCGTGAAGCTCCGCACCAGCCTGGTTGACATCCCTCGCTGGCAGCAGGAGGATCTCTCCACGGAAAAGCGGCTCATCATGGACAAGCTGCGGGAGTGGGCGCCGCTCTTTCGAGCTGTGCACACCGACGAACTCCTGTTGAGATTGGTGGGGATTCGGCATGAAGTTTTCTCCGCGGCGCAAGGGGTGCCTTATGGTATGGGGCAGGAGGATCGGGAAAGGGAGATGACGACCAGGGAGATAAGGGCGATGTGGAGATATGCCGGATTGCTTGAGTGGAGGCCATAGTCGGAGAGAGCATGAGCGGGCTTGGAGGCGTCATGGATGGTAGATTGGTAGACCTGGAGGCGAAAAGGGCATGAATTGGATACATCTAGTCAGGATGATGGGGTCGTTTGAAGGGATTTTTGCAGGGCAGCAGGAGAGGCATCTCGTCGCCAGTTCACCAAGCCTAATAAAATAGAAAATCCAGTGGTTTGACGTGCATTCTGTGACCTTCAGTGCTCAAGCTTGCATGTGAAGAGTTCTAAAGATAATCTGTAGTGGTATCCATGCATTCGTGCGGTCCTCATGTCACGATCAACCACAACACTTCCACACTGACACTTCAACTTGAGAATAGATACAACCATGCCTATCGGATTCTACTGGCCACACACTTACACAGTCACTAATG
Organism: Neurospora sp. CHS-2018a; assembly: GCA_009802275.1. NCBI lineage: Eukaryota > Fungi > Ascomycota > Sordariomycetes > Sordariales > Sordariaceae > Neurospora > Neurospora sp. CHS-2018a. The sequence continues at coordinate 14,203 of RAKG01000049.1, forward strand.
TCCTCGAAAGGTAGTTCACATTCGACGTCGCCTCCCCCTGGTTGACACGGTCTTTTACAAACTCTAGCTACCTCCAGTTAGGGCAATGGACAAGTACATCAAACAACTACAGCAAAAACAGCGTCACCAAGAGGGATTTTGAACAGGAAGAAGCCTTTGCAGTAATCATGACTCATTAGCACTACCAAATATTCCTATTATCCCTTGATACGATCCAAAACTCCAATCCATCGTCAACTCATAACACGATTCATCATCTGATGCAGGGCACACATGCGCCTCAAGCACCGTATCCCATACCAGCAGGACACTTAGCTCCAGCGTTCATAACAAAACAAAACAAAACCAGATTTTGACCGTTTTGTTTTGTTTTACATAAAAGTCGATGGTTTTGCTTTATTTTCAACCTGTTTTGTTTTGTTTTGTATGTTTTGCATCCGGAAATAACAATTTTTCCGGTTCCGAAATACACGTAATTACACACTTCTATCAGCCGTATCGGCACCATTACACAACAAAAACGCAGAATTAAATATACAGAAAAAGATAAGTAATAAAACAAGGCAAATCCAGATATAAGAACACCCCCAGCAACACCAGCAAATACCCCAGCAACGCCAGCAAATACCCCAGCAACCGCTGCAAACGTCGCCAACGGGCCGTCGGGAGCAGACTTTTCACAGCGCGTTTGAATGGCTTCAACACCAGGTCCCTGTCATGCGATGGACCGGTTTGAACGGCCAAATCTACCCCTTCTAATGTTCAGAGCCATGGATCGAAAATTTTGGGTGTTTTGGCAAAACCGAGCCGACCCGTTTTGCCTACATTCACACCCCTTTTGTTTTGTTTTGTTTTGTTTTGTTTTATTTTGTTTTGTGTATTTTGTTTTGTTATGAACGCTGCTTAGCTCCCATGAGCTTAGCGCCAGGGGCCGGCCTAAACTTGGCCGCCTTGTTCCACAGCTCGGCATCCTCAGCCTTGGTCGCCACCTCCTCAAGGGTAAAGTCCTTCTTAGCATCCTCTCTCAGCGCCCTATAGACCGACTCAGCCAGCTTGGGGTCAATATTATACCACTGAGCGAGGAAGCGCAGCTTGATCTCCTTGTGGCGGACCTGGCTGAGGTACTTGGCCGTGTTGACAGCCGTGTTGGCCTTTTCTTGTTCCGACATGACGCGCCGGTACAGCTCGCGGGCCTGGTCGTAGTCGTTCTTTTTGCCCTCGTGCCAGAAGTGGGAGCGGCGCGAGCAGACTGCGTCCGAAACCTGGTAGGGCGCCTCGGCCGTGTCGTTGCGGAACTTGGACACGAACGAGGACGGGACGTACTGCGGGTTACCCGCGGCGTTGGCGTCGACCCGCATCGTCCCGCCGATGTTGGGGCTGCTGTACGACATGGCCATGAACGGACAGTTGACGGGGATCTGGTGCAGGTTGATGCCGATGCGGTGGTACTGCGCGTCGCGGTAGAAGAACATGCGGAACTGAAGGAGCGGATCGGGAGAGTCCTCGATACCCGGGACCATGCTGCCGGGGGAGAAGGCGGCTTGCTCGACGTCCCGGTGGTAGTCCTCGGGGTTCTTGTTGAGCACCAGACGGCCGAACTCTTGCATGGGGAAGAGCTTGCGCGGCCAGACCTTGGTGATGTCGAAGGGGTCGAAGCCGAGCTTCTCGGGGTCGGCGTCCTCGGGCTTCATGACCTGGACGTAGGCAGTCCACTCGATCTCCTCACCGGCTTCGATGGCGTTCCAGAGGTCGCGCTTGGAGTAATCGGGATCCTCACCGCACATGCGGACGGCTTCGGCATCGGTGAACCGCTTGGTGCCGTGCTTGGCCATGAAGTGGTACTTGATGTAGACGAACTCGCCGTCCTGGTTGACCCACTTGAAGGTGTGGCAGCCGTAGCCGTTGTTGTAGCGCCAACCGACGGGGGTGCCGTGGTCGCTGAAGAACATGAGGCCGGCATGGTTGCCCTCGGCGTTGTTACCGAGGAAGTCGAAAGTGGCTTCCCAGTCGAAGAAGAAGTTGCGAGGGTCGCGGTACTGGGACTTGATGACATCGGGGCCCTGGATGGGGTCACGGCAGAAGAAGATGGGGAAGTTCAGACCGACAATGTCGTAGTTGCCCTCCATGGTGTAGAACTTGATGGCAAAACCGCGAGGGTTACGGGCCTCGTCGGGGAACTCACGGCCGAGAGTGACGGTGGAGAAGCGGACGAAGACGGGGGTCTTCTCGCCCACCTTCTGGAGGAAGTTGGCCTTGGTGAGGTTGCTCACATCGCTAGTGCACTCGAAGAAGCCAAAGGCGCCGGAACCGCAGGGATGGACCATACGCTCGAGGGTCTTGGATCGGTTGAAGTGTTGCTGCTTCTGGAAGAGGAAGGTATCGCTGGCGACGGGGATACCGCCGACGGTCTTGCTGTGGGCAGCATCGGGCCAGGGGATGCCCTCGTTGTTGGTGAAGTATGGAGCATCGTCCATGCGCTTTCCTCCCGAAGTGACGCCGGCAACCTTGGAGATGATGTCGGCGGGACCCTCGTTGGCACTCATCATGTGTGTCATGCGAGGAGTGCGGTGCTCACCCTGCACGGCACCCGCAATGGCCTGGGCAGTGGCCAGGAGCGGGTGCTGGCGAGGGTCAGTCTGGTTCGAGTTGGAGGATCCTGTGTTGTTCGAAGACATGGTGGGCGATGATGGATAGAAAGCTGAGAGAGGAGAAGGTGAGAACCAAGATTCTCGGGAATCCGCTTGTCACCCAAGAAGCAAGCTTAAGGTATTTATACCAACGGCGAGCCAGCCACGAGCTCGTCTGCACAACTGCGGTCTTTGCATCTTGACGTAAGTGCTGGGCTTGGTGCTGTTGCTGCTACTGGTCCAGTCTCAGCAGTGCCGCGTCCCTCATGCTGGAAGTGGAAGTTGTGTTAAGAGTGCTGATCATTGCCATGCTCGCCATGTCTCTGGACATCAGAGAGCCTCCAGACTCGAAGGACTCGACTCCTCGAGGGAGAGTTGCACGTGTGGGGGACTCGTGAAGTCACGATTCATGACTAACAACAGAATGAGAGAGATCCGATTGGCCGAATTGGAGGCGAGCAAGGCACATCGAGGACGATGTTGGGTTGTGCTTGCGAGTTTCCGATTGGATCGTGGTGTTGCTGTTTCTGGCAATGTTTGGCTTAGTTAGGGGGAACAGCCCCTGAGCGACTGGTTGCTAGGGCGTTTGTTAGTGGAGGCGATCACTTACAAAGGAGTTGCATGTATCGGGTAATAAAATAGATGACGTCTTTCATTACAGCGTCGACGGCTGGCATTGGACCGACGACAGCTTCAGCAAATAGAATCTCTCACATGGAAGCATGATTTCCCAAAATGGCCTTCCCAAGCCCAGTCATCCCCAATCAATAAAGGTACATTTGCGTCACTTCACTTGTACTTGCGGCTGCTTCTGTGAGAGAACCATGGGAACACGGGGCCATGACAAGGAGCAATTGCTCCGGAGCTGTCTTCCAACGTCGATCCGGCCGATGAGACGGCAAATCATGGAAAACGTGGCCAAGAACCGTTTCTGGTAGCGGTACTTGCTCGGCATGTGGGAGACATGGAGAGGAAAAGTAGGCACAGCGGATCATGGGGAAACGTCCGAGTTCCTATGCGTTTACAGAAATACGTCCAGGAACGCAACGTAAAATACACCATACGTACCGGTAAGTTTCGTCTCCACACTGTCTTACTATGTATGCCCGCTTCTAGCAACTGCACATAATGAATGCATTAGACAAGTCTACTGGCTGCATCGCTCAACTGCATGGTTCCCCATGACAGATGTAAAAGTTACAAGATTGATTGCTGAACCCGAATCTCCGAGTCTTGCGGCTGAAATTGGAAACAGGGACCGATTGTAGTGACAGCTCCCTTGAGATGATAAGGATACGCTGTTGACCCGCTTTCAACAAATCGGACCATATCAGTTCAATCGGGTATGGTGTAGCGGTAACATCGTTGACTCTCACTTCTCAGGAGTGACTGCTCTCTCAACAGCCCCGGGTTCGACTCCCGGTATCCGAGTCTCAAACATCTTTTTTGGACTTTTTCTTGACTTCAGAAGTTCGCTTCTCAGCCTCAAGGCCTTGGTTTTTTTTTTTTTTTTTTTTTTATGCAACTTTGCTTCAATATTTCATTTCTTTGCTGGACCTGGGTATGGGACCTTGCCTGCCAGTGAATAGGTAAGATTCGTCTTTACCCCAATCCTTTCTTCAGTTTCTCTACCTGCCAGGTGTTATCCATCTCTTCCAGTCTCGTTTGCAAGAAGAAAGAGGCGGCAATATAGGATTGATTGTTGCCTTTTCGTGTTGTAACAATTGAATGAGCGCTTGTCTTCCTTCCGCCCAATTTGTAGGGGGGGCATTCCAAGGAAAGCAATAACTACATTGTTTCATTTACAGGACTCTAATTTGGCCTCCTTGCTTCATCAACTCAGATCTCCTTCATTTACCCTACTGTCTCATTCCACCAGGCTTGCCTTGCAACCTCCACGGTACTCAGTGATCTCTTAACTCTACGTTGAGGACTTGCCATTAACTCTGCATTCGACTGCCTCTTAGATACTCCAAAGCTTTTCCATTTCGGATGTTGGGTACCGACCCTCTGAAGATAGATACGTTCCCGTCCCGGACCCTGGATGATTTACCCGCAAGTGCCTACTTGCAATGATAAAGGTGCTAGAAAAATAATCCACCAATCCCTTGATTGCGACATCATACGGTTCTCACCTCAATGAGGTCGATGTGAAAGGGTCAAGCAGACTGTTGTCTCGGCATTCTACCAATATAAGATGGATCAATCTGGAATATGCCGAGCGTTCCCCTTCCTCCATTTGTGCTATGTTCTTCCTCCAAGTCAATCAAATCCATCATCACAACTTCGCGGTTTCTTCCCTTCGCTCATTCTGATCACTTCGACATGAAGACCGGCGACGTTGGGAGTCAGAGTGACTGTTGGGACACAGCATGTAAGTCCTTGATACCTCTAGTCAGAGTGATTTCCGTCTTTCGTCCTTCCGCTGATGCCTTGAACACGATAAAGGGGGTACAAAATACATTGAACTTCCGTCCCATGTTGTCGAAATTTCCTTTCTGGTTGCTTCGAAAATCCAGCAGTGACCAGTGACTGACTGATGTCTTCTAACCAATGAAGGCTTGGATCCAGCTGGTTGCCTCGACGTTTTGACTCCACATCTATCACTCAGGAGCAATTTCTTTTGTGCGCTCTTGTAGCCTTATTGTGGGAGTAGCCATGGCAACCATTCACTGATAGTGTCCCGCATATCTCACTCAACAATTTACACTGTCTGCCCCCAAACCACTGAACTTCTATCTCGAACTTTGACGAATCTGCGCGACATCCCTCTCTTTCTTGTGAGAAGCAGCTCGGAAGAACCTGACTCAGCAAACTACAACAGCGACCTGCTTAAGGTATATACGGCACCCAGAGCATACTCAAATCCCGGATTTACCTTGACGTCAACTCCACCGAAATCAGTATGGAGCACCAGAATGATCAGCAAGGCCCTGAGCAAACCGAGTCTCAACAGGATGTTTATCAGCCCCAGCCAAGCGAGCCCAACGGCGCACGCATCGAGGGCGAAGATCTGGACGGCCTGTTCGACTATGAGGCCTATTGCATGGCGCAAAATCAAGATCATGTTGTTGATAACATAAACGTCAATTTCGGCAACAGTGAGCAGGTACCTACGTGTTGACTTCTGCTTTCAGGCCCCGGAGAGGGAGTAGCTGACCAGATGTACGCAAAGGATTTCATGAACATGAACGATGCACCTGGCCAAGCCGGCCCTCAAGTCCAAGATCAGAACCCGTTCCCCAATCTCATCGCAGACCAGGACCAACCCGCGCAGCTTCAGTTTCCCGTGCTGGATACAGCACACACAAACGTGCCAGCCATGGATCTCGGCACCCCCGAGAGTGCCATTGACCCTGGGCTTAGAGCGCCGCAGGATGATGGATCAGCACCCAGCCCAGAGGGACTGGCAAACATAACACTCCTTGCACAGCGACTCGCTTGTCCCATTGGCTGGCCTCGAGTTCCGCTTGAACAGAGGTATAACTTGAATCATCCCATCGGTCCTATCGTGGACAACTTCCCAGGTCAAGACAACAGCCTGCCTCTGGAAGTTTTCATGCCCAGTCCTCCGGCCTCACACAAGCCGGCTCCCACAGCAGGCCCTGCAAACGCTGGTGGCTCCAGCTCCGGTCCCCGTCCCAACACCCCTCTCAAACCCGGCCACAAGCAGAAGAGTCTCGGACCGACAGATTCCCCATCGAAGAAGCGGAAGGCCAGCCCTCACAACCGAAGCCAAAGCCTTGCGCAGCCGCAATACCACAACCCAAACCACAATCACGGCAGCAACAACGGCAACCCTGCCGTTCGAGACAAGAGGGCTGCCACCGTCGGTTCCAGCATGAACCCCCAAGGCCCGCCGAATCAGTTCCAGGGTCACTCTTCGGAGCCCGGTCACCGTGTTCCTCCCAGCGACAACGGCCCTCGTCCCAACCTCGTCCAAGGCGGCTCCAACCACGGCCCAGTACAGATCTCGCCCGCAACTGTTGCCCGGCGAGAGCGCATCCAGAAAGCTCTCGTAAACGTCGATAAAAATTGGAAGGTTGCGTGGCAAAAGATGCCCGGCCATATGCGCTTCGGCTTCCACAAGGAGCTCGCGCAGGCCGAAACCCGCGCCGAGCCGCTCGAACTCTGGGAGAAGTACCTGCTGTTTAAAAATTCGGAGGAGGACAAGATTAGAGTGTACCGGGAGCTCGCGATGGAGAGGTACAGGGAGCGGGAGAAGCTGATGGTGAAGTTCAGTGATTGTCTGGAGAAATACGACGGCTTGAGGAACCATGTCCTCAACCTGGAGTCCACGGTCCAGCAGAATGAGCTCGCCAGGCAGAAGATGATGGGCAGGATCGCGGATCTGGAGAAGAGTCATTTGAAATTGAATTCGGGTCTGGACGAGAGGGTTCACCTCTTGAATGGGAAGGTGGATAGGAAGGTTCAGGAGTTGGAGGAGGCGGTTGAGAAGTTGAAGATGGGCGAGGGAGGGCTGTCAGAGGAGGAGCATGATGATGTACCGGGACTGGTGAAGTATGACGCCAACGCAAGTTACTGAAGGTTGTTTGTTTGGCTACGGCAAAGAGTTAGGTTTGTTTGCACTGGGATATATGACTCCATTAGAAGGAGCTCTTTATGTTTGTCTTCAAGCTCAAAGTGAAAGGTGTGTAGAGGTACCCATCGTGGCATAAAGAGCGGTGCTCTAGCGCTGAGACCGACGATCTTACTCAAGAGTTCTGGCAAAGAGACTTGTGAATCACAGGGCCGTTCTGGCATACTTCTGCCACAGCTCTGAGGGGTCTATCACGCACGTTGGCCCCCGTTTGTCAAGCAGTAAACGCATCAGTCCTCGGTGGGCTCATGTGAGGCAGAGGCGGTGATCAAGGTTGCGAGTTAGGTGGCGTGGAAGCCCTCATTGATGCTGATCTTGGTGCTTGGAAGGATCTGCAGCAGCGTAGACTCTGTATACCAGCCGGTTGCCCTGGTACACGTCAATGTCGGCGTATAATTTGAATTCGCGGATCTCGGCTTATCATGAATAGGTACTCATGATCATTTCACCGCTCCTTGATTCCCTCCTGTTTCCTTTCCCGAACAGGGTGGGCTAGATAGATCATGATTATCCTTTCTATCATATCTCGAGATTCCACCCTCTCAACATCACACGCACGTTGTCACTGATGAGAATTTGATACAGGTTCCCGCGGATGAGATTTGTGAGAGGTGAATGACGCGTCTTGTCAGATTGCATATATCTTCGTGACCATTCGATATGATCCCTCCATCAGACAAAAGACGTCCAACAAACATCTGGTTCCTCCATCCTATTATTGTTCCTGGTATCTCGTGAAGTCATGCTGGGTATTACAACGCCGAACGCCCCTTCTTCAACAAAAGAAATTTCCTCGAGCACAAGGCCCTTTCCTTCCACTGTCGATAACCGTCTTGCTGCTCAGCACCACGTCCACAACCGTCCTTTCCCTCCCCTCTCCTCCGCTCCCTCCTCGCCTCCCCGCCTCCCCCCTCCGCTACCTGCCGGCCTACTGCCTCGACGGACCCCTCTAGTTCGGGCCCTCGGGCGAAGGAGCTTGCGAGCGGCTCGGGCCCTCGGGTGAAGGAGCTCGCGAACGGCTCGGGCCCTCGGGTGAAGGAGCTCGCGAACGGGCCCTGGCGCTCTCTGTGGCGGGTGTGGCTATCATCAGGCTTGAGTCAGCTTTCACTCGGCAACAACAGTTAGTGACAACAAGGTGAAGACTCACAGCCGTTGGTCCTATCTTGCAAGGGCCTGTTGTTCACTTGGCCCAGGGGCAGCGGCTGGCTGTTCGCCGCCACTGCCGCCAACGTCTCCAACATTGCCACAGAAGTGGCGGGGCGGCCGTGGCTGTGGGTGTGGCCGTAGCCACGGGTGGTGCCGTTGGGGATGTTGCCGCTGGTGTTGGGGTTGGCGGCGCTGGTGGTGGTGGTGATGGGATTGGTGGTTTGCGGGTTGCTGCCACCCACAGCAACAGGGCCAAACGAGACCGGGCGCGCGCCGGGCGAAGGCTGCCAGTTGGGCTGCCACTGAAGTGGCAGCGTCCCTGGCACGTTACCGGGGACGTTGCCCCAGAGGCCGAACTCGCCAAAGCCTGCTCTCAGAAGCATAAGAGCTTCGACGGCCTCCTGCTCTCTTTGTCTGCGGCGCTGTTGCGCGGCTTCGTAGAGCCTTTTGTGAGGGCAAGGCCTCTTGTGAGGGCAAGGCATCTTTGTTGATTGGTGATGGTGGTGGTTGTGGTTGTGTTTTTGGTGAGTGAGTTTGGAAGGGTGAGTTTGGACGGGTAAGTTTGAGGTTGGGTTTTTGTCAAATTGTTGTGTGTTGTGTGCGAGCTCGGCGGTCTGAGATTGTTCTGCCTGGGGCAAGTGAGAATCAGACGAGAAAGGGAAGGAAGGAGCAGGCAGACAGGACGATGTCGTCTTAGCACGCACGGGTCAAGTTCATCTGAAGACTTGAGAGGGCTGTTACCTAGTTACTGCCTCCCGCTCCTTCCTTGGATGACGTTCAAACGGACTGAGCCGCAATATTTTGTGAGTGGTCCTGCCCGTGGTAATCTGGAATTCGTAACACTTTTCCTCCGCTCCTTCCTCATACTGCACTCACCGATACCCTGCCTGAACTCCTGGAGAAAGAATAACCGAGTGTCCAGTTCGTTAATTGTCACGTGTAGCAGCTACACATGCAGATTTAGTGGAAAAGATGAAGTGCACAAACAGAAAGTAGCAAGAACTGGGTTTTATATTCGAAATGCAAGAACGAGTGAAAAAACAGCGAATGATGGAAGGGAGTTAATCAGATTTATATGCAGAAGGAGAGGTTGTTTGAGGTCGAGTAACGCGAAGGCGTGACGGGTTATGTGTATAGGCAATGGCAAACATGGAAACTCCTCTTCAACCTCTGACACCACCGTCTTCCTTCAAACTTTTTGTCCTCAATGTTGTCGATATTCAGTACATGTTCTCTTCTGCTGGGCTATTGACTCATTGGAGTTCGAAGACACTGCCCTATACATGCACCGATATTGTCACCTAGTAGGTATACAACATACCTAACGAACGGCGTGATTGTTGGAGTGATAGTCTATTTCTTATCCTCTTTTGTCAAGAGTCCTTGTATCTCTATTCTCTGCATCTATTATCCTTGAGCTGTCACTCGCTCTTTTTATCGTTTCCATATCTAGCTTCCTTTTCCTATGACTATGTCTACCTTAGGTAGGTAGACTTCATATTTGTTTGTCTCTAGATGTAACCTTATACTTCATCTGGATCGGAGGGACTGCATGGTCACATTTATCCTGTGCTATGAACGTGCTCGGAGATACTGCAAAGGTTGAGACACTCAGGTTCAATAGAGGTACAAGTTGGGCGCCAAACAAACGACCGGCAACTCTGTTTAGACACTTCTAAAGCTTCTTGTATAGGGAAGAAGAGAGACAACGGGCCTTAATTCGACCTAAGAAATTTTGTTCGGGATGTGAAGCTGTATGTGTCTGGCAGTTTTCGCTCAGTGGCCGCTACCGACGAAAGGCTCATAAATGTTAAAATAGATGGGGAACAGAAGCTATATCGTTTAATTAGAGTACTGTAGACTAATGGGGGCTGCCTTCCCTTATATGCCTGCTGTGCTGTAATCTCCCTATTCTGCCTTATACCGGTACCTTGTCAGCCCTATCAGATCAGCCTTACGGCCGTCTGACCGTAAGCCTCAACGCTATAAGTATACTATAATATTTAGTATACCCCCTTATTGGATATTCGTAGTATTGAGATTCCTTACTCTAGCTACTCGCTATTATTGCCGGAATCCAACTCTTTTCTTATTAGTAAACTAATACCCCCTTTTTCAATATCCTTTATAATACCCCCTTTTATAGGGTTCTTTATAAGGTTTATTCTATCCCTAAAATGTAGGAACTAATCTTTAACAAGTGGCTTAATTAATCTATTAACTAATTAGTCCTCTAACTTTATAAAAACGAATTTAATAGATCTATCTTCGACCTTTTTTCGTACAAAGTACTATTATATATCGATATATTTTATTCGTTAGTATTAAATAGGATTGTTAGCGAGTAATATTATTACTTAGTTATTATAATAGATTATAACCGCTTTATTATTACCACTCTTACTTCCCCCTCGAAGGTTAATATATAATCGGTCTAATTAGATTACTTCTTTCGTCGCTTACGTTTCTACTATATATTCTACTTCTATAAATAATAATATTACCGTTAGTTATCGTTTAAATAATTAATTAATCGGTATACTACCTATATTAAATAGGAAATTAGTAATTGACTTTCTAGTATCGAAGTTATTACTTTAATTTAAATCTATAAAACCGGATAATATTATTAATTCTTTAGTATATAGTAACGCTATATTTCTTATGCCCTTTAAGTATTTAAAAATCCTTTTAAAACTTCGATAGTATACCTTATTAGGATTCGAAGTATAGTAGCTAATTACCAATATAGCGTATACAATATTTAATTTAGTCCCTAGTATAACGTATATAAGGGAGCCTACTATAGATTGGTAGGTCTTAACTTTAACCTTTTTAGCGATTTATCCTTTTAATACTATTACTATACGATTTATTATCGGTATATTAACTTCTTTATATAATACTATATTAAATTGGATTAAGATTTTATTAATATAACCCTATTAATCGAGATAAATACTTTATTATAATTTATTTCGAATAATACAAATACCTAAATAGTAGTAATAGGGCTTTAAATTAATTATTTTAAATTTAATATTTAAAGTACTCTTTAGTTTACTAATCTCTTCCTTATCCTTGCTTACGATTAGTAGGTTATTAATATAAATGGCTACGAAGGTTAGTATATTTCTATTATTAATAAAAATATTATAATTAGTATTAATTAAGTAATAATTTAATTATTTTAACGTTATAATTAATATATTGAATTAAATTTTTAATACTTACTTTAAATTATAGAGTACTTTATTAAATTTGTAGACCTTCTTAATCCCGTTTATAAACTAGGGAGGTTAGTCTATATAAATAACCTCTTCGACATCGCTATATAGGAACGTAATTTTAATATTTATTTATTCGATTTCGAAATTTAGTACTACAGCTATAGTAAATAGGAGTTTATAATTTATAGGTTTAACAATTAAGGCGAAGGTTTTAAAATAGTTAATTCCTTCGATTTATTCGAAGCCGTTAATTATTTATTATACCTTCTTTTTAATTATTTCGTTGTTTAGTCCCCTCTTGAATTTATATACTTATTTCCTTTATAGTACGTTTATTCTTAGTATTATTTTAATAAAATCCTACGTTTTATTTTCAATAAGGGAGGTATATTTTTCTTTTATCCCTTCTAACTATTTATTTTAGAAGAAGTTTTCTTAAGTTTCCTTTAGCGATTACGGCTTTATCCCTTTATTAAAACCGTTTAATATTGTTTTAATAAATATTATAATAGAAGATTCTATTTTTAATTTATTATTATTAATAAGTTCCGGCGTTACTACTTATATTGAATTTAGGATAGGTTCTTCTATTTACATTAAAACTTTTAGAGTAGGGGAGTTTAATACTTACTAAGGCTTCTTTATAAATATTATTCGACCGGTTATACTACGTTAACGTTTATAATAGGATTGTATAGGTAATAATCATATAGGTAGTAACAGATTAGGGGCTAGGGTAAAATGGTTAAGAGAATAAAGTTTTACCTTCGGTCTCTTACAATTTTATTACTACTATTTCTCCTTATTTAGGGTCTGAGGGCGAATTACTAGAGTTCCCCCTTAGTAATTTAGAGCTCCCCCTTAGTAATTTAGAGTACTTACAATTAATTTAGTCTAAGTAATTATATCTATTTTTCTTCTTTTGACGAATATTATTTTAATCTTAAAATAAACGTTATTAGATTTAATAATACAATTATTAAGCAATAGGAATTTGTAAATTATATAGCCCTCGAAACCGATAAGTATATATTTAATTAATTTCTTATTTATCTTCTTCTTATTTTAAAAGGGAAGGAGATACTAAGCGGTTGTCTTAATTATTCGAATATTATTAACGTCTAGTTTTTAGCTATATATTATTTTATATAGGGTTTTATTAAGTATTAAATAAGGGTTTCGATTCTTAAAATAATTAATAGTTTTAAGAATCTCTAATTAAAATTGTTTTAGGATTTATCCCCTTATTATAATAGGTAATAATTTTTCTCTAAGGTAGAAGTTTAGACTTTTAATTATATTATTCGATTAATATTATTTTATTACCGACCTTTCGATTTGGGTACCTCTTTTAGCCGCCTATTCGTTAAATTCTTTATTATTGAATTCTTTCGCCCTATTAAAATAAATTATCCTATACTTTCTTCGTTGTAATTCTTTAGCTTTTAGGAATTATACGAATTCTTAAATAAAAATTTATACTTTTTCCTTAATTTTAATTATTAGCGAACCGTTAAATTTATTGTATCCGTCGATTAGAGTAATCTAATACTTTTCTCTACAATACTTTAATATATTAAAGGGATTGTAAATATTTATATAGATTACGTTTGAAACGTATTCGGCTTATTTAAATTTTCTTCGATAAGGTATCTCTTTTATACGGCCTCGAATATAGGGTTTATATATATAGTATTCCTAGGCCTCCTTTATTCTATTAATTATTTTATTTATTTTAATTAAATTCTATTCGTTGAAATAACCTATACGCTCGTACTAGAGCCTTATCTTTAGGCTAATAAAATATAAAACGAAAGTTTATTAAATTATATTAGTTATTTATAGAACGAAGAGGTTATTAAAGCGAGTAGTTTAGATATTTATTCTTTCTTTCTCGATATATTAGTAATTTTTAAATAAAATTATATTAATTCTATTATTAAGTATTTAAATTATAGAAATTAAGTTAATACTTAGATTTAGAGTAAATAAAACCTTTTAAAGGCGAATAATAACAATTGTACTTATATATATTACATTCTAATTAACGGGATAGTTCTAATAGAGAGAATAATATTAATTTGAATAATTATAATAAATTGTACTATTAAAGATATATTTCTTTTTAATTTCCTTAATATTTAGTATTAGTATTTTTACGCCCTTTATCCCGGTAATAAAATTATTATATAGTTTGAAATTAATAAAATCGTTTCGAATAGTAGTCGTATACTATTTATAGCCCGAGTCGAAGAAGTATAATAATTATAAAAAATAGTTCGAAGATATATTATTAGAAGTGGATTCTTTTAGTACTATTAGTCTAATCGTTGATAGGAAGGGACGAGAAACCCGTTATATTATTATTAGAGGGAGTAATTGAAAATAATTTCTTCTTCTCCTCTTCCGCTTTCCTCTCTTTAATCTTAGCATTATATTTATATTTTAGCTCCGGAAATTTATTTTAGTAAGCGTTAGCGTTATAATAGTACTTACTATAATAGGTATAATTTCTATTGCGAGGGTAGTGTTAATTATTATACCTAAATTATTTAAATTGCGTTAATCGTTTTCTAGCAATTAATATTATTATTATATAACCCTTTCTTTTAATTTTTATTTTTAGCCGGACGAATTCGCTATCGGCTAATTTAGTAGTATTATTAAACGAAGGTAATTTCTTACTATAAGCGGCCTAGAAATTGGTTTTCTAAGCGTTATATTACTCTTAATTAAACGCTTTTAAAAGTTTTATAATTATATAACTCTTTAATACGCGGTACTTTAGGCTAATCGTAATATATTCTTTTTATAGCGCTATAATTTTTTAAGATAGTATATTAACGTTATCGAAGTTAATAAACCGAAGATTGTTCTATTTTTGTTGAATCCTCTATAGGGCGTTAATCCCTTCATTAAAATATTTTACCTTTACTTTAGTAAAGAATTTAATAATAGTCTCTTCCCTACCTAATAATTTTATAATTATTTCTCTTAAGGTAGTAGAGAGAATTTTAACGACTTTATATTACTTAATTTCCTAAGCCTTTAGGGCGTAAATTGGGATTATTTCCTTAGTTAAATAATTTTTAATAATATTATAAGTATTTATAATATCGGTTATAAACTATTAGAATCGATATTAAACCTTATAATTATTTTTACTTAAAAATTTAGGATTAGTAGTTATATTAATTCTATAAAGGGAGATTTTATTAAATTTAATCCATTTTACTAGTACTATAATATCAGTTTTATTTTTTTTATTAAATAATTTATTTAATACTTTATTTAAATCTATATTATCGGTACCGCCCCTAGTATTAGCGCCGGTATTAGCGGCGGTATTAATTAATATAGCTGCTTTTACTACTTTAGTAGTAGTAGTAAGACGGCGATTAGTTTTTATAGAACCTATCTTTATAGTTAGCTATTTAATAATCTTATTCCTAATAGAATTAGACGGCTTACTATTTCCTAATTCGTTAGTAATAAAGTTAATACTACGTAGGGTAACTCTAATTTTAGGTACTATAATAATATTAAAGTTTGTAATTAATAAAGTAAAGGCTATTAGTAGAATTTGAAGAGATGAAATAAGAGATAATTTAAATTAAATTCTATTAACTAAAAATCTCCTAATATTTGTAGAGGGACTTTATTACTAGATTCGTTTTTGAATAACTACTTATTTTTTATTTCTTTTATTATACCGATTAGGTATTTCGAGCTATTAAAACCGGTTAAATAGTTTGCTTCTAATATAATTATTTAAATTCGGGATAAAGTCCTTCCGTTCTAATAGTTTAGATGCGGGTTCGAACGAATAGGTTAGTTAATTTTGGCCGCTCTAATAGTTTAGAGCGGTCTAAATTTAATATCTATTTGCTAGTATATTAAGTTAGAAGAAGATTAGTATCTTTACTAATTCGTAGTATTAGTATAGTTATTATATTACGGGAGCCGGGCTTATAATTTATTAAAATAGATAGGGAATAGAAACTATATTATTTAATTAGAATATTATAGACTAATAGGGGCTGCTTTCCCTTATATACCTGCTGTGCCGTAATCTCCCTATTTTGCCTTATACCGGTACCTTGTTAGCCCTGTTAGATCAGCCTTACGGCCGTCTGACCGTGAGTTTCAACGCTATGAGTATACTATGATATTCAGTAATAAATAGGGGAATTGCTCTCGAGTTATGTATATGACCTTTCTTGAGAACTCGATAACTGAAGTATGAATGGAAAGAAATAGCTCGAACTAACTTGCTGATAACATTATGTTGTTAAACAATGTGGATGGTTCTTTGATGAAGCCCCCTAACTCCCCCGAAAATATTCCGTCCTATACAATCGGGATGCTCGGATAGATAGAAAGCACCTATGCGACGATAGTGTGTAGGCTCCGCGATCGACCCGATTTTCTTCGGGTTCATTTTCCATACACTATAAGACCGCAAGCTACTGAGTATTGTACACGTGCCAGCATCTTTCAGTCGTCCTGGGAAGTCGCTCTGCCATGACACTTGAGGCACATCCTTGATATTTCCCGCATCATCCACGGTAACCGGTACCAAGATCAGGCCGCATTGCTGCTCGAAATGCCGTCCTATCATGATAATTAACGGTAGCAAGTACACCACTTGCTTCGTTGATGGTCTTTCGCTCCAATACCATTTGAGGGAGCCACAGAAGCTATGGTAACCATCTGGCCCGTGAGTTACAGTACGAGGTTCAACCGATGAATCGGAAGGGTGCCTTGGTTGGACGTAAGCTCTCCAGACCATGCCTTGAACGACGAGCGTAGTAGCTGGAGCTATGGTACTCCGTGAGTGTTGCAATGAGAATCGGACGTCCCAGAAGCCAATAAGTTTAGCAATATTGTATGCCCGAAGAGAGTCACCCTTCTTACTCTTAGCTTCTTTGACTTGATTCTCGACAAGCCTCCCTCGCTCCTCATCTTCCAGTTTGAAGTAATCGAATACGTTGAAAAAGATCTTGGGTTCCTCTGTGGAAGCCCAAGACCATGATGGTAGTCCTAATCCAATGCGAGTAAAGTTCTCTCTTTGCTCATCAAAGGCGCGGCACCACAACATGTCAAGAGGCCAAAACTCTTTCCACATACCAGCCACACTAGTCCATCTCCTGCTATTCTGGACTGCATTGACAACACCAGCTAGAGCCACAAGCTTATCAGTTTGGTACGTCAACTTCATACGCATGTAACGAATTAAAAGTTTCAACCACAGAGAATACAGTCCCAGCATGTTGCAGTCCAAAGACATGTTGGCTAGATCCGCTACCCCGGCGACATCGGTAGCGCAATATTGAGGATCACAAAGCGCATGGAACGTCAACTTTGGAGATTGCGTGATGATAGGTCCGGAACCAAACGCAAAAGTGAAGGACTCGTTCGTTCTGAAGTGGCAACATTCCCAATGAAGCTGATGGTGTCCGGTAATAATCACTCGGGAAGAAAGTAATCTCTCTTGCATGACCCAACCTCGCTGGAAGAGGAGCGAGTCTTTATCCATCTTGTCGAAGTCCCAAGTCCAATCAGGAGAAATGGCGTAAACTGGAATGCGGTCGGCGGCCATACTGACACGGCAAGGGAAAAGTGATAGTGGATTCCGTTGCACATAACAACGATCCAGTCCGCCTGTCCCCAAGGCGGAAATGGTGCAAGTAGAGTTTCCGTACACGTCACACATGGTAACTGCTTCCTTTTCCCAGTCCTCGTGGGAATCTTGGATGATACAGAGAGAGTCGATCCAGATGTACCGGTAGCCTAACCGTCGCGTCATGTCCATAGCGTCACGGAATGTTTGAGAAAGGGCTTTGAGTGGTATGCTTTCTTGCAGCTGTTGTATGTTTTCAGTTCTCAGTTTGAGCGACGCTTCCTTCGTGGTAATGCTCCATGTATGACTGAGAGTGAGGTATGGAATGTCCTCCAGTGAAGCGGAAGCTGTAGGAAGGACAAGCCGCGCCGTAAGTTGTCCCTGTGCTTCCCCGACGTGAATGAGTCGTGTTGGAAGCTTTGACGGGCTTCCTGTGGCCTGGCCGGCGGATCGCATTCGGCATTCTGGATGATCTTTAAGGCAGTCGTTTAACCAAAACCGCGCCGTTGCGAGAGACTCTTCAGAACCACTGGTAAGTGAAAGAAAGGGACCGGACCCCGAAGTTCCAGCAGGATAAAGGGGGCCTTGCATGATCAAAGCATCTGTTAGCAACCTAATACATGGCGGTGTTTAGGCTCACGCCAAATCGGAACAGCGAGATAAACAGCAAGGATCCGCACCTTACCTCTATATCTTTTCAGCATAACGCAAACGTTCCATGGGCCATATGCTCCACTGCTCGTAGCAGACCTCTTGCCAACACGATGAGACGCTGCTACCTCGAACGTTACCGGGACGTAGTCCACTGAGCGGTCCTCTGCCACTGTAGCGTCCAGAAAACCACAGCCATGTTCCACGGCGCCAGGCGGGAGCCTATGCCATAGTACTGAGCAGAGGTGGCAAGCGGTGCTTGCTTCAAAGTCTGCTATAGACGATAGCACGTGGGTGCGGGAAAAGAACTCAGTTCTTGGTCCGCCTTTCAGTCTTTTCCAGATGGTATATGCATCTTCAGGCTCCGCGGTGCCCATGAACTCTTGGATGATCCTTGACTTGGTAAAGAGTTGAGTACAGGAATCGCAAAGGATGTGAGCTTCCACTTGTTCGGGCCTGGTACGTGGTTTGGATCTTTCCAGTTCGAGTGCCTGGCTTTGGTTCCCGCGTGAACCTGGGGGTTTGTTCTCAGAGGTAGAGATATCCATGGCTAGCGAGGCACGGCAGCCAGAGATTTCTGTTGGCCGATCGAAGGCGGTTGAAGTGCAGAAGCCAGGGGGCCAGGAGCGAATGGGTGAGTAAGTATTGTGTGAATGTCAAGTAGTGATGCAAGTCAACGGAGAAGTTCAAAGTATAGGTGTTGTTTGGACATCGGGCAGCAATCTCCGACTCCATGGACAGACAGCATCTCTTTGCGTTTTCGCAAAAATATCACCCCGCACCCGCTCGTAGGGTATCCAAACGCCATGTAACGTCGGGGTGGCATGGCAGGTCCCGATTGGATGGAGGCGATGGTTGGAGCAAGAACCAATAAACAGGCGACCGGGAATATGAAGTTCGGGAATCCGCATCTGGAAGAAGGAAATTGGGAAGTGCTAGATAGCGGAATATGACCGACTTGGCCCGGTTGCGAGCATGAAGAAATGGAACGGAACAATGGGCGTGAATGCGTTGGAAATAACCTCAAAAATGATGAATCTTAACAATGAGAACGAGTCGGACATGATTGCAGTGAAGTTCCATCCTGTTGACACGAGAAGAGGAAAAGAGGCGAGGACCAGAACAAGACCGCCTGGCTCGGAGCAACTACAGGATGTGTGGGTACAAAATGCCCGACGACGACTTCCACAGTTACGGAGTGGATGTCAAAGTCGCTCTTGCCCAAGATATCCGCACTTGAACGTCGCTTCCTAACGAGCAAAAGTGTGTCGAGTACCTTCCCTCTGAACACTCCGAACAAAACGCAGAGAAATCTTTGATCCAAGAAGTCAGAGGAGAGCAAGTCGCTGCTGGTGACGAACACAGAAAGGAATGGCCCACCAATGGCTCAGAAGAAAGAAAGTTGACGACCGGCCGGCCATAGAAACACCACTAACAGAGGCGCACAAGAGAACTCCTAGCTCTATCATAGAAGGGAAAGCCAACCTCAAGGCACCTCTAAATCCGCCCAATGCAGTCCGGAAGAGCTTCCCTCCCATCCAGCATCCACATATGCCCAACTCCTCAGGCTTCATGCATCGCACCTCCCGGTCTCAGCTTTCACTCATCTCAACCTCTTCGGCCCTTCGTTCCTTCCCCTTCCCCATACCCCATTCCCAAATCTACCCCTCCCCAAGCTCAACCCTCTACCTCCTGCCCCTCCAACTCCCCCTCCGTCCACTCCCACAACCTCCTCCCCAGCTCCTCATCCTTCGCCCACCCGCTCTCCCCGACCCTCTTCCCCACCGGCAAGAAATACCCACACCTCCCCTTCCCCTCGCACTGCACCTCCTCCTTCGGAGCCGTCGCCGCCCACACCTGATTCCTCGCTCCATCCTCCACCGTGCTCAAAAAGAACTTCAACACCCCCGTCGCCGCCCATCCGACCCACCCGCTGTCACGGAACGGGTGGAAAAGCTGCGTGTTGACCGCGCCCGGATGCAGCGCCACCACCGTCAGTTCATCGGGGTAGTGCGCAGCGAGCTGCTTGCCGAATAAGATGTTTGCGAGCTTGGATTGGCCGTAGCGTTGCCAGGTTAGGATGGAGGATTGATTACTCTTCAAAGTGGGGAAGGCGATACCCGACAGGGGCGTGAGGCGGTGGCCTTCGGAAGACAAAATAACGACGCGGACGTCCGGAGAGGTGGGAGGGGTGCCGTCCGCGGGCTGGGGGAGGTCGTTGCCTTTGGCGCTGCGGGCGGTTTTGAGCAGGAGGGGCAGCAAGAGCTTGGTGAGAAGGGCGTGGCCGAGGTGGTTGGTGCCGAATTGGATCTCGTAGCCTTCGGCGGTGACGCCGGTGGCGGTGGCCATGATGCCGGCGTTGAGCATGAGGATGTCAAGGCGGTCGCTTTCGGCGAGGACGACGCGGGCGGCGGATTTGATGGAGTTGAAGGAGGTGAGGTCTAGCTCGAGGGGCTTGATGATGGAAGAGGCATCGAAGTCAGGGTTGACACCGGAAGACTGGACGGCGGCGGAGATGTCGTCGATGGCGGATTGGGCGCGCTCGAGGGAGCGGGAGCAGAGCCAGATGCGCGAGGGCAGGGAGGATGCAGGTTGGCGGACAAATTCGAGGATAGATTGCTTGCCGAGGCCGGCGTTACCGCCGGTTACGAGAATGGTTTTGCCATGGATCGCGGAAGGGGGGATGTCGGTGCGGGGGTTGAAGGATTTGCCCCCTGAGAGGAAGGGGATGTAGTTCATCGTTGTTGCCGTGACTATTCAATTCGTATCAGGCGTTCTTGTCAACTTGCGATCAAATCGGTGGTGTTATGCGACTGATGTGTTGTTGTTCGTAGTTTGGTTGGATGCCGGTCTTTATGTTGCTGTTGGATGAAGTGACGTTGTTTGGGGATTTGTCATGATGCCATCGATATGCGAGATGGTCCGGGCACCTGACCAATTCAGCCGTCGGATCGGAGTTAAGAAGCCGAACAATGGCCGGATCGGAGCGGGTATGACTTCTCCGGATCGGTGCGGATATGGCTTCTCCGATGTGTACTTTGCAATGATTGCCTTGGGAAGAGATGACCACCCTGCAAAGATACCTTCCAGCAACATTTCTATGACTGCGTGGCGTTGAGCGCAGCAATATTGGTGATGTCAGCACTATCAGCGGGGCGGGCCGCCAGGAGCAAGTAACATCCCGAGCCAGACCCTAACCCTGACACAACCACTCATTGTTTCTTCGAGGCACCCCTTTGTATTGAGTTGTTGACGTCAAGGATCGTGGATTAGTATTACTATATATTTACTAATATCTCTCCATGGCAAATAGCGAAGTTTGTTGACACTCAACAACAGAAACTTCGAAGCAAAGCCCAAGCGCAATGCTAGCACCTTTTGGGTATCTCCTCTAGATGTCCCGTAACGCCGTAAAATGCATCATCAAAATCCGATAAATCCCCACCATGCAAGATTCACGCATCACACCATCATCCATCATCATCCCCTCAGTCATAAACGCTAGGCCTCGACCACTTCGACCTCTTCCTGATCCTCTTTCCATAAACGAAAAACACAAACGGAACGGGTATCAACAAAGCGGCAAACCCTCCCGTAATCGACGATCCCGGTCCCACACCAATGTTATGGAACATGGGTCCAACAACCAAGGGAAACGCGCATGCAAAGCACGATCGTAGGAACGTATTCGCTGCCACCGCCGAGGCCGCGTATCTCGTAAATGTGTCGACCAAGTAATTCAGCGCAGCCTGGAAGATCATGAAGAATCCCGATCCTAGACAAACCAAACCGATGCAGGGCACGATCCAGTGGATATCCTTCGGCGCAGTCCAACCGAGCATGAACTGTCCACCCGAAAAGATGACAGAGCCAACCATCATAGGCGGCAGACGGCGCTCCGGAACGGCACGATTGCCAGCGGCGCGGTACGCCTTGTTGTACAAAAATTGGTTATACACGTTGGCGCCGCAACCAATCATGGCACCAAGGAAGATGCACAAGAAGGGCAGAGTAGCAACCAACGGCGTCCACCCGCGGACCTCGCCAAAGATGATGGGGATGGCGCCCAGTTGCATGTACAGGATGCCGTAGCAGAAGCTGGCGTAAAGGGCGACGAGGAAGCAGATGGGCGTGCAGAGTAGCTGCACCGGGCGGAACAAGAACTTTTGGGCGAGCTCGGAGAAGGCGACGTCCCATTCTTCGAACTTGGCGTGGAGCGCCCAGTTGCCGGTTTCTATGCGCAAACGCCGGGCTTTGTTGACGAGCAGTCGCGGAGGGTAGGATTCGTCGATGAAGATCATGCCGAGGACAAGAACGAAGGCTTGTAGGATGCCGGTGAGGTAGAGGGTCCAGCGCCAGCCGAGACTGGGTTGGATGGCAACTGCTGCTGAGACGACGGGGCCTGTGGGGAAGTTATGATGAGTTAGCTAAGGCCGACGGGGAAGAAGGCATGAAAGCGGCGTACCGATAGCTGGGCCGCCAACGACTGCCATGGCATAGCCCGCCATGGCGATACCTCTTTCGGCAGGCGAGAACAAGTCTCCCAGTACACCTCCGGTGTTGGTCACAGGAGCCGAAGCGAAGAAGGCGCCAAAGAAGCGAGTGATCATCAATGTCTGATAGTCCTTCGCAGTAGCACTACCGAAGCTGAAGCAGATGGCAAGGAACATGGGCACAAAGACGGCCACTCTCCTTCCGAAAACCTCACTCAACGGCGCCCACAGAAGTGGGCCGATACCGAAACCGACCAAGAAAATGGAAGTACCCAGGACCGCTACCTGGTGGCCAACGTGGAACTCTTTCGACACCAGTGCAGTACCGGCCGAGTAGCTGGAGGAGGCCCAGCTGGCACTCATGGTGATCAACCCGTAAAGCAGCGTGGTGATGACCTTCTTCTTCATGGGCCAGTTCATGGGACGGTAGGGGTCGTCAGGGCCGTCGAAGTCGACGATGACATCCTTTCCGGTCGGGGTGTGTGCTAGCGGGTGGGTGAACTCGTATCGTGCGGTAGGCCGCGATCGCAGGCGCGAGAGGACGGTGTCACGGCGGGAAACAGTCTTGGCGAGGTCGAGTCTGCCAGTGGTGTTGGCGTATTCCGGTCCTTCCTTGGTGCTGGGTCTCATGCTTCTGTTGGTGCGAGTGCGGGTCAGTCGGATATCTCGGCTGGTGATGCGGTGGCCGTCGTGGTCGTCGGCATCTTCGTCGCTGTCCTTTTCGGTATCGTATTCATCGTCGCTGCTGGAACTGGTGTTCATATGGGTATTGGTGTGGCGACGCGACATCGGCGAATGATGTTCAGGGTCGTCGAGATGGTCCAAGTTCTCAGGCCTGTTGGAGTCGAGGCGGCGTTCGTCCTGTTTCTCGGAAGGCGCCCGTGCGAGTGGTGGTTGTAGTGGTTCATGCATCTGTTGCTTCTCGGTTGCAGCAGCATCAACCGGTTTGGGGTCCGACGGCGACATGGTGACTCGTGCTGGAGGGAACCGTGACCGAGTCCAGAAATTTTTGTCACAAACAGAGGAGTTCTATCCATGAAAGTACGGATGGGACGAAGCTTCCTTTTTAATCCGAATTCTGTTTTGTTGCTCTTTCCATGTTGACATGGGTCATTTCGAGGGTGGCATCCGCCGGTGGGGCGGTTCAGGGAAAGGTTAGTCGACGTCATAGGCCGGATTGGTTGATTGAAGGCGATTGGCAACACTTGGCAAGGGCAATTGACTGAATTGACTAAAATCTTTTCAGGAGAAGGGAGGTGCGGTGAGTCGTCGACGGATTTAACGGCTTTCGCGTCGTTCCGGTTTGTTCACGCGCACTTGTCCGGTCCACTGAGACCGCTGCCTGATCAGTCACATATGCTTCTTTCGCGAGGACATTTTCCCGGGAATATCGCGGACAGCTTAATATCGTGCAATTGATAACAAGTTTTGGGCTTTTGAAACGCTTTGTTTGTTCCAGAAGTTGCAAAAACAGTGGTGGGGCCGGGCCGGTTATCGGCTAAGCTCCCGCTGTGGCCACTGCCCACTGGTTCCCCGGTCCCGTATCGGCTGCCATGACATGGTACTGTATTCCGTTCTTGTCAGGTACGGAGCGCAATCGGCGACAGAAAAGACGACAGAGACTTTAAGGTGATCAGAGACATGAAAGAACGATTGCGACTGAAGCTGACATTCAGGAAGCTACAACGAGGACATTGACAATTGCATTGTTCAATTCAGTTGAAATGTTCTGGAATTGACGAAAGAACGGCGGCGTCAACTCCGCTGAAGCATGGAAGTCACCAGGTGGGTCGCGGATAACGGCAAGTGGGCCTCGGTGGCTGCAAACAAATGGGAACTGCAGATCTTTGAACAGTTCGCAGTTGCCCAACTGCTTTCTGGAAAACTTCAACATCATTCTGCATGAGCCGACCAGAATCACGAAATGCTAGGAATATGCTTGATCACATGATCTCGCCTTCACTTCGCGTTGAATCACCACGTCGGTCGGTTCTTCTCACGATGTCTCTACGCGTCTCACGACTTCCAGTTGACGCCCGACCCAGGCGAGCCATGCCATTGCCGCATGGCATTTCCGGGGTCGGCAGCATCAATCGGCTCATGACGCATGTGATAGTCTCACCTGGCAAATGGGCAGGTTGAACATCTTTGAGCAACAGCATCCACGACTTCCCTCATGATTTCATGTTCAATGAAAACGGGCAATCGGGATCCAAGATTGATGGGGACCCAAAGCGAGTTGTCTCATCGAGTCGGTTGTACCCTTCGCGACCGGCCATGTCCTTCTTCCTTCTCTGCGATATTCTCTCTATGGGTATGTGTCCAACACTTCCAACATCTTTTTCCATATCAATTTCTTACACATCATACTTTCATGTTTTGACATCTCTTGATATCTCATCCACCTTCCCATGGCCCGAGTAGTCTGAACTTCCAGCTTGCCGATCAGCGTTGTTTCTCACTTTTCTTTTTTTTGGTTCTACCATCCGGTCTATCGGCATGGGTCTCATCTGCATTCTCCCTTTTCTTTCTTACCGATGACATGCGAGCCTTCGACGTAACCCTCCACTTGGATGGTCTTGCGATGAACCTGCGGTACACCGTACCGCGTGGACCTACTGGAAACACTCAAATCGACATTTGCTCTCCAAGGTTCGTACTGGTGTGGTCCGTTTTGCCGAACGAGAACGGACAAACACTGACTAACGGCAACACCAGGAGCAGGCCTCTAACCCCGATTCCTCTAGGGAATCATTGTTCCATCTTGGGGGAGAAGACCGGCTCAATCTAATATCCGTGAACAGACGGCCACAACCGCCGCTCCCTATGGTTCCGGTGTTGCCCGCGTTTTGGGGCCGGCTACACAAGCCCCCGAAAGGGGCCAAACCAGAAGAAGAGAAGACAGGGCTCTTCTTCGGCTTCTACGGAGCCCGAGAAGAAAAAAAACGAAACTCACTTCTACCAATGATTCGGACGACAAACCCCACAACTGGCCCAAGATTCCCAGCAACATGTTGAAGACTAGCGCCGACCACACCGACCACAACGACCACAACGAGTGGGAACTTCTTACTAAACTTTGGGGACGCGGAGTTCCAGATGCAACCGTTCCTTGCCCCCGGAATGGCTCCGGAGCCTCTGTATATGGTTCCTCCTCCCGTTCTTGCAACCACTCCTCTCCCCGTGCCCTCCTTTGGTCCCTCTGCTGCCACTCAAGCCACGGCCATCACCTCGCTCCTTTACCGTATTGGGCATGCCGCTGGCGGATCGATAGCCGGGAAGAAGCAGCAGAAATCTAGGGCGGGGACGACGACCATTGTCCCGCTCCTGCGTCGGATCCTGAATCCCACTGCGTGGATCCCCAACAAAACGTTGCAGGCGCAGTGGAAGCCTTGGGCGGGACTGACGACGTCTTCCCCGATTTTGACGGGTGGATTGCAGAGGGCCACGCCATGTACATGGAGGGTCTGAGGCAGAGAAACGACCCGGCGTATCTGGTTATGATGAGGCAGCTCCAAAAAGCGATCGCCGTCCGCGAGAGACTTCGTACTGCCCACCCATCGATGACCACCCCGATCCGTCGACAAACGAGTCGATTACTTTCGTCTCCTTAGACGAACAAGACAGAACCATGGGATCAGTAAGGCATATTCGTGTACTTCGGTTTTCCCAGTGCCAGCTGCATCTCCCTCAGTCTCTACAAGCCTGATTACCCTGTCCAATCTGTCGTCGGCGATAGAGCGTGTGAGGCCGCCCTCGCTGAAGAGGATTGAGCTGTCTTGAATTGAGGAAACGAGGTTCACAGACGCCTTCCACACCGTGGAGCAGCGCTGGATGAGGGTCATGAATATGATGGGAATTAGCTTGGTGGTTCTTCACGGAAGCCCAAGGGCAAGCTCACGGATACCCAGCCTGTCCAACCGGTGAACAAGAAACCCGCAAGTGTCAGGACAGAAAGTACCGACAAGCAAAAACCCGTCACGGAGCCATCAGCTGCCGCCTTACATTGGGCCAAGTTCCGTGCTGCGGTTGGTAAGCGACCGGACTGAGAGATGGCGACGTGACAGTTTGAGATGGACATCACAGACAGACAAAGACCAGTAAACCCCGAAGAGTTTGACGGTTTTGACAACCTGGATTGGCTTTCAGCGGTAAGGCCCCCGAGAGAATGGAGGAGTCCGCCCATCACCTGTTCAGAACCACCAGCGCCTCTCCGTCGCCGAATCTTCGAAAAGGCGGAGCAATCCCGAAGAGTGGTTTCAAACCGCACAATCTACTCAAAGCACAAACCTTCGATGGCCAGGAAGCAGGCTTTGAAGAACGGGTCACGGGAGGCAGGTTGTGATAACCAGACAGGGATCTAATATCACCTCTCTCGTCAACGGCCGATCGCACCAGACATGGATTCATAGGTACCAAAAGCCACTGCACACGGACATATCCTTTTCCATGCGCACCTTGAAACATTTATACCAACAACGTCCACCACAGCAATGCGGTGGCGCCGGGCAGCTACGTGGTGGTGAAACTAGAGTTCTGGGGCTGTTTGGAGGCAATTTTTCAGACGTGGCTGAATGGGATCAGTGCCGCTGATGGTGCATAGGGGTACTACTTGTGGCAGGTGTTTTGGGTACCATGAAACAGACATGGTGATGCTTTCTTGTTGTTTTCTTTCCTGTCGTCGTCGTCCAAGGACCAAAACCAACAAAAATCATTCCTCTCGTCGTCGTCCAACGACGTCAGCACTCTTGCTAGTCGCTTTGATGGCATATAGTAATACAAAGACTGAGTGTCCAAAGGGAGTTTCTCCTATTGTCGTAGTAAAAGACGGCGGCCAAAACCCAACTTGACCATTGCTGTACCCTAGTCCTATTGATCCCTATGTACAGTGATAAATGCCCTGCAATGCTATTTGTGTACCCTAAGTGATAGGGAAGGTCTAGTGGTGTAGGTGCAGTGGAGTAGGGTACGTAGTGGAGAGGTAGAGGTACGTTGTGCCGCTGACTAATCTGGACAGGTTGCTGCATGGATGCTGTCAGCTGTAACGGCCGCCTGCCTGAAGCCACCAAGTGACAACACTTGCGACATGCTGTAAAAGTGAAACTTTCCTAGTTCACTTCAACCTCAAATCGCCTGTTCAACAACACCACACGTCATATCAACACCGACAACGAGGACGTGCAAAGATGGAGTCACCATACAAAGAACGCTTTGAGGCGCTCTTGGACTGGGCTCACAATCACGGCGCAAGTTTGCACCCCTTGCTTGAGGTGTACCAGGACCAGAAAACGGGGTTTTCGCTACGCGTCAAGCCATCGGCCGCTGGACGGCTACACTCACCCTTTAAGGCCGTCACCTGCCCGACCTCCATCACACTCTCTTACCTCAACGCCCTCACTGACGGTTCCATTACGCCGTCTCCAACGATACCGGCTCCCAACACTCAAAATCTCGCATTTCCGGAGCGTTTCATGAACTCCCTCCCGCCACATGTCATCGGCCGCTTCTACCTGATTCAGCAATACCTCAAGGGCAAATCCTCCTTTTGGGCGCCCTACATCTCCACCCTGACCGACCCCAGCCAGCTCGAAAAGTGGGCATTGCCTCCGTTCTGGGCCGAGGACGACATCGAGCTGCTCAAGGGCACCAACGCTTACATCGCCATCCAGGAGATCCAGGACAACGTCAAGTCCGAGTACAAACAGGCGCGCAAGATCCTCAAAAAGGAAGGATTCCCTGACTACCGCGCCTATACTCAGGTGCTGTACAACTGGGCGTACTGCATGTTCACCAGCCGCAGCTTTAGGCCTTCGTTGATCCTCTCGGACTCGGCAAGGGAGTACGTTGAGCGGCTGTTGCCGGAGGGAACGAAGATTGATGACTTCTCGATCTTGCAGCCCCTGTATGACATCGGCAATCACTCCTTCGATGCCGAGTATACATGGAACCTCACTTCGGAGCCGAGCGCCTGCGAACTGATCTGCCGGGATGACTATGAGCCGGGTGAGCAGGTTTTCAACAACTACGGGAACAAGACGAACAGCGAGTTGTTGCTGGGCTATGGCTTCATCATTGACCCTCATGACATCGATGAAGATCATGACTGCTTGGGCCTGGGGCCGCACAACGATTATATCCATGTGCGAAAGAGACAACAACAGGGCAATACTCAGGACAGGGGCGGTGAGCCGCAGGATTTCTTAATCGCTCGCGAGTCCTTCTGGGACGGCTATTCTTTTGAGAGTCGCATGGGAAATTTCACTCCTAACTCGCTACATTACCAGCCCCAGTTCGCCCACTGGGATGGCAGGCTCCTCAATGATATGGTGTCGATGATGGCTAGCCCGAAGCAGTGGGAGTTGTTCAAGGCATTGCCGCAACAATGCGTCGGCAATGGCTCTCTTGGGGAGGAGCTGGACCCGTTGGTGGACATGCTAAAGGCTACGTTGGCGCAGAAGATTGAGAGGGACTTTGTCGAGTTCTCTTATGGCAGGCCGAATGGAGGAGAGGAGTGGCAGCCGGTAACCGAGCGACAGGACTTGGTAAAAAGGTACAGGGATGGTTATGAGACGGTTTTCGTAAACGTGCTGAAGGAATTTGAGTATTCCGATGAACAAATCATGGCGCTTAAGGCGGCAGCGCAGGAGGAGGAGGGAGACGAAGAGGAGGATGAGGAAATGGAGGATGGGAACTGAGGCCACTTCACAGAATGTAAGAGTCCTGTACAACAACCAAAACTCGCACACAGAAAGGCACAGCGACATGTGCCCCGTGCTGCCCAACCGATACCTCAGATCGCCACCGACCTAACCAAGCGTCGAACTCCTCCGCCTACTCCTCCGGATACCACGTCTTAACCGCATAAACAAACAAATGCTCCTCCTCCCACGCCTTTTCTGCCTCCTCAGGCTTCAAGATCCCGGCCTCCACCGCCTTCGGCGCAAACTTTCTCGTCATCTCCCACTCGACCTCGAACCCGACCTCCCTAACCGCCTCCAACACCTTGCTTCGACTCAAACTCGACACCGTCACCGGTTTTCCCAACCATTCAATCACCTTCCCCTCGACATCCATCGGCACCGTAGCGAACACAAACAGCCCGCCTTCTCTCAACCAGCAATACACCTTCTTAATCACATCCCGAATCTCCTTCTGCGTCTCAAACCCAGCCAACAAAGAGAAATACGCCGTCACGGCATGATACCCCTCCGGATCGCCCTCCTCCCAGTTATTACCTCTAGTCCTCATGGCCTCCCCCACCGCCTTCCAGAACGGATCATCCCTCTCCGGCTCGAACTCCCTAACATCCACCTCCACGAACTCCGCCCTCCCATCAGCATACAACGAAGCGACATTCTCCTTCGCGAACTCGACCATGGCAGGACAGGCATCGATTCCCAGCACTAAATGTCCCGCTTCAGCGAGCGAAGAGCAAACAGGGCGGCCGGTGCCGCTGCCGATGTCGATGATGTGTTTCCGCTGGATGTTGGGAGGCAAAGAGTCGTGGATCCAGGGACGGGGGTGCGGTGGGAAGGTGTCGTGGTGGGCGAGTTGGGACAGGAGCCAGGAGAGGGAGGAGTCGCGGGCGGGGATGTTGGCGAAGGCAGTTTCGTAGGAGGGGCAGAGGGTGGTGAAGAGGGTGTTATTGGATAGGGGGGTGGTGGTGGTGGAGGTGGAGGTGGGTTCCTCGACTTGCTGGGTTGATGAGGTTGAAGGTGGTTGCTGGTTGTAAGACATGATCGGTTGTTGCGGTTTGGTGGTGATGCAGAGTAAGGTACCTACGAGGGGAGTTTCCGATGTGAAGAGGACGAGGAGCTGGGATCGATGACCATTTGGACTGTTCCTATAGAGAAAACCTACCCACACACACCCTCGATCTACATATACACACCATGCCCCATATAACAGCCGTCATCGAAATACCGTCGTTTTGTATAGTAAAATCCAGTTTTCTCATATCTTTTAGCATCCCTACCAAAACCGTTAAGTGCGCTGAGACCGCTGAGAGCGCTAGAGTCGTAATATATTTATAGTATTGAAAATCCCTAGTAATATAAATCCAATAATATAATGCAATGCAATACAAATCCCTTTCTTATCTATTTATTTAATAATATTTACCATTTACTCCTCGTCGTTACTAATTACAATAGGGTTATTCTTACTACCCTCTTTCGCCTACTACCTCTTCTATAAGTTATAGTCCTCCTCCAACTCCTCTTCGTAACCTACGTTAATATAATCATTATTATCCTACCACTCCTACCCCTCTATATCTACCTAACGGCGGCGGTTCTTATTTCTCTTAAACTCCTAGGCCAACGAAGTATTAAATAAGCAGCGAAAAACCTCCCGTTACTTATTAATAAAAGGACCCTTATAATTAAAAGCCTTATACCCCTATCGCCGCTATACAACAGGTTTTATAGGGCCGATCTCCCTCTTTACTTTTAGCTAGAGCTCTAAATAACCTTAACGCCCTCTATACTACTCTACCTACTCTCCATCCCTCTTAAAGGCAACCCTATATAAGGGCTCTATTTTACAAGGAAGCTCCCTCCAAAAATAATAAGGAGGAGGGGGGAGGGTATAAGCAGCGGCTTTCTTCTATTACTTTACCTCCCTAGCGAATTAGGCTTACTACTCCTCCTCTATAAATAGGATTGGGGTGACCTTCCTCTCCTTTTTAATAGTAATTTCTACTAGCTCCCTCTTAGCTTTAAGAATAAAATAATCTTCTAAATCCGATTCTTAGGAGCTATAGCCGATATTAATACTATTTAGATACCGTACGTCGTTAAAAGGGATAACGGGGATTGCTTCCTCTCGATTAGGAGGCGAGGGAGGGGATAGTAACTAGCGTATAAAGAGAGGGGATAAAGATAAAGAGATAGAGTAAGGGCGAGGGCGAAACAGGGAAGGGGTAGCAGTAAAGATAGAGAGTATTACAGGGTTAGCCTACCTATAACCTGCCCAGCGCTAAGCACTGCTATTACAATGTACTAGAGTGCCTCGGTATAGCTCAAAGCTATACCGTCCGGTTACGTACGTAGACACGTAACCTCAGGCTAATTCTAGGGCTCTCGCCTATATAGTTAGCCCTCTATATATACTTCCTTTCCCCTCCTCCGTATAATAATATATATTTTACCTTACCCCTAATTATACTTCTGCCCCGTAATAGTTTATTATACCTCTTTAGCGCTGTACGTATAAATAGGATTTTAAGATTCGGCCTATTATCGAAGTACGAGCGTAGGCTTTATCCTTCTTTTAATTGAATGAAAATTTATATTTTTATAAATATTATAAGGAAAACCCTAGTCCGTTTGCTTAAAGACGGGGTCCGTTTGCAATACTTATAATTTTTATTAATTAATTCGATAGGCGATATCGAACTCTTAGAAATATTAATACTTAGTACTATTCTTATAAATAATTTTATTATAGTTACTACCGTCGGCTCTTTTTAAATTATTAACCCGTATAACGCTAACTTCTATAAAACTTTTTAAGCGGTTCTTATTACCTCTAACGGCCTTCTTACTTCTATAAGGGAGGAATAATACGCTATTAATCTCTCTATTAATATTATTTTCTATAATACCTTTCTCTCTTTCGGCTATTTACTTAACGTCGATTTTATTATTGCCCTTATTTAACTCTAATTTATTTAAAAGGAGTTTTAATTTTTTTATAAGGCGTATACTTAATTTAAAATTAAGAATATTCGCCTTTTGAATAACGGCGTTCTCTTTAAAAAAAAGTATTCCGTCTTTAAGAAGATTTATATTAATATTAATTAGCGTACTAGCGAATTCGAATTAGATAATAAAGCCTTCTAATAGGCCTTCGATTTTATTATTAAAATTATTAAATCCTTATAGAAGAAGTTTAAACGTATTAATTCTATAATTTCTATTCCTAAGGATATTATAATATCCGTTTTTATCGTCGACGGTTTTATAGATTATTCTTCCCGCGCTTACGTTAAACCTTTCGATAGCGAAGGCGAAAACCTTTTAAAGAAGGTTAAGAAATATTATATTTAGTATATAAGGATTACCCTTATTTAGTTAAATAACCCCTTATTCTTTTTTAACGAATATAAAAAGTTCTTATTTATTATTAAATCCTTCGAAGGCGTCCCCTTTTCCGCCTATAAAATAGCTTTATTCTATATCGTTAACTTCGATTTAAATAAGGAAAAATAGAAATAGAAGATTGCTAGCGCCTTTATTAAAGAGGAATTTAATATTAAATATAATAATAATAATTTAATTATCACGGGGCAAGGGCACCGTTAGGTATGAGGTACGATATATATTATTGTACGAAGGAAGTAAGAGGAGTGTACGCCAGCCAGGGCTAATATAGGGCATAGCACATAACCCGCTAGAGTAGGTTATAACAGAGCTTCAATGCCCGGGCTAGCCCAATACTATAGTACGAACACTACAATATATTGGCCAATAGTACGCAAGGCATAGGGCATGTGATTTAACCCTATAATACTACCTCCCCTCAAAAAAAGCTCCTAGCTATAAAATCGCTATTTAAATATAT
Source organism: Neurospora sp. CHS-2018a (assembly GCA_009802275.1). NCBI lineage: Eukaryota > Fungi > Ascomycota > Sordariomycetes > Sordariales > Sordariaceae > Neurospora > Neurospora sp. CHS-2018a. The sequence continues at coordinate 47,139 of RAKG01000049.1, forward strand.
TGTTTTACCTAAAGTAGGTCTTCCCGGTCCTCCCGTAGATACGCCTAATTAAATCGTAATAAAAACTTTAACGCCTATACTAAGACGGCTAGCTACTCGGCGCTAAAATTCTTATTTAAGAGTTAATTACTAGTTAAAATATTACTAAATATACCCCTTTCCTTAAGACTTTCCTCTATATATATTATTATCCCAAATAATCCTAAATAGTGTTCCAATCGCCTTTATAATTAATATTTCCCTCCTCTACTATTACTAACCCTATAAGGGGTACTATAAAAACGTTCGTAATATAGCGGTTTATGTAAACGTACGTAGCCGTTACTAGTATAAATAGCGTAGAGACCCCCTATTCGATTCCCATCTATAACTACCGTTTTTACACTAACTCTAACTTTCCAATCTTAACCGTTAGCTCTAACCGTTAGTTCTAACCGTTATTAGGGGTAGGAGATATAAGACCGCCGTAAAACGTACTATCTCTCGGGCCTAGGACGGCTACCCTAAAAAAGGGTATACTATAAAGTTTCGATTAGGGTACGCAGAATAAATCGAACTAAACTCCTTCTTTTTTACTAAATATATTATATTAACTTTATCCTTTTTACTATATAATTCTAATACTTCGTCGTAAAGGTTAATATAATTCTAAATCGGGGGTAATAGGTAGTAATAGAGTTGTTAATTCCGAATTAGGGGTGATAGGTAATGATTTCTTCTTCTTTAGCCTTCCTCTGCCTCGTCTCCTCTTAATTTAGGCTAATAGTAGTAGGATATTAAAGTTAGCGTTATAAAACTTTTAAATAGTATTATCGCAACCCTCTAAATCCTTAATTAATTACTAATTAGGTTCGTTAATATCTTTCTATTTAATATAATACATCTATCGCCTATTATCTACTTTACTATATCCTATAATATTCTCGAACTTCTATTCCTACTATTTATTATTATTATATTTATTAATCCTTATTATAATTCTCTCTTTATTAACTAAAATATCCTACTCAATATTTTATTAATTAAGGAGCCCTACTATATTTTAAAATTTTACTATAGAGATATAAAATATAAGATTAACCTTTATATTCTTAAGGAGCTTGAGTTTTACGTGGTAGGAATTATATTTAAGGACTATAAATAGGCCTTCGAATCTAGGGACTAATTTGGCTTACGGTCTCCCTATTACTAGGTTTTTAATATTAAATAAAATTCTATTACCGATACGGTATTTAGGAATGTTATTACGGTTTTTATTAGTATTCGCTTTATAATGGTTTTATATTTATTTAGAGAATACTATTACGCCGTCTAAGATAGTTTGGAATCGGTTAGCTACTTTTAAAGCCTTAAAAAATTCCTTCTTTTATATATTTAAAAGGTTAGGCGGGTATAGTTTAGCCGGCTCTATACCTATACGGGGGTAAAAGTTGTAATTAATATAAAAGGGACTAACGGCGGTTATCTTTGAAATAATATTATTATAAATAAATTCGGCTAAAGGTAACCAATCCGCCTAATCATCCTACGCCTAATTAACATAGAGTTTTAAATATTACTCTATTTCTATATTAATATATTCGGTTTAATTATTGGTTTAGGAATAGAATATTGAGGAGAGTTTTATTATAACCCTTAAACGTTTATACAAGGTCCTCTAAAATACTAAAATAAATTATAATCTTCTATTTGAAATAATACTATCCGGTAGGCTATAAATATTATAGATCCGTTCGATAAACCTTTCAATTAGCTCGTCCGTTTCCAGGGTTTCTATAGGGATATAGTACTTTATTTTAATTAAATAATTAATAATAACCGTAATATAGCGGTAAATTCTTCCCCGTCTAATATAGGGCGTTATTAGGGTAATATAATCGATTGAAATTTCTAACTATAATTTAAAGGGTATTAGGAATAGTTTTAAAAATCCCGCGGGCGAATACTATAAGGACTTCGTTTTCGCATACGCGAAGTATATTTTATAAAACTCTTTAATAAACTAATACATTCCTAATTAATAATAAAACTTATTAAACGTCTCGTATATATATTCTCGTCCGGGGTAGCCGTTTAATTTAACTATATATATTTTATAAATTAATTATAATTAAATATCTTTATTATCGGGATTAATAAACACCTATTCCTCAATATCTTTCTTCTAATAGATTTTGCCTATCCGTATTAAATACTCTATAAATACAATCTTAAATTTCTTCGTAACCTCTAGGGTCTATTTTCGTTAGCCGTCTTTTTATAAGTATAAAATCATCTCCTATATTAAATTCGATTTAACGTAACTATTATTAATAAAATTATTGGTAGACTTTATAACGTCGAGCTTATAGAAGTTAAACTTATCGAAATCCAAATACTAATCGTAGAAATCTATAATGTAGTTTATATAATAGATTTCCTCTATAACTCCCAAATACAAGTATACCACATCCAATAGTTCGTCCTTCTCGAAGAAGGCTAGGTCGAACCGATTTAAATTAATTAATAGTTTCTTTCTAATCTATAAATACTTATCGTCTATATCTTATAGCCTATCTTCTACCTTCTTACTCAAAGTATCGGGCCTAATATTTGCCGCACTTTACCTATAAGTAATTCTAAAATTAAAACGGCTAAAGAACTCCGACTACTTTATATACCGAAGTATAAACTATTTAATCGTAGCGAATATTTTAAAATTCTTATAATCGGTAATAATTTCCACCTATTCTTAAGCGCCCTCCAATTCTAATAACTACTCTTCGAAGGCCTTTACAATAACTAATAACTCCTTATTATAAATATTATAATTATATTCAGCCGCGATATACTTAGCCGAAAAGTAGGCTACTAAATAAAGGATACTATCGTCCCCCTATTAAGAGAGGGTGCCTCCAAATACCCAATTTAAGGCGTCCGTCTCAACTACTATCTTCTTACTCCAATCGAAGATTTTTAAGACTAATACCATTATAAATATAATTTTAAAGTCATCGAATACCTTCTAATACTTAACGCCCTATTACTAATCGTTCGTCTTCTTAGTAAATTTATAGAGTAATTTGGCTATACTTAAAAAGTTCTTAATAAATCGGCGGTAAAAATTAACGAAGCCTAAGAATAATTATAATACTTTCTTTAATTCAAGCGCCTCCTATACAATTATAGCTTTAATTTTATCTATATCTATTTTAATACCTCTCGGTATAATAATTAAGCCTAAATATTTAATCTTCGTTATATAGAATTCGTATTTATCGATATCCACCTATAGGCCCGCCTTTTCTAAGCGTTCTAAAACGTCCGAAACGTATTTAATATATTCTTCCTTATTATTTAAATAAATTAGGATATTATCGAAGTAGGCGGTAGCGAACTTATCGAGGGTATCATATAGAATATTATTAATAAAGTTCTAAAAGGTTACTAGCGCACCCTATAAACCAAATAGATACACTAATAATTCGTAGAGTCCGAACCGTATTATAAATACTATAAACTACTTATAGCCCTTATATATATAAATCTAATTAAAAGTAGTAATAACGTCGAACTTAGTAAAGATCTTTACTTTATAAATAATATCTAGGGTTTCTTTAATAAATAGTAATAAATAACGTATCTTTAAAGTAATATTATTAATACCTCTATAATCTACATAAATACGAATACCGCCGCCCAACTTCTTTACTAATATAATTAATAATAAGACTAATAACTACGAAGGCCTAATAAAATTCTACTTTAAATTATCGTCCAATTATTTCTTAATAACGCCTAATTCTATTAATAAGAAAGGTCTTAACCAAGAGTATAGCAGCTTAATACTTAGAATAACCTTAATCTTATAATCGTAAGAATAATATTAGGGAATAACTTTAATATTTACTAAATTCGCTACTCTCTAATACTTATAATACTAATACAATATCTTCGCTTTAATTTATTACTTAGTAACTATTAACTTATCCGCCTTCTTATAAAACTTTCTAACGTCTTCCTCTATAATCCTAACTATTATTTCCTCGGCATCCCCTTTCAAAATACGTAAGAAGTAATTTATAAATTAATCCTTATATTTTACTCTATTACTAGTACAAATATCTTTATATATACGTTCTATAACCTAAAGCTTACTTATATCTAATCCTTTTCCTTATTCAATATCCTCCTCCATCTTCCGAATTGCTTCCTCGATCTCCCCTCTAATCATAATTATAACTTTGAAGTTCTCTATTTTAATAATAAAATTAAAATTAATTACATTAAATTCTATAATATCGTTTATATTAATTAGGATACTATTAATATCGATAAATCGTACGAATAAAAGTATTAAAGGCCTTCTTTCTAAATTAATAACTAATAGGCGTTAGCTTCCGACTATCCTATATAAAATTAATTTAGTTTTAACCTCGGGCTTAGGTTCTAATATTAGATTATAGGGGAATATTATAGTCTAGTTTTCTTTTAATAAATTCGTTAGCTAGAACTATTTAGGGTTTATACCTATTACTTTAGCAATCTTCTCTCTCAACCTAATCTTTCAGTATTGGATGGCCTTATAAATCTATAATAGAAGGCGTTCTTCTTCCGGTTCCTCCACTTCCGCTTCAACGGCTTTCTCCTACTCTTCCCCCACCTCGACGACTTTCTCCTACTCTTCCCCCACCTCAACGGCTTTCTCCTACTCTTCCCCTACCTTAATAGTTTTCTCTTCTTCCTTTATAATCCTAATAACGGCTTCCTTTAAAACTTTAAGGGCCCGAATTTAAAAATCTAATATACCAACGGGGAAATAGGTGCCTCAGTATTTGTAATTAAACTTAAACTCGCCCTTTTCTTAATCCGTAAATAGGTTGTACTATTGCAGCTAAAGGAGGCCCAAAATAATCGGGTTATCTAATAAGAGGGTAAATATAAATAGTTCGATATCCTTATTATATATACCGATTCGTATATTAACTTTAACGAAGTTGGTAATATAGGTATTAATATTACCGTCGGCTAGCCTCAAAAGTCTTAATCGGTCTAATTTATTTATTAGTATATAATTTCGTTCGATAAAAGTCTTATTAATAAATCCTTTACCCGTATAACTACTATTAATTAATATTAGGTAATATATTTTACGCTTACTATAATAAAAATAATTTAAAAGGAGAATAGATTTCTCTAATTTAATTATAACTAAATTAATAAATAATAATTCTAAAAATTCTTAGTCCCGGTATAACTCCCCGTCTAAAATATCCTTATTACACTTATCTAAGTATCCCTCCGCTTCCAAACTATCCTTTTCCTTTCCTTCCTTTTCCTTCTTAAGCGTTAGCCTTCGTCTACGACTTAAATCGAAGGCTCGGTATTTCCCAACTCGTTAATAATTTCGTCAGTAGCTTTAATATTAGCGGTATTAATATTATTACTTTTATTATTACTATAACCACTCTAGCCTAGCTTTTTAATATTAGTGCTATTCTTACGCTCCGGGGGACGGTTAATTTTAATACTATTAATACTACCCTTCCTATTACCGATATTTATAAAGTTCCAACATTTCTTCTACTCGTAGCCGACCCTACTACATTTCTAATATTTACCGGCCTCCGTACGTTTCTTCCAAAGGGTTAAAGGTACTAGGCGACGCGTAACGACCTCGAATTAATTAAAGTCTATAGTATTACCGCCCTAGGAGATAGTTTTAAGCGTAGAATTTAAGCCGCTACTACCACTATTCTTATTATTATTACTAAAAAATATTAGGTTAGAAAGCTTCTTATTAAAGGCCTCCTCTTCTTACCTACGGGACAACTTACTAAAAAATATAAACCATCCTTAAAAATCGTCACTAACTAAGATATCTATTTAGTAAATAACTAATATTTTAAATTAATCGGTAACCTTCTAACGCAATAGGAATATATATATAGCGTCGCCTATATTATAATAATTAGTATTAAAAACGAACTTATTAACAATATCCTAGAATAAAAACTTTATAATAAATTTCTATAATATATAATCCGCCTCTACCTTTATATCTATAGTATTATAATACATATCGAAATATTTAATTAAATCCTCGGCCTTCTTCCACCTTTAAAAGTCTAAATATTCGTCGGCGAAGATTAATTATATATCGGGTTCGATAATTAATATAGGAATCTTACCTAAGCAAACGAAGATATACATAAATTTATTACACTTAATAAGGAAGTACTACTTATTATATACCTAATATAGGCGAATTTTAATACGCTAAGTCGTATAAGCGGTATTATACTCTTTAGCGCCCTACTCTAATATATTAAAAATAGTAGAATTTTTAAATATACGGCGCCGTATACCGTTAGAAGGCTCTAGGGCCGCATTACTAAAACCGAAGCCGCTAAAACTACTAGAACTAGAGCTACTAAAGCTATTAGAACCGGGGCCGCTAAAACCGCTAGAGCCGGAGTTAAAGCCGGCATTTATATCTTTAACTATAGCGTTAAAACCGTTATTAGTAATTTCAAAATTAATAACTTTATCCTATAGGGATTTAACCTAGGCCTTAAAAATAGTATTCTCGTTAATTAGGGTAGCGTTATTACTAAATACCTTTATTAACTCAATATTATAGTTAATATAAAGGGCTTCCTATTTTTTAAACTCGTTAAACCATCCCTTTACCTCGTTTCGCTAGTAGATAATATCGTTCTAAAGACCTTTCTAGGCCTAGATATAGACCCGCTCATTAATTTCCTTCCTTATTATATCCTAATAGTAATTATATTTAATATTATTAAATACTTCCGTAATAATATCGATAATAGCTTTAAACGTAGGAAACTAGGCTATATTAAAAATATACCACCGGTAAATAATAGGGTACGTATTAATAGGATTACTAACCTAGAGTATATTATAAAGGTATACTTAGAAAATTCTATAATCTTAATTACCGTTATAAGTAGTACGTAAAGTAAGGAGCGCTATTTCGTTATCGGTAATTATTTCCTCGGGCTAAGTATAAGGTAAAATACTAATTCTTTAGGGTACGAAGCCAAGGTTATAAAAATTATATCCTAGCGGGTAATAGGGGGGTAATTAAAATACTTATAAGCCTTATTCGATAAAGATAAAGTAATCGTCGGCTATATTATAATTGAAGGCTAATTTTTAATTAATAATAAGTATTTCGCTTAGGAGGCTAAGGGTATAAATACTAACTACCAGAAACTCGGTCTCGTCGGCGTATTTATTAATAACGACTAACTTAATATTATTATCGTCTTCAGAATAATTAAAATAATTGTAACTATTATAATTAAGTATAGTTAATATTAAATTTAAACGGTGGCTACAATAATTAGTAAAGCTATTTATACTAATATTTTAGGTTTGGATCGCTTATCCTCAATCCTATAAGGGCTAAACGTTAAAATTGATTACTTAATTGCTTAAATACTTAATTTAACGTGCGCGCAGCGTAATAAGAAGGTACAACAAATTATCACAAGGTAAGGGCACCGTTAGGTATAAGGTATAATATATATTATTGTACGAAGGAAGCAAGAGGAGTGTACGCCAGCCAGGGCTAATATAGGGTATAGTATATAACCCGCTAGAGTGGGTTATGGTAGAGCCTTAATGCCCGGGCTGGCCCAGTGCTATAGTACGAGCACTGCAGTGCATTGGCTAATAGCACACAAGGCACAGGGCATATAATCTAGCCCTGTAACATTAATTATTTTCGTCTACTATAAGTTGGACGATTTTATTATAAGTAAGAATATATACTAGTCCGACTTTAAAGATTAGTAGACCTAGATTATTAATTACTATAATTTTAATAATACTATAAAGGTTTATTTCCTTAGAAATAAAATTAATAATAAAGTTCGTATTATTTTTATTATATAAATTCTTTAGCCTTCGGGCTCGGATTATTCTAAATAGTTTATTTTAGTCCGTACCTTCGCTTAATAATTCGAAGATAATGCCTACTATTTTAAAATTAATAATCCTTTTTATAAACTTTATAGCCTTATTTTTAGTACGGCCTCTTCTTTTATAATTATTTATATTACGACTAATTATAGCGGCGACGTTATAAATTTTAATAAATTATTTACTATTAATATTGTAATCTATATTATAATCCTTTAAAACGTTTTTAATTTCCGTATAAAGTTTAGCGCTTATATCTACTACGGGCGCCCCAACTATTACTCCTCCGCTTATTACAGCAAGATAAACTTCTGTAAGGAGTTTCTTCCTTTTACCTATAGTAATAGCCGCGGCCGTAGTAGAAGAGGTAGGGGCGGCTCCTATAGCGGCTATAATTAATAGTCTAATTAGTCCGGGTATAATTAATAATTTAGATATAATTAATAATTTTATTAAATTAATATTATAATCCTTAGCGGTACTTAATTAATTCCTTAATATTAATAAGGCTTTATAGGCCCCCTCTTAAGTAATAAATAAAAAGTTATTAATTAAGGAAATATATAGCCTCTTCGCTAAATTACGCTTAGAGGCCGGAGCCTACGGGAAAAAAAGGAAACGTCCTTATATTACTTAATATTATAAAGATAAATAAATCTTTTATAAATAACTATTATAAATAATTAAATACTTTAAACCTCTCTATTTACCTTTCCGACGGATTATATAAATTATATTACTCTACTCTTATCGATAGCGGTTATACTATTCTTAATTTTATTAACCGTTCCTTTATTTATTATTACTACTTATTAATTTACTATTTTACTACCCTTAAAATCCTTTACCTTACTAATAGAAGGGAGGTAAAAGGCGGTAATATTATTTATTTCTCCCGGCTTACTATATAAGTAAATTTATATTATAAGACTATTAATCTCTTTATTTACAATTTCGCCCCCAATAATCCAATTATCTTTAGCTACCCTTAGTTCGCTTATTACTTACTAATAATTTCGTAACCCTTTAATACCCTCTCCTTTATTTCTACTTATAAAACCTATAGTTACTTACTAGCCGGTTTATATTAAAATTTATACTACACTCTATTTTTATAAATAGCCTTTTAACCCCTTAGTTTAAAGGTAATAAAAATTAGTATAATAGTATATTGTACCTTTATAGTCAAAGATATTAAAGACGAGGGCGATTTTTACCCTCCTTCGCTAGCTAAAGTTATTACCCGGGCCCTCTTAGCCGAGGAGGCTATTCGAACCCTCCTAACTGTAGAGCCTACTCTTCTAACCCTAAATACGGACCTTTCCCCGGCCTTAACTATAAATTCCGGCCCGGCTTTAATAGTATTATACCGCGCCTCTTTAGTCTCTTTAATCTAATAAGCCTTTCGCTACCGTTTTAAATAAATTATTAATTAATTTAGCTTTAGGTTTATCGGTTATACCTTCGTAAGCCCGGGTTAAATATTTATACTTTTAATAATTTTTTTTATTCCCCTCCGCCTTCCTTCCTTTCTTTATAATCCTATCGACCCTAAAAATATTAAAGAGTTCTTAGCGCCTAGCTTTTTCGAATTCGCTAATTACTTTAAACTTTAAATTATTTAAACGACTTAAGCTAATATAGAGGAAGATATTAAACGTTTATATAATAAGGAATAAATAGGGGATAATTTTAATAGATTAAAACCTTTTGCTCTTAGTAATGAATTAATAATTTAAATTATCGAATAAATCTTCCTTAGTTATAGTTAATAATATAAAAAGTTCTTCGGTTCTAATTTCTACCTATAAATCGACGCCTTCGTAGGCTAGGGTATAGAGGTAGCCTTCCGTATTACCCGAATTTTAAACTCTATCCCCCTTAATAGTATAAATAAGGATTTTATTAAATACGAAGGGGTTATTAACGAATACTTTATAATTAATAGCGTTGCCTTTAATAAAATTACTTTTAAGGATATTAATACTTTTTATAAAAAGGCGGATAAGCCCTATAAGACCGATGACTAAATCCGGACTAAATTCCTTAATTAATACTAATATTATACGAATATTTTCCACTAAGTTATAATTAAAATACTCCCCCTTAATTATACTTATAATTTTAAAATTAAATTTAAATTTAGAAAAGAGGCGCCCGCGGTACGCAGTTACGCTTTTAACCCAGACGAATTTAGTATTATTAAATAATAAATTAATAATAACTTTTAAAAGAAATTTATTCGGCCTTCTTAATCCTAAGCCTCCTCTCCGGTTCTCTTCGTTAAAAAACTAGGAGGCGGGGTCTATATTTACATCGACTACTATAATATTAATAATATTATATTTAAATTTCGCTACCTCCTTCCTTTAATTAAGGAGATGCTCGATACTATTTACTGTATTAAGATTTTTATTAAATTTAATATTATTGTTACTTTTAATTATATTCGTATAAAGGAAGGTTACAAATAGTTTATTACTTTTATTACCCGCTTTAATCTCTTCGAAAGTTTCGTCGTCCCTTTCGGCCTTTAAAACGCCCCCGGCGCTTTCTAGAATTATATTAATAATATCCTTTATAACGTACTTAATATTTATACTACCGTTTACTTCGATAATATTTTTATTTATTCGGATAATAAATAGGACTACGAACGCTATATTAACAACGTTTTTAAATAATTAGTAAAAACGGGCTTTAATATAGATATTAATAAATATAAATTCTATATTAAATATATTAAGTATTTAAGGCTTATTATTACGCCGGACAATATTAAAATAGACTTAGAGAAGGTTAAGGCCGTTATTAAATAGTAAATTCTAGAATTTAAGAAATCCCTTTAATCTTTCCTCAGTTTTATAAATTTTTACCGATAGTTTATATACTCCTTCTCCTTAATCGCAACCCCCCTCTACGAATTAATTACGAAAAATATACTATAGATTTGGACCGACCGCTACTAAGCTATATTCAACTCCCTTAAATAGGCTTTTACTAGCGGCCCCGTCCTTAAAATCTACAATTAGACTAAGAAGATTATAATAGAAACGGATGCCTTAAATTAGGCTATAAGTAGTACGCTCTCTTAATACGACGATAAAGGTATCTTATACCCTATCGCCTACTTTTCGGCTAAATATAGCGTATAGGAATATAATTACAATATCTATAATAAAGAATTCTTCGCTATTATTAAAACCTTCGAAGAATAGCGCCCCGAGTTCGAAGGCGCCTAAATTCCTTTTAATATTCTTAATAATTATAAGAATTTCGTTACTTTTATAACGAATAAGTAATTTACCTAACGGTATATACATTAATCCTAATTCCTTTTATAATTTAATTTCTTAATCCGCTACACCCCTAACCCTTAGAACCTTCGCCTAAACGCTCTCAATCGTAAATTTAACGATTACTCCGTAAGCGTAAAAAATAATTATTTTACCGCCCGCTAAAAATAATTCTTCGACCCTTCCTAATTCGAAGAAAATTATTTTAAAATTAATAATCCTATAATTACCTTCAACCTTTATTTTTTCGGCCTTAAAGACTTCGATAATTAATTAACCGATAATTTTATCTATACTAATTATAAAACTTCCCTATTTCTATAAGAGTTTATAATTTACTTATTAAATAAATCCCTTCGCTATTAACTATTATTAATCTATAAAGTCTTTAACTACGCTTTTTCTAAGTACTACGTCTTCTTTAACGGAATAGCGAAATAGCGTAATCGTATTATTATTGACCCTAAGAATAAAGAGCTTTAATTCTAATTAATCGGTTAATAATATAATTTACTTAATATAAAATACTTAAGTAAAAATATTATATACAATTTATTCGTTTACGAATTCTTTTAAGAGGGTATATACTATAACGTCCGCTTTTTTTATAAAGACTACCTCCTATACGCGAAGATAAAATTTCTTAAACGCAGTTCTACAAGTTTCTTTAAACCTACTATTATTTCCCTAACCCTATAGAAAAATATTTTAATTAATTATATTATTCTACTACTACTTAGCGAATACTTCGGGTAAACCTTTTACTATATCGCTATTATTATAAATAAATTAATAAAGATATAATACTATATCCCTTATATTATTTTCGAAGTAGAGGAATTCGCCGATTATTTTATCGACTAAATCTATTCCTTATACAACCTTCTTAATACTATTACATTTAATAGAAGCTCCTAATTTATTTCCCGTTTTTAAATTACCCTTTATAATCGCCTCTCTATTATACGAAAATTTAATTCCGCCTTCTATTTTTAAATTAACGCTTAAACCGAACGTATTAATACAAATATAAAATAGTTCCTATACTTTTATATTAATTAGGTATAAACAAATTAGGTAAAATAATTTTTATTCGTAGAGTTTTCAGATAATAACGCCGTCTCTTCCTTTATAAACATCTCTCTATTTTTTATTAATTATAATTATTACCCTCGTATAGGTATTAAGCCTCGCTCCCCGCCGCCCCCTAACCTTTCTTCTATTTAATTAAAAAAATATTATAAAGCTACCGAACTCGCCGACTATTTCTAGAAGATTTAGGACTTTATTTCCTAATAGACCTATTATATTTAGGAATAATACGAAATTAATACTAATAAATATTACATAAATTTAAATAAATATTAGGTAAATAATTTAATCCTCCTTAATATTACTAACCTTATTAATGGCCGCCCTTATTAAAAATTCTCCCCCCGTTAGGAGGGCCCCTTCTACATTATTAAAACTAATTTTTATTAAATTTATTTCAATTTCCCGGCTAATATAAAATATTCGCTAATTTTCTATATCTCTATAATCTAACGTTAAATTAGCCGAAGCCTCCCCGGCTAAAACGTTTTCTTAAATATTATTACTAACAATAGCTATATTATAATATAAATAAATAACGGTATAGACGTCGTCGAATAGGATTTTAAGCGTTTAGTCGATTGTAATTAGTTCGGTAAGAATTACTATTAATATTATTAAGTTAAATAGAAAAGGGATTACCCCTTTATATAGGAATTTAAGAATTATATTATTAATTATAAGGAAAAGGTTTTAAAATTCTATTATAATTACCCTTAGGCCCCTGTACCCTTAGAAGTCCGCTCCTAACTTAATTATTAATTATAAGTAGATTTTATTAAGTTAAAAACGGATTCGGATTTAAATTTAGACCCGGGCAATCCTAAGCCCCTATAGCGCTACCTAACCCCTAAATTATACCGCCGCCCCGCCCCCGGGCCTCCCTAGCGCTATTTATCCTACTTATAGCAATTATTCAAAACTATTACCGCCGCTACTTTATCCCGGCGTAAAGAAGAGGGCCTTACGAACGTAATAATATAGATTTTAAAAAGGTTATTAAATAATTAGAAGAAGGGGAATAGTATATAATTAAATTTTTCTTCGTTAAATAAACGGAGGGGGGGGATAGTATTATAGGATTAATTTACTTATAACTTGCCTAGCGCTAAGTATTACTATTATAATATATTAGAGTACTTTGGTATAGCTTAGAATTATACCGTCCGGTTACGTATATAAATACGTAACCTCGGGCTAGCTCTAGGGCTCTCGCCTATATAGCTAGCCCTCTACGTATACCTCCTTTCCCCTCCTCCGTACAATAATACATATTTTACCCTACCCCTAACTGTGCCTCTGCCCCGTGATAGAGAGATTAGAATCTAACTCTATATTAATACTAGCACCTCCCTTAAAATTAAAATCAAGGATAATAATATAATTAACAGTAAGGGTAGGCTCCCTACGCTAGCTAGCTACTTAAGTAGGTAGGGTAGGCTCGCTTAATTAAATTACCTTCTTAACTACCTTCTTAACCACCTTTTTAACCACCTTCTTAATTACCTTCTTAGTAACCTTCTTAGTAACCTTCTTAGCCGTTATTTTAGCACACGATCTCGTAGACTACTAGGATACAACTACATCTATAGCATCGAAAGTCTTAATATTATCGCTGTATTCGAATTCTAAATAGGTATAACATATAATAGTTTATATAGGGGCGGTATTCTTTAATCGCCTACGCAGTCCAATTAGTTAGGATAAAGAGGAGGGCTAGGCATCTAGCGGCTATATTATATAAATCTATTCATTACGAAATAGGCCGCCCTTATTACGTAGGCGTCCCTTTAATATTATTTTAGCAACTAATTTAAGACGTAGATATTAATCCACTAAATCCTATGCGGGCAATTAGTATAGGAAGTAAGCGGGCTAAGGATAGGGATAGGGATAGGAGATTTACTCTATTCTAGAGTAAGTACTAGAATAGGTAATAATCCGCCTTAATTATTAAGATAGTATTATCCTCTTTTATTAGCACCTCTATATCGTATACGTAAGGGAGCCTATATTAACTACGAAAGTAGGTAGTATAATTAGGGAGAAGGGTACTATAGATTATCCTCCTATTATTTATATAGGGTAATACTATAAATAATTACTAGTATTAGCAGTCGAGTAAATTTAAACCCTATAAAAATATCTCTATACGACAATTTCTAAACCAATTTGAATCCATCTATTTTATACGTACTTATAAAGTAGATTTGCTACTCTTCGTCTTATAATAATTATAATATATATTAATATACTATATTACTACCTTAAAGAGATTAGCGAGTCCGCTGCGGAGGGATAGTCGATACGATTTAAGGGAGCTATTATTCGATTTATTAAGGGAGGTAGTCTTCTAACTACAATTAAAATAGTTAATTATATAATACCTAGCCTAATTATATTTATTAAGGATATAATTCTTATTAATTGTAATGGATCTGGCGCCCAGAGGTCATGCCTGGCATTTGGTATTTGCCAGGCTCGTGCCTGCCGGGGGTTCTCCAGACGACCGGCGGCTTGCCTCGGCTCCGTCGGCTCGGCTCGGCTTACCTCGGCTCCGTCGGCTCGGCTCGGCTTTCTAGCACCTTCTTCCCCACACCCCTTTCGTATATTTAGTTATACCTAGTCTAGCTTCCAGACTAGCCCAGTCTTCTTACTCTTTTTGTCGAATATTATAATTTTCCTAATAAGGCCTACCTGCGTGTCAACCTCGTAGAACCCTTACATTATATTCGACCCTCTTTTTAAATCTATTTCTAGTTGCTTCTCGTTTTCTCTAGCTGCCCGGAAGAGTACTTCAGCCGTCAATACCGCCGCCGTCACCCCAAAATTTTTCTGCTATCTTGCCCAAGGCTCGTACGATATAGCTTTATAAATCCCCTAGTCCTAGAGCGCCAACGAACGCCAGTAGCAATTTGCTATAGCCATCCAGGCCCTCGTTAGCGAGCTTACTACTTTGAAGGCCGGCGAAAGCTCCAGCCAACCAAAGCCGGTGCTCCCGCACTTCGATAAATTTTCTAGTGATAAGAAGGATTTAGATACTTAGATTTATACGGCTGAATCTAAACTCTACGTTAACGGCTGTACTATTAATAATTTAGAGGCCTAATTCTATTACTTTTATTCCAACCTTTTACCTTCCGTCCGACGGACTTTATTCGCCTTCGCTTAATCTTCTCTAATTAACCGGATTCCGGCCCGGTTATTCGAGAAGCTCCGTATTAACTACGGCGAAGTCAATTAGGATAAAAAGGCGGGGCTCGAATTATTCTCTTTAAAGTAGAAGTCTCGAGAATTTATCCCTTCTTTCTTCGTTCGTTTTAAGGAAGTCCTTTACTGTACTAAAGCTAATACGTAGCCGGATTAGGCCCTTATTAATTCCCTAATATCTTCTTTAAATGACGAGTAGTTTAGGCGCTTCTATAAGAAGCCTAAGTACTCCGATAGCTATTTAAATTTTTATTCCTACTTTAGGAAGTTCGATGCTAATACTTTTTTTAGAGGAAGTTCGGCGCCCGGATATAGCTAAGGGAACTCTAGCTCCGGCTATAGTGCCGCTTACGATAACGGAATAGAATTGATGGAGATTAGTGCTACCCGGACCCGGCTAACCCCGGGGGGCTCTAGAAGCAACGGGCCTTCTAAAGAATAATGGAAGTAATGGAAGAAGTAGGGTAATTATATAGTATACGGCTCCCTAGACTACTAGTCCCGGGAATATTTAAATAAGAAGAAGGTATAAATTCGGTATATCCGTATTAAAGAGCCGGTTGGGGGCCCGGAGGAGGACGATGAGATTTACGATAAAGAAGATTAAGATATTGATATTGGCCTAGTAACGCCGCTATTAAGAAGGGATAGTGATTATTGCTGCGGGGGTTAGAATCCTCCGGGCGAGGTAGTTAGGGCGTACTTCTTGCGGGCACGTCGACTATAAGCAAGTCCCGCTAATACGTACTAAAGCTTGCTAATAGGAGTTCGAGTTTCGCTAACGATGTAGAGCGAGTAGTCTTCGCGGCTTATAAATAGGACGGAACGTACCGGGGCCGGTTGAAGTCTGGTAAGGTCGGTTGAAGTCCGGCCGGCCCGTTGTAGTTCGAACGCACCTGGAAGATAAGTATTAAAGCGAACGGAATGCCCGGGGAGATTTAGTCTTAAGGTTCTTACTATTATTCGTTTATTTAATTGTTATTTATTATAGAAACCCGGGCAATAGTATTTAGGAGTACTCGAATCATACGGATAGGGATTGGAACTGTTTTTCTTATTTTATAGATTTTTATTTAGGGAGCAGGAAGGGGGTAATGTGATGGGTCTGGCGCCTAGAGGTTATGCCTAGTATTTAGTATTTGTTAGGCTCGTACCTGCCGGGGGTTTTCTAGACGACCGGCGGCTTGCTTCGGCTCCGTCGGTTCGGCTCGGCTTGCTTCGGCTCCGTCGGCTCGGCTCGGCTTTCTAGCACCTTCTTCCCTATACCCCTTTCGTATATTTAGTTATGCCCAGTCTAGCTTCCAGACTGGCCCAATTTTTTTACTCTCTTTGTCGAATATTACAACTTTCCCAATAAGGCCTACCTGCGTATTAACCTCGTAGAACCCTTATATTAATATACGTAATAATAGCTTTTTAAGTCTCCCTAAACTTTGCGACGAGAGTTTCGTACGCCCTATTAAATACTTTAATAAAGGAATTATAAACTATATATTACTATACGAAGAATAGGCTTATACGTATATTTCTAAACTCCTTAGGGATAAGGGTAGGAAGGGCCTTACTAGTCCTTATTACTATACGAACCTTCTTATATAATCGTATTAAATTTTAAATATTTTGCTTATTATTATACCCCTCGCCGCCTCGTAATAGCGCAACTAATTCGCTATTATCCTCCTCCTCCTCTTCTTTATCCTCCTCTTCGTCCTCCTCTTACTCCTCCTTATTACCTTCGCCATCCGGCTATTCGGTAACCGTACGATTCTAAAGGTCCTTAATATTTTTAACGAGGTTATAATTAAAATACTAAATATAGCATTATAAAATAGTTTCGTCGGGGAGGTTATTTCGTAATATATTAATTAATAAAAAGTCGCCGTCAATTATAATAATAATAGGTAGAGTAATTTTACTAACGTATACCGCCTCTATTATTTGCTTAATAAAGTAATTAAACCTTACTTCCCTTTTATTATTAATAACCGCTTAAAATATAGGCATAGAAGACTTCTCGGGTATTAGAATAATACCTTATACTATAAGGAAATAATATATATTAATCTTATATATAGTATTGAGGGCAAAGGTAAATAGGTTCCTCCTCTATATTTTACGTTAGCGGTTTATTATTTAAAAAGTATTTAAAAGGATAATTTTTTCGTCGTCTTCCTATTTAATATAATAATAAACGACATCGTTATCGTTCTCTAATACCCTTACAAATATTTAAGTATTTCGATAACTATTTCTTAATACCCTCTTTAAATATTAGCGTATATTCTCGAAGTCCTTATACGTAATAAAGTATTTAGGGTACTAGGCTTTAATAGAGGAATAGACGGACCGAATAATAAATTCCCGCCTCTCGAATAGTATAATCACTTATATATATACTTCTTAATTTAAAATTAATACTTTCTCCTATAAATAAAAATAAGTATCGAAGTATATAGAGGGCGGGTATCCTTCGTACGTATTATTAAATATTTTTAATATTTATTACTAACTAATTTCTATAATCGCTATAATTAAGGCGCGGAAGGAATAGTCGGCGGTCTTATTAATCGTACAATAACATTTACTTCGAAGGTTCGTAGATAACTGCTTATAATACTTAATATAATCGTACTAATAATAGTATCGAATTATCGTATTATATATTAAGTAGTCGGGGTTAATAGTTTTATACTTATAAGACCGCTAAATAGAAATACTAAAACGGTATTGTAGATAGAAGGTAAGGAGTTCGTAGCGCGTATTACTAATAGTCTCCTTTAGGGAGCTTTCGAAGTTAGGGACGGTCTATAATTCTCGAAAGCGGGCGCCGCTATCATTAGAGGCAAAAATAACGATAGTATTAATAGGTAATAGCGAACGACGTAATACTATCTATTAATACTCGAATTAGTAGGATACTAAGCGATTAAAGCGATTAAAGAATATATATATAATTGATTGAGCTAGTACGATCGAATACTAATAGTATTATATTGTAGTAATATAAATCTGGGGAAATGCCTCGAACTCGTTGAGCCTAGAAATCGAGAAATTTTGGCGAAATATTACGTATATCAGAAGTGCGAAATTTAGCGGGTAAAACAGGGATTTCTTATATAGCTATTATAGGTAGACCCCGGGCTGTCAGGGTAAGGGTTGTATATGGAAGGGTGTGTATATGTAGATCGAGGGTGTGTGTAGGTAGGGTTTCTCTTCCTATACATGTACGCTAGATATGAGCTGAGAGCGGGGAAGATCCACGACAACTGGCCGACAGCAGCAGTGCTACCACACCTCTGACTCTGCCCGCATGAAGGCACCTTAGAGGAGCGCCGATGTGAGTTGCACTGCGGACTTCAACTCGGACGTAGAGACCGATTTTATGTACGATGCTCTGCCTAGGTAGCAACATGCGAACTCTCCAGTTCCCCTTATGCCCTTCGTTTTCCATAATACCCGACTCCAACCGCCTACTCCTAGCAACTAAACGGCCCCGGCTGCACCGGAAAATTCTGCGCCTGATACTCCCCCCCCTTATCCCCCAAACACTCCGCCACTGTAACCAGTCTCAAGTTATTCTGCTTCGCCCAATTAATCAACCACGGCGTCAGCGTATTGACCGTAGTCGAATACGTCTCATGCATAAGGGGGATATGACCATTGCCTCCCGCACCAGCCTGCGTGAACTTGGCTTCCGACTGTGCGGGAGTCTGGTTGTTCCAGTCGCCTGTGTCGATGTCGTCGGTGATGACCTTGTAGTTCATCGATTTCAGCACGGGAAGGACTTGGCCGCCGGTTTCGAGGTAGGGAGGACGCATGTAGAGAGGCTTCTTGCCGATTAGGTTGGCGAAGGCGGTTTCGACTTTGGTCATTTCGGTGGTGATTTGGGAGGCGGAGTAGGAGGACATGTGGGAGTGGGTCCTGAGGGGGTGTTAGTGGTTTGTTTGGCAACGATCGAGAAACGAAACAGGGAGAAAAGTGCGAGGGGGTGTTTGGGCTTGAGCATGGTAGTGTCACAACCACATGCAGGGGTCAGGGGCTCGGTAAACAGCCAGAGGGCAACGTCACAACATACCAAGTATGTGAAGCCAACTGATGACCACTAGCAAACGCCTTCTTTACGGCCGCAGCTTGGTTGTAGATGCATCCGTACAGAGTGCCGGTCCAGAAGAAGGTGGCCTTGGCACCGGCCGCGTCGAGGATGTCGACCAGCTGCGAGGTGTACTGGTACGGCCCGTCATCGTAGGCGAGAGCGAGCA
Source organism: Neurospora sp. CHS-2018a (assembly GCA_009802275.1). Taxonomy (NCBI): domain Eukaryota; kingdom Fungi; phylum Ascomycota; class Sordariomycetes; order Sordariales; family Sordariaceae; genus Neurospora; species Neurospora sp. CHS-2018a. Next base: position 66,928 of record RAKG01000049.1, read on the forward strand.
CGCCGGGCTGGGTGCACTTGGTGATGACGATGCCCGGGTTGGGAGCGCGGGTCATGAGCTGGATGGGGTTGGGTGCCGGCGCGGCGAGGGCCGTGGTGGCGAGGAGGGCCGCGGTGATGACGCTTTCGGCGAGCATGGTGAGGGTTTGGTCCGTGCCGGATGGGAAGGAGAGGATGGAGAGAGAAAAACTCAGGGAATTAGCAAGGAGGATAAGATGAGGTTCTTGTACTCGAACTCAAGATCGACGTCCTTGGGTGTTTAACCGGTCTTTGAGCCTCCAATGTGCCAATCAACCCCCCATATTGCTTTTTCCCAGTTCCCCAGTTCTTGGCGCCGCTTCCAAATCTTCCGAAACACCAATCCTGGATCTATCAGACCATCGAAAAGAAGCTAGGAGATCCCGATGCATATCGGCATGAGCCAATATCAGATATACGAGCGCCAAGGCGGAGCCCGGAGGGTGACATCGTCAAGGGCTTGCCCCCGGATTTTCGTTGCATTTCGGAGGTTGCAGTACCGATATAGCCGGGATGATAATTGCCGGTGTTTTAGTGCGGCAGGGGGGGTTGAGGGAGACAGGGAGCATCATTTAGCCGCTTTGATGCGACTGGACATGGCTTCTGGAAGATTTGTCGAGGACTGGACTCGAGGTGACGTTCGCATGGACGGAAGATCCGGTGGCGGTGTGAGGGCTGGGAGACAATGGACGTCACTTGGACAACATGATTTTCACACAATGGTGGGCGTGGAACAATGGATGGAACAATGGAATGGGCGGGCAGTGTGGACTTCGATATGTTTCACTCACGAACAGGCCAATCGGAGGTCTCCTTCTTAGCTTCCTCTCTACGGCGGTTTTGGGCGCGGGTGGTTACGTTTGGTGCCATGACGTCCAGGGAAGAAAACGTGCTGTCGGTGTCGCGTTCGTCGTAACATGAGACGTTTTGTTTCAAGGTCGGTTCGTGGTTCTTTCGGTCGACTTACTCATCGTCGTCAGGGGTATAGGTAGTGGAGGAAGTTTGAACCTGGACGTGAGCCCTACAGGTTTGCTATAGTTAGGTATACAAGTGAGACATCATCATGACGAATGATAGTAAGGAATTAGGAGAACAACGGTGATTCGATGTTTTTATCGCTAGAACTACGTGACGAGTAGTACCTAGTTGATGACCGAGTCCCCGTCCTGCCCCCCAAATTCCTATGAGTGACGCGAGTTCGAAGGTCCAGGTTGACAGCTCGAACGACGAAGAAACCAGACCAAATTCAAATCTCGAAGCTTGGCTGTGCGTGATGACGGTCAGCTAATGGAACTTCAAAAGCACACCTGTGAAGAGAATGAATCTTCTTCTGGAGTGGAACGTACCGTCCACCTGCTCGATGACTTCATAGCACAGAAGCATCTTCTTCACGACAACCTCATCCTTAAAAATATCCGGAGCACAGTTCTCATAGTCGCTCCAGCGGGTAATAGCGTCGTCCCTGAACTCAAGCAGGTCGCTCATGCTTCTGGCTTCATCGATGAGCTCTGTTGCCACTTGATGTATGAAGTTGAATTGATCTGGAAGTGACACGTCAGTGAACCGCAAAAATGAAGCACCAAATCCGGGCATGAAGATAGAGGTAACTTACCAGCGGAAAGAGCTTTGGCGAATTGGAATGGCAGGCGACCGCGCGGGTGCCAGAGCGTGGTTACCTGTATGCTTTGAGTTTGAGGAGGTACGGGCGTCGCAATGTTGGGAGACGTGGTATCGTCGACGGGTATTTGCTGTCTGTCCACGGACGAAGATTCCATGGACATCAAGGTCGTGCTTGCCTCTAGCACCTCCTGTTTCTCGGCCATCTTCTGCTCTGTCTTGTGTGATTGTGAGCGAGTCAACATGGTGATGTGATAATGTGATTGTTGCCGAGAAAGACCGATCAAAGGTTGTGTGACGTTTGAGTGTACGGGAGATAAAAATCACGTAAAGGGAAAGTGGGTAGACGGAAGTGCTCGACTGCTGGAAGTCGCTGTGGTGGGAGGCAGTAGTGGGGTCTTAATGCATGTGCCGATGAGGAAGGAACGGGATTCAAAAAAGCAAACGGAGTGTGCACCAGGAATATTACGGTATATATCAGATACAGGTATTAAGATACGCCTGAAATTGGTGTACGTGTTAAAAGAGTTCTCTTGATCCATTCTATACTCCAAACCAGTCCACCATCCGCTTCTGAAACAGAAGATCGAAGAGGACATGAAGCTACTGGAAGACGTCCTATATCTGGCTACAAATATGAGAGTGATGAGACAGAGATCCTTAACCATGTATCTCCCTGGCTTTGGAGAACGAGCTTCGGGTCGCTATTAACACCTTCTCCTTCCCAGATTATCTCATGTTTAAGCACCTGTGGGTAGACACCGGGATTGCACAGTTAGAATGGAACTTTAGAACGGTCGGTGGGATGGATGCACTTACAAGACGTCCTCCGGCATGGGTCAAGGACAGCACATTCGCGTCCAAGCCCCAGCCTGCTGTAGGCTTGCGAATACATCAGGCATGAATTTAGGCTCGACGCTCCTAGAGAACGGCAATGCTGATCTCGGCCATTTAACTGGGGAGGTAGATGACCTTCGTGATTCCGTTCACGCCCCAAGGCTTCAGCTTGGGCTTGGGGACCAGCACTGTAGGCAACATAACTGCTGTCAGTTTATTCTTGAATCAGTGCCCCCATGTGAGGGCGCCATGAGCGCTATGCGATGACATACCGTGAAGCTCCTTCTTCATCGCCTTGAGCAGAGCAATCTCCTGCTCGACTCGGCATCTGCAAACCATTTTAGGCCTCTTCGGGTCGTGGAGATCCCGAAGAACACGATCAACGCCCTGCTTTAGGTCGTAGAGACCAGCGAGAGGGCTGTCTCTCTTCGCCTTCTCGATGAGCTTGAGAGCGGCCTTGCGAAGCTCATGTCTCGTGACATTGGTCATCTTCATGGCCTTCTTTGGACCGGCGGTCCTAGAGGCAGGAAGGGTGGGCTTGGCTAAAGGTGAGTACACTAAGATTAGTCGGCTCTTCCGATAATTTACATTAGGAGGCGCAGGGCGTAGGATGCCTACATCTACGCTGGGTGGCCTCAGAGCCAATATTTCCCCTCGGAGCAGGATCAGGGACGGTCTGGGTCTTTGGCAGACGCGCAGTCACAACGCCGGTAGAACCATCCAGCGAGGTAGTAACTGGTTTTGGATGAGCTGCTGCCCAAAGCGACGCGAGCGCATCTATTGCGTCCAGTTCTAGGCGTTCAATACGCCGAGCCTCAGCTCGGGTCAGCGGCATCTTTGCGACAGAGTTCGAGGTTACCTCTAAGGTACTCGAGGTCCGTTTATTGGTAAGGCCAAGGTGGTGATTTGAGTGGAGGATCGCGAGTGTGTCCTTGTGAAGACCACCGGAATCTTGGTTGAAAGGAAGATCAAGATCCAGACGGTGGAAAGAGGCAGAACGCCTTTAAAGGCAGGGTATCACTTCAGGTTTTCCGTCATGTTCTCATGGATTGATGCGGTGCATACAGTGAATGGCCATGGGCAAGGTTTCTTTTCTCGCTCGTTGGTTCAGGTTCGCAAGCTTTTGAAGCCATTTCCAGGTTTACGTAGGTAGTAGAGGTAAGAAGGTGTGCCATTGCCCTAGGCACCGAGTTACTAGCAAAGGTTCAGGTTGGATTATTTGGGCAAGTTGCTCGGTGGTCGGGTTCGTCAAATGGGAACAAGTGATAGAGAAAGCATAAGTACCTTAAACATGGTTTATATATCCTTTCTGCCGTTCTCTCTTTTTGTTTGATTCCCCTGAATCCCTGCATCACGACCGCCGACCGAGCCGGTCTGATCACTTAAACCTTCTGTTCCATCACATGACTGACTGTGAGGGCGCACTCACAAGGTCAATGATGCACTTGAGGTAACAATTTGACTTTCCCTGCGAGAAAAAGCATCTGTTTGTTCCAATCTACCAAATGACCGAGTTCGGTCTCGAACTTGCCCCCATGCTGTCCCGCGGGCATTCACTCGGACACTCCTCAATGGCAGCACCACGGTTGGCTCTATTGTCAGTTCGTACGCATAGAACATTAACAGACGACCAGAGGAAGGTAATGCAAAATAAAAGATGCATCAGAGTCGAAGGAACGTGAAGAATCTGCCCTTGGTTCACCATCCGATGTACAGAGGTATGTCCCCTTCATGTTGTACAGGAATTTCCCCTGATAATGCATGCACCTGAAAGTGCATAAATACCTCTAAATGCTTAGAGATTGGCCGCCGCAATTATTTAGTATGGGCATCTGCATAACTGCTATTTGCATGTCAGATTGCCTGCCAAATTGGTGTATATGCATTTATTGGCGCCCTTTTTTAGGGACCTTTTAGGGCCTAACAGCTATGCCAACCCCTTAAAGCCCCCCAAAATTTCCATGCTAGGGCGGCCCGGAAGTCTTGGCATAGAACTGTAAATGCATGAGCCCTCTAAATGCATACAAAGTGCCGTCCCGGATTACATGCATTATCAGGGGAAATTCCTGTAGTTTGTTGACTTGGCCCCTGAACCGGGAACCCCCTGGGTCGTGCATGCCCTACCCGAATGCTTAGCGCTGTAAACTTTTGGATTATAGCGGGCATAAGCGCTGTAGGATGTCACCAAGTGCCGGTGGAGAGTGCGAGTGGAGAGTGCGAGTGGAGAGTGCGAGTGGAGAGTGCGAGTGGAGAGTGCGAGTGGAGGTCCCGATTGACGGACAGGGGTATGGGAAGGTGGGTGCGAGCAGGGAACATCCCGACAACTTGAAGGGAAGCCCGCTGTAATACAGCGCATGACGACCTGTAACCCATTGGCAGTGCATGCACTTCGAAGACGGAAGAGACAAACAACATCTGGATTCAGAACACTTGTTCTAGCAAGTCACATAGACGCAGCAGAGAATAAAGACGACTAACAACGGGATTTGGACTAAACGAAGAGACCCAAGGAACGGAACTAACAGGAGAAAGTTGAAATAACCTACTACTACGTAGCTGAAAGGTTCGGGCCACCATCCTCCAACCGATCCTCTACACCAAATACGTCAGCCTAGAGGTAATTACGACCACCAATACTAGCGACCGGCAGGGGCCAAGGAAGTCGCATACCCTTCAAGACAGCCAACATCTCATTAAGCAACCCAACGGTAACCCCCACCCACTTGTCCTTATAATGACCCCATCCCCACAGATAATCGAAGTTTGAAAGCAGCTTAGTGAGAGCCATCTCGATTGTCTCAACGTGAGTTCCATCCATCAAGGCCCTCTGGATGACTTGGCGGGCCTTGAGTGCTATCTCGGGGCGGGTGGGGATGACGGTGCTGTTTTGGGTGATTTCGCGGGCTACCAGACGGTGAGGAGGAAAAGTCAGTGAGAGTCGCATGTAATGGTCGGGTGGGAGGTGGTGGTTGAGTGTGACATACTGATCCGGTTGATCGGAATGATCCTGAATGCCATCGGAAGTAGGGTATGGCGGGGCGCGGAAACAGCTGCTATGAGTAGTAGAGAGAAGTTAGCGACCGCTCATTACCTGGTGGGCTTTAACGCACTGGGGGCTCAGGAAGACTTACTCGCGCTGGTGTTGCTGGTTGAGGCGGTGGAGCGAGATGTTCCGGGGCCGGATGCCTCACGAGGGGTAGACAGCTCATCTGGGTTGGATGCAAGTAACCTGGGCATGTCGAAAAGACTATGACCAGGAATTTGTTATGGGTGATGATGTTTGATCGTGAGTTGATGTCAAAGACACCATAAAGAAGAGGAAATGGTTGAGTACTGGAATCCAGAGGTGCCCTTTATGTAGCTGTTGAGAGGGGCGGATGGTGAAAGCTTGCGGGGTGACTGGAAATCTTCGTCAGTGTCCATGACACGTCCAGTAAAGTACATCCAAATGTGACTCCTAGGCAGCCCGTGAAGGATAAAACGGCATTCCGTCCCATCTAGAGTGTACCGTGCACGTCGCTGTCGCGCTGAAGGACTCGATACCACCGTGTCTATCGATAAAACTGAAAGATTCAAACCAGAGTCTTGACTGTCTTGGCAACCAAAACCTGGAGTTCAAATCTTGAAGTCCCTACCCGCAAATCAATGGCTTTGTACGAACATTTCCAGAAGAACCTGGAACCAAGCTTGCGGAATGAGAGAATGAGTTGTGTAGGGGTATTGGAAGAGAGAAGCAAGGGGGGGAAACGGGCAAAGGGGGAAAAGAGGATGAGTGTACGTTGGGGGAGATATGCCAAATGCACAAAGCGAGAAAAGAGGAGGCCTACCTTAACATTCCAAAGACGGCAACCCATCCTCAAGCAAGTCCTCTTTACCCCATCATTGCGCGTCAGTCACTGACAGTCCACACAAATCCAATATGGTGCTAGACTCACCATGCATAACTGCCCCCATCAGACGAAGCAACTTCACCCTCAGCTCCAGATTCTCATCCTTCCTCTCACCAACAGTCCACATCCAATGAAAGTGATCATCGAGAGTTTTGATCGCCTTCATAATTTCACCTCTATCCTGGCGGGCCGGACGGAGCATCAGAACTCGATCGATGGTGGCGCGTGCTTTGTACATGACTTGGTCGTCGGTGGGGGTAATGGTGTAGTTTGACGTTAATTCGCGGGCTGTTGGAACATTGAAGCGGCTGTCAGCAGTGGTACCCTAGAGATAGATACAGCTGGAAGTTCGGGAACTGGGCTGGATGTTTTGTAAGATTAAGGAAAGGAGATGCTGGCTAGATGTATGCTTACTAATTTTGTCGATGTCAATGTAGTTGGCTGCCATTTTCAAATCAGAGGGAAGGCGCGGATGTTCGGTGGTGCTTGGAGCTAAAGCGGTATCAGCGTTTCAAGAGCCGGTAGATTAAAGCGGGAGAGTATCCAGATAAATAGAAGCGTCATGGAGAACAGACTTACCAGAACTTTGGCCTGAGGCGGCCGGTTGAAACTCCTGGAGCTGGACGCTTTTCGTTTGGCTGCTGGTCTCTAACCTCTCCATTTGCCGTGGTGAAGCAGGAAGGAAATACAGTTCGTGGACGTCAAGAGACGTGTACTATCTTGTTGTTGCTACGAGGTTAAAAGGTGATCTTGGACTATGTCATGATAGATGCAGATCAGTCCTTAGACTCACTTTGCCGCCATGGGCACCTCTTTTAATCGGGAATCTCGTCACTCTCAAGATTATGAACGTGTGAATTACAAGGCTCACTCGCGCTTGCCTGACTTGTGTACACCAAACGTCTCAGTTTATTCCTCGCAGACACTTGTCTGCCAAGCAAACCCATGCAGCTTGAAGACAAGTTGAGGCATGCTGGACATACGACTCTGACACAGCGACAAATGGAAATTGCAAGCAAGAAAAGTGGAAAACTGAACAAAGCATGCAATTTGTGGTAACATCTACAAGCCGCGAGGGATGACAATCAAGCCCGTCTGTAACCACTTGGATACACATAAGGCACTTCTCTCAGTAACAACAGCACATGTTTCCAGCAAAGAGATGGATAACGCGCGACGTAATAGCAAAAAAAAAAGCAAGAAAAGTTCCAAGGGGATGTGCAAGGATTTCAAGAGGACAATGAACAAGAAAGACAACCGTAGGACTCGAAAGTATACTTCCCTTCCGATTGTGTCGTCAGTTTGGGAGCTTTGCCGGCCTAGTCATCCTCGATCTCAATCACTTCCACATTCGGCGGTGGTCCGGATCTTCTCGACAATGAACCGGCTACACTGGGCGGCGGAGCAGGAGTGGTCGATGCGGTATCTGCCTCTTCCTCCTTATCTTTCTTCTTCTTGACATCACGATTTGAGCCACCACAACTCCTAGGGATACTTGATCCGAAGTTCGAACGCATCCACCCTGGTCGGCCTGGAACCAGAACAAACAAGAAGCCCTCCGGCCCATCGGGATTCGTGCGCCTGCGCAGGTTCTCATACATGAGGCCCTGTACCTCACCTGTACACAAAGTTAGCGTAGTGTCACCAATGTATGGGAAATCTAGGGCAATGGTGAACGGGAAGCCGACCCGGTAAGCGAACGTACTATCAGCCAAATAAATGATTGTCTCAAGAATCTCTCTCTTGGTTGTCCAATCTGGCCCTCGCAAGCCCAATTTTCGCATCTCGTTTGCGTAAGAAAGTTGAGCACGGGCTTCCTTGGCAATAGCCTTCATCATGGAGATTGGGGAGGTGTTTATCGACCGCTTAGCTTGACGAATAGCGTTGTGGGCGGCGTCGGCAATGGCGCTGTTGTCGAGCATCATTTGACCGTCCCCCGTCACCGCATCAACTGGTAGTAAAGCTGTGTTTAGCATGGATTATCCCCAGGTAAAGGAAGCCCAGACCAAACCGCAGGTTTCATCGAGGCTAGCTGGCCAGGTAGTATTGAAGAAGTCACATACCCAATTTATCGAGGTCAAATATTGATGTTGCTTGGCCTTCCACCTCTGTGCTCTCCTCCGGTGAACCTTTTCCGCTTCTTCCGAGAGTTCCCTCTGACTCCTCAGACTCCTCCGACTCCTCTGAGTCCTCTGAGCTGCTGCTCGTCTGGCTGGCCTGAGGCGTTGACTTCCCAGCAACAGAGTTCGAAGTTCTCTTGGGCGGAGTTTGGTCGGCCCTAGTCGGACTAAATGCACGATCTGACTGATGCGAAGGAAAGCTGGATGATTGAAGCTCATACCATTCTTTGATGTCCTGTTTTTGACGCATTTTGTTGTTCAAAGTGACTTGTCTTTCTCGCTGAGGTGCGCTGTTCTGGCCCTTTCTCTTTCCGTTTGGCCATACTGCGACGGCTACTGATGATAAATTCTGATGGACTATGTAGATATCATGTTTTGGATGATCAGCGACCTGTGATGACGCGAGGATTGGTTGTGTCATACAGTTTGGTGGTGACGTGGACTACTTAGTGGAAGAACAACACCCGTGTGGCTTGTAATGATCAAGCACCAAGTGCATGAACATCTACTTGCTTCCAAATCAGGTCTGTTTTGAGAAGCCTGGGATTGTGGGAGCCTCTTGACCTTATTTGGTTGCTGGACACATCTTGCGTTTCTCCTCCGTCTCGGTCTTCCCATCTTATGTGCCGCCGAACAGACCAATACCACTTCCGAACCTCGTGTGGTCCTGGCAGGCGATGTTATGGAGGGCCGGAATCCGGTCTCGAGTCTTGAAAGTCCTGATGGGGTTGCCGCTACCTCCTTTTACCCCTCGCCCTTACAACCTTGTCGCTCTCCATCGTTCGTTGCAGGCATATGCCGAACCAGGTCTGGTTACCGGCACACTTGTCGGTAGCTTTCTGTGCTTGTAGGTCATTGGCATTGTATGGGTCGTATTGCTGTTGAACCAAAAAGTGTAAGCTCGTCTTTTCAGCGACTGTGAGTAAGAGCCCTCGGCGTGACTGCGCCATGGAGATTGACCGACCACCACCATCCATCTTGGTCACTACCACTCCAAGCAGCGACATGTCCACGTCATCCGGACCGGTGGGCTCACAAGGTCACTTTCACCTCCCTTAGCCGACATTTCAGGAAGAATCCGTTTGCAACCGGCTGGGGAGTGAGGTTTTGTTCCGTTCTGATTGTCTCTTGGATCGCGAGATGGACATCATTGCCGGCCATCTGAGTGCTCCGTGTTGGCCAACTATTTCCGCTTGAACGATGGTGGTCTTGTGACCATGTCTAGACGTGGAGATGTATCGGATCTTATGCTGCTCCGTGGTCGGTTGTCATGGTTGGAATTTGATATCGTTCGGGCTTGGTTGGCAGAAAACAGGTGTTCGGATTTCGGCGTGGGACGTGGGTTGATGGGGACAGCCTCTCCGATGTGGCCATGATCTTGCGAAGCCCGATGAAAAGTCAACAAACTTTGAAAATGAGAAGAATCACCGGATAAGCTACTGAAATTCGGAAGAACCAGTTAACCCATAATGGGTTCGATTGCAAGCAACGAGGTCTGAGCTCTGAGGACCTCGGGAACTTTTTGGGAGTCGTGTGTGGATAACGGCAAACTGCCTGCAGCATCATCCGGGGCGCAGTTGCCAGCTCAGTAAGTAGGCGTAAGGAACTGGCAAGAACCAAGGAGAATGACAGTCAATCGGAGATTGCGTGATGGGTGACTTCATGGAGCGATTGGCATCAGCGTTCCGGGCTTGGGGAGGAGTGTCGTGATGTTTCTGGCTTTCTGGCAAGAGCAACAGGGCCGAGAGGGCAGGTGACCGTGCGGGGGAATTTGGTTGCTTGAGCACCTTGCGGGCTCGCATTTTGGGACATGTGCACGGCGGCACCTTCGAATCACTAGGTAAACGGCAGTCGTCACCGGCGCTTGTTGCATGCAGCAGCTGGTTGATTTCAGTTTGTGTCCCGGCAGGCAGCACCCACACAGCCATAGTAGGAAAGTGCAAGGAACCATTTCAAACTCTCCCCGCTCGCCTCAACTTCTTCTGTTTCGCTCGCTTCCAAACACTCCTCAATCCAGCTCGCTACAGAATCCTTCTCCCAAACTTTCTTGAGATGGGTATCATTGCCAACCCCTCCCTCATTTGCCGCATCAAACACCAAAGCGAATCCCAGACAAAATCGATCCAACATGCTCAAGCCGTTCGCTCAGAATCTCGGCTCGTCTGCCGTGAGCTTTTGTGGTGCACGATTCGCCTGAGCTCCGGCCGCACTTTCCCCACCACGCCGGTCTCCGGACCTTCCGAGAGGGGCCGTCTTGGCGTTCTCTCTGACTTCATCCGAACTGTTCGCGGACAGATGTGGGGCCTACAAGTGGGGCCTTTTCTCCATGTCGGGCTTGGCAAGCACTCTGGAAACATGAATCACCAACACAACAGAGGAAACCAGTTCGGGAATGCATTTTACCAGCAATCCACGTAGGTACGATTCAGTTCCCATTCTGCAGATATTTTGTTTCTTTCCCCATGGACTTCTGGCCAACGCATTTCTTTGTTCATGTCTTTGTCCTTCAGTTTTGCAAGCAACATCAACTGCCCCCAGCGCCGAGTGCGGCCGAGATTGGTCTTGGTTCCTTTTGCTTTACCAAATCTTTCACCTACCCTGCATTTACAAAGCCACTGGCGACCCACACAGCCCTCACCTTAACCGCCGCTTTCCTGATTCCTCGAGCGTCCCTCGAGTCCAAAATCTGTAATCCACTACTTTTCCCTAGTGATCCTTTCTCGGCGTTCTCTATAAAACATCTCTTTTCGCCTCTCCCCTTGTTCATGTTTTTAGATCGCCGTCCTGTTTTTGCCGACTATCATGCTGCGTTATGCAACGGGAAGAAAAGGTGAACTTACTCCCGATGTGTTCGTTAGCCGTATTCATCCACTGCAACTTCATCAAGTGCCACTCCCTGTCTTGAACTTGTGAAAAGGAATCATCCAATGCGTTTCGGGCAGAGCACAGCTCCCACATGAGAATTGTCTGCAGGTCCTCAAGCGAGTAATGCTTGGTCGCTCGCCGCATGAATCGGTGGGTGGCCTCAGCTAAGCCGGCTGAATCTGGCATCCGGGTGTAATTGTTGGTGGCTTCTGCACCTGAGGCTTAATGCAGTCAGTGGTCCTTTCGTCGTTGATGTCTGGGTTGTAAGAAAGCCAAGGGCTTACCTATCTCGATAAGGAGGTCTTGAGGAGTTTCTCGACGGTTCATATACGAACAAGTCCGCTTGGACGGAGGGACTCTCAATGATACCGCTAGGAAGGGTTAGTCGGGCGTAGTTGGTTGACGGGGTGGGAAAGCAATCCGTCTCGGAAACTCACTCTTGCCGCTCGCGGGAGTGTCATGGTGCGCCTATCTAGTTGACTCCTCTGGATTACCGGCCTCAGTAGAGGTATGTCTCTCAGTTTTGTTGGTCTTCCTTGCAAATCTCGCCGAATCATAGGCGGCAACCACGGAACCGGACTTGATGGCAGTGGCCATCATGGACCGCGTTACCATGGGGCTACAGCCAGCTGTTTTGCTTTGGTCGTCCATCGTGATGCAGGCAGTAAGTTCTGTTCTCAGAACATCCAGCACAAGCGTTTTGATCCTCTAGTCCACGGGTTAGATGAAGCTTTCAGTGAGAGTCATTCCTCCATTATGAGTCAAGAGAAGGCTGAAATCCGGCTCGAATGCATACACAAATCACTTTTCATACGCTCAAGAGTCACCTCCGCCGTCAGACAACCGGACTTACGCAATTTCCCTTCATTTCTGGACTAACGTTGCTCAAACTCAAACATTTTGCTTCTTGGTGACTCCACCTCCAGGGTAATTATTCTCAGATGGAACAGACTGTGGTGCTTGATGGCGCGCAACTTGTCACATGTTCGACCCTCCTCTGCCAGGTAGGAGTCAATGGGATTTGGTCATGTCGGGGCATGTGCGTATTGGGCGAAGTGAGATCCGAACTACACACTCCAAGTAGGAGACTTGTCGCACTACTCAGTACTCACACTCATAGCAATCGAAAGCGAAAGAATCAATAACATGTTTACAAAGTGGGATCACTGCATCAGTGCATCATAGGTTGTCAAAGTTTCATCAAGAGCTAGAAAAGCTCTGTCAAATTTTCTACCTTCCCCTAGTTCATTCTGACCTTGTCGCGGCCCTCCCTCCACTTGCTATACCTCTCAGTCTCCCGCTCGCTTAATACTTCTCGTTAGCCTAAATGCTCTTCATATCTCCAACGCATTTCCCAACATAGAGCACTTACTGACAACGTGGCCGGCTGCCCTCGCCCTTGGTGGTAACGGCGGGAGGAGGGCCAGCGGCTCCCATACCGCGCATGACGCTGCGATCCTCAGGGACAATGTGGTTGCTTGTCGCTTGCGTTATCCATGCTTGCGATATGTTGATGAGGTAAGGGATTGTGTTTTGAAAGCTTTTGGTGCAAGCCAGGTATGTTGTGGTGTGCGAGAGGTTGCTTGTTGGTTGCAGTGTTTTGTGGGAAAAGAGGGAGAAAGAATTGAGGGGTGGCTATAAATACCACGTATGGTATCCACGGGACGGAACAGTGAAGTGAAGAAGTGCCTTCACCGTCAGCTCCAGGTGCTGAAACCTTCCAGTCCCGTTGCATGTCTCAGATGCTAACCGGTATCCACGTGACGGGCAGAGCAAGAGGGGGATGATACATTCACGTCTATATAAGGGAACCGAATGAAAAAGGCCGTGACCGACCTACGCAGGGCCTTTGGGTTTCCCTGTCGGACGCCTAATAACTTGTTGTTTGGTGGATTTCCCTTCAAGCCCTATATATCTATTACCACCATACATGCAAAGTGCCTGGTTCGAGCTGGCTTATCGTTGGCTTCAAGTTGGAGTGGACGAGATGTGGTTTGAGTCGATGTCCTTGAACCCTCTCCAGCGCCCGGTCTTCCACTGGCGGTCATCCCCGCATTTCCCTTCTTCGGAAGAATCTGAAAATTACAAGCCTATTACAGACGCGTTCTGCTCTTACCGCGTAGTCAGACCGAATCCAGTGTACAGGTAGCGTGGACGGATGTGAAGTTTAGGTGAAGGAAGGTGCTGGGGTCACCAGACTGGAGCCGGTCGCTCCTTCCCGCCTTCCACTTACTGCTCAGGCCCGCCACCTGGCAGTCTGCTACCCCTCGCTTCTCGTCCTCTCTTCTTCATTTTGTCAAGACCGCCTCTCGAGATCACCGCATCACTTCAGAAGCGTCCAGTGTCTCGACGACAAACCCGGATCTCAGCAACCAAAACCGACGAGCCAAAACGGTATTAACTGTCCACAATGGCTATCTCACAGCCACCGACGAAGACAAAAACGCCCAGCGTGCAACGCCGCACCCTCCTTCGTGTTTCTGCACGTTTCGCTCGTCCCAGCGAGCGGCTCATAAAGCCTCAGAGCGACGCCAGCAAGCGGCTTAGGCAGCTTCAGAAGAGCGAGCGCATCCAGCAGCTTCAGAGCAGCGAGCGGCAGAAGCAACACCAGAGCGACACCACCGCTGAGGCATCCTCCGAGCCAGCCATGGCCACGTCCAAATCGACAACGGAGACCGCGCTCTCAAGGAATGCGCATACCAAGAACCAGAAGAGTATGAGCCCCCGTTCCCCGCAAGAAGACCGGCAGTCTTCTGTTCTTACAAGAGCTTTATCGCGCTCGAGAATCTCCCACTGACACCATGCGTACCGCAGAAGTAATCATCCGCTTGCCCAGCTCACACGTACAGGATGCAATGCAATTTATCCCGATCGACGATATCTGTACGTCCCCCTCGAGCCGGCCTCTTTTCTAATTCCAATGTTACCGACCTTCGCTGACATGTCCGTACCAACAGTCGATAATCTGATCGCCAAAAACCTCGGAAGGATCCCGAACGAAGACGATATAGCAACCGCAGCCACGTACTACTTCGTGGACGCGTGCAGTACATACCCTGCTTCGTTGATCCGATTTGCAGCCACTGTACTGATCCGCCATTTTGAACCTATCCTGGAACGGACGACACCGAGTTATAAGGCTTACGAGACACTGAAGGCCAAGACACAATTTGTTAAGGCCATGCGGGCTCTGCGTGCCGGTATGGTTTATCTTGCCCATTTTGATATAACGTAGTGATGATGCTAACACTGCTTGTCTTTAGAGCTGGCCAAGACGTTCGTTGCAACTGGTAAAGCCGATCTTTGGATGCCCAATGGACTATAACCACCCCATGCGATACCCTATCTTGAACAAGGATTCGAACTCCCCATCCGTCCACCGAAGTCGGTACTACAGGGTGCGCGAATCGGCCATTGTCTTTCTTTTCCTGGTCTTCGATGAAGCCATCGTCCAGAAACGACATATACTTGCGCCTGGGACTCTTGTATGATCAAGTGGGTGGACGAACTATGTTGACAAGGGGACAGTGCCATGCCTGACACGGAAAGAAGAAGTCTTCTGACGAGAGGCGAGCGGGATATTTGAGTTGGTGAGGAGGAAGATAATGTATGGGATAATGTATGGCGTGGAGTCAGATGGAGTGGTAACTCGCTACCACGAGTGACTCTAGGAGTCAGTCGAGAGTGGTGTACATCGCCACTTGTTTGAGTGGATGACCAGTTGGCTTCCTTGCCGGGTTGGAAAATGTTTTATTCATGAACCTTCCAGGACATGTGTCTTCATATACGATGTACAGATTATCCTGCAACATTTACAAGTGTACTTGTATCAAAAAACCTCTCTCGTACCACGATTCTCTACACTGCGTCTCTTAACCGTGTGTGAACATTTGGAGTCAGATGTGGAAACCTACAACCCAAGCAGGTCACGACCATCCAACAACGAGCGATGACCAAACAACGGCGTTGATGAATGATATATCCACCTGTGGTAGGAAAAACCTGTAAGTAGTGACAGCGTTGGTAACCAAAAGCTTTTCCACTAACCTGGTAAATCAACAGATATGACGAAGACTTCATTCATCAACATTATCTTCAATCTCAGCCTTCATCGTCTCCTGCTTAGTCGACCTGCCGCTACGCCAGAGAAGCTTTGCCCAAACGTCGCGTCCAAGGGCGTGCTCAAACTTTTAACGGCGTGTACGAGTTGCCGGCCCGGAGGGGGGTGATTATTTGTCCCGTCCTGGCGTGCCCGCGAATTGACCCTCAATTGGTGCCAGTCTTCGTCTGTCCCCTTCCCAATTGTTTCTGCATCCTTGAAAACCACCAACCCAACTTATAACGGACCCAAACAAAGTTTGCAAAAGCACACAGCGTGTCCTTCCCCTTCCCGACCATGCAGTAACACACACACTTCGCGCAAACACCGGCGCCGAATAACAATCGTCAGCAACAGATATGGCTCGCGTCAAGTACGTCAAGCCGCGTCGGAGTCTGGATCCGTCTCTGCAGTCGGAAGAGAAGAGCCAGCAGCCCAGCGAGGGCGTAAAGGCCGATAGTGTCTCTTGGTCCGCCAGCACTCCGGACACCAGTCCAGCCAACAGCCCGGCTACCAAGCCCGAAGCCAATCCACTAACTTCAACCGCTGCAGTCGAAATAATCGACGCAGACAGGAGATCATCACTCACACAAACTAGCCAGAAAGTACTTATGCCCCATGAATTCATCACGAAACTACGCCCATGCCTAGTGGCATGGTCCTCCTCTGAGTTTGCATCTGTTGTGATATCGCTGTCGTTGGAAACACGGATAGTGTTTGTGGCTTCCTCCCCCAACTCACTGCAACCCGTTGTCTTGATATTGCTTTCTATACACGTTTTCATTGAACACGCAACGTGATTAAACTGGGCTTCAAACTACAGCAATCATAAACGAGACAGCGCTCG
Source organism: Neurospora sp. CHS-2018a (assembly GCA_009802275.1). Lineage (NCBI taxonomy): Eukaryota > Fungi > Ascomycota > Sordariomycetes > Sordariales > Sordariaceae > Neurospora > Neurospora sp. CHS-2018a. The sequence goes on from RAKG01000049.1 coordinate 83,220, forward strand.
TACCCGCGATGGATAACCAACTCTGTGAGTACATGTAACAGTTGAGCCACTGGCTGGTCCAGGAGCTTTGTCAGCTAATATGTTGACAGCACAGTTCTAATTGAGATTCTGGTCATTGTCAATCTTGACATCCGTCATCTCTTTTCCAAAAGGTCTGATGGTACCTCCAGTGAAGGGGATTTCGACCCAAAAGTGCACGTAGGACGTCCCAAGGTTCACCCAGCTGACAGTGTCCACGAGTGTTGTTGGCCCGGGCAGTTGCCGCTCAAATCGACATTCACTCGGAGGCTAGGCGGGCAGGTTCGTCCCGTCCCATCCCCTTCTCCCATCCCCTTCCCTCCTTAAACCGCGCCACCAAAAACTTCCACCTCACCCCAAAAAGTTTTCCACATCGCACAGCGAGATCCCCGATCTTCAATCACGCAGCAACCAACAAACAGCACCTACGTGCAACTAACAATCACAAGCGACAAACATGGCTCGTGTCAAGTATGTGAAAGAGCGCATTGGTGAGGAGATTACCGACTGGAGCCAGCTCCTCCACCGGCGCCAGCGTCGCGAAGAGCGTCGCAGGCTTAAGGAGCTGGAGCGTCAAAAGGAGCTGGAGCGTCGCCGTGAGGCTGGCGAGATCGCGCAAGTCAACAGTGTTCCGGCCGACACTCGAGCCCATATTCCGACCAGCACTACTGCCAGTGCTACCACCGACGCTACCACCAGACCTGCCACGAGAGCTACCACCGCCGCTACCACCCGGCCTATGACCCGGGCTGCCGCCAGGGCTGCTGCCAGTGCTGCCATCACCACTCCCCCCACCGCCACGACCACCAGTACAGTCAATACTACAATCACCTCTGCAACATCTACTCCGGCTACTGCTCCGACTACTGCTCCAGTGACTGCTACAGCCGCCGCTTTGCCTACTGTTATCGCCATGGCTGTTGAAGACGAGGAACACGGAGATATGGAACTGTTGGACCCGGCACTATTCGAGCCTGTGAACAACGAAAATGTCCCACAGCAAGTCTCGGTGACCACGGTTGTCAAGGAAAACCAGAAGACCGTGGAGCCTATTACTCGGCCGCACCACGTGCATATCTCCCAGCTCGCCAGTGTTCAAGCCGCCAGTATCCCGGCCAGTGTTCCCATCATTGCTACGACCGCCAACGCTCCGGCATACGCTCCGGCATATGGTCCAGCAACCGCTTCGGCATATGGTCCAGCAACCGCTTCGGCATATGCTCCAGCAACTGCTCCGGCAACTGCTCCGGCATATGCTCCAGCAACCGCTCCTGTATATGCTCCAGCAACCGCTCCGGCATATGCTCCAGCAACCGCTCCTGTATATGCTCCAGCAACCGCTTCGGCGTATGCTCCGGTAACCGCTCCGGCATACGCTCCGGAATCTGCGCCGGCAACCGCTCCGGCTATGAGTAAAACCACTGTGTATGAGGCCGAGGAGGACGTAGCCCCCGAGCTGTCAGGGCCTGTCACCGGCGAAGATGTTCAAAGGCAAGTCGCGGTGCCCAGTGGCGACAAAGATCGGCGCAGCGCGCGTCTCGCGGCCGCCGCTCAGTTGGTTCCAGTGGCCGAGATCAGTAAGTTCCTATTCCTTTCAGATATCTCCCCTGTCCATTCCCGTTACCCTTGGTCGACGATGGGACTCCCACTAACTTCTCCCACCATAGTCAACCGCTTGTTCGCCGAGAGTTTGGAGCGGCTCCAGTCACCGACCCCGGAAGTGATATCGGCCGAGGCTCGCAAATTCCTGGCTAGAGCCCACGAGAACGAGACGGCACAAGCGGTGAAGAAGGCAGCGTTCACGTTGAGCTTTGATATCCTAGACAGGATCAATGAACTACAGGGGCAAAATCGTGCCGACCGCTTTGAGCTGGCGTCGGAGGTCTTGAAGCTCAGACTTCAGCAAGTGTTTCTTAAGGAGCTGGTTAACTAAGTCTCGCATTTGTAACCTGTAAGCTATTCCCAGCTGTTGTCTGTTCCATCACCTCCCAGGGTTCGAACAGCCGTGCTAACATTCTTTACCTAGAGGTACAAGAGGATTAACGCTTGATCCCCAACAGAGACAGTTTTTGTACGGTACCTAGACATAGATAGAATGTACAACAGCATTGACCTTCTACGATGCCATTCCCCTCAACATATACAGGATGAAGCTCGTGAAAAGAATTGCCAATGTCTCACTGATATGCTGCCCGGTCCGTACGAGAAAGCACAACGTCACTAGACGAAAAAATCTGAACTCACTGCACCACCCCTTTTTGCTCCACGCACCTCTTTTTAACTCCACGCACCTCTTTTTAACTCCACGCACCTGCTCGTTGAGTACAGCCTGCCGGCGCTGTAACTAAACCAGTTGTTCCGTCATCGCTTCTGGACGCCTTGCCTGTAGCCTATTGTCCTTCTACAGCTGATCGATGGTGTCCAGGGCTTGCAACTTCGATTCGTTCTCGTTGGCTCGTCTTGTCTCCTTTTCTAGAGTGTTGTGTTGTGCAAATCTTGTATGACATCGTCCTTTGAGGCCAAAGCCCGCTGGTCCCGTCGTTGGCCCTGGCTTGAAGTAAGTCAAGGGGCAGAACGGGCAACACCACTTCTCCTCTTCGGGCTTGGGAGGGGGTGGACGGCCAGCAGCCTTGGCGGCATTGCACTGGTGGGACGGACCCGCACACGCTTCGCAGTCGCCAACTTCTCTTCGTGGTCCCGCTTGGCCCAATAACGGCGCCTTTTCGCCAAATGCAGTTCCGGATGGAGCGGCTTCTCTAAGTGGTATCTATCCCGATTGCGTTTGAGATACGCTTGGTATTTCTCATAGGCCGCCACCTCCAACGCATTGATCTCCACCTCCGAAATGGTGGTGGCATCGGGGTCGCTGGCACTGGGGTCATGCTGGGCATGACTACCGAAATTCACCCCCTCAATGAATGCCGCGTGTGTACACAGGCCGTCGAAGGGCAGGCCTGCATACTCCTACGGGCAGATTTCCGGCAGTCCCAACTGCCCCGGAGACTTTGCCGTGTGGTAAGCCCAAAGGGCCGATGTAACCATCATTTCGATGGTTTTGAACACCGCCCGGACCGTAGACCGGTTGGTGGGGATGGGGAGAGGCGAGGTACAAAGTAAAGCTTTGTACGTGATTTGGAATCCCTCTTCGACCCAATCCTTACACCGGACAGACAAGTTTCGCAACTTATCGTAGTCCGAGAATCGCGATGCTACGCCAAGCGTAAATCATGGCCCCTTGATCGTTGTCTGTTTTCATCAGACGTTTTTCCGATCGTATCGAGTCTCGTAGTTGGGTTTCCAGGCGCTCCACGGTTGTCGCCGTGGGACGTGGTCGTGGGGCTGGCTAGTTGTTACAGTGGAGGGAGGTGTTGGAAGGAAGTGTTGGAGGAAAGTGCGGATCTGCACCTAGGGAAGCAGGGACACTCCCATAGAAAGTACAACAACGCTGTGGTTTTCTTTGCAATTTGCTGCTCATTCCCCTTATCGATACGAATGCTTCATTCTACAGTCAGTATATGGACCTCCAGTCTAGAGCTTGATGTACTCACCACTACGATTCACAACAGGACACTGTACCGACACTCAACGTTAACACATCTGTCTCGCCACTTTCCATACAACAGCCACTTGCATATTCATCATTGGGGATATCGTGCAACACGTTTTAGCACCATTTTGCTACAAGATATAGCCGACTAAGCAGGTGTCATTAGGATATTCCTCCTACCACACCCTCCATTTCATTCCTCTGTCCTTCTGATCCCTTCCACAGTTCTCATCCCATATCCTTTGTCTTGCCCTCGATCGCAACATGAATCCATCGTCTCCCGAAACATATCTGTAGTCCATCCCATTCTATGGTCTCAAGTATGTCCTGGTCTCCCAAAGTTCCCGGCGCAAAATGGCTCGGGGCTAGCTCGGGATGTCTTTGGCCCTCACATGCCGCTTCTATACATACTACTCTGGCAATATTTGGTCATGTGCCGTATCGACTCTTAAGAGGAGACCTGCCGGGTTTGATGATGTCGTAAATGACTACTTCGACCCTGTGGCTCTTGTGCGGAGGACGCGGTCGGTCTTTGGAATGTCGTGTCGCAATTTGCGCACACGCTTTGAAACGGGCTTCGCGGTAACGGGCTCAGCAGTAGATGTAACTAGAGGCGTGAAAGAGTATCAGTAAGACTGTAGTGAGACTCAACGCTATTGAGGCGGTTCCTGGCACCGTGTGCTTGTGGAGGGGATATTCGGAAGAGCGAATGGTAACATACCGGGCTTTTTAGGGCGCTCATTGAGATCAATAATGGCCTCGATGAAGGTGAACTGCTTCCTGAGGCGTTCATACTGCATACCAACCGGGAATTCTCCGGTACCTCGACCGTTGATCGTAAAGGCCAAGTCAACCAGGATGGTTTCGGCCGCATCCTTGATCTCCCCTGCAGCATCGAGTTTTGCAGCTGCTTCCACGAACACTTTCGCATGGGACACCAGCTCCGTATCGGTCGGGGGACAGCCGAGATAATACAACCGGCCGACTGTTGTATGAAGGTTAGCGATCGAAGGTTCAGATAGCGAAAATGCACCGAACGGAGTGATGAAAGTCGACGTGGAAGACTTACCAATGTCTTCAACTGGAATCATTTCCATAGCTGCGTGCAAGCGGGTGCCAGCACGAGGAGTAGCGATGACAACTGGAGTATTTAGGATCAGTCAATGGGCACTATAAACAATACACTTGGATTCATGTCTCGCTCACCTTTTGTCATCTCGACGATCTCCGGCGTCTCTGGGTTCAAAGAAGGCTCTGGGAGAAGAAGCCAGGTCTCGTCGTCGTTGTCGACCTTGGACTGTCGACCATTCTTGGTCTGTTCACGCTTCCTCGCGGCCGACGAGTGCACCTTCCAGTGAGGAGGCGGCTTGGTTGAAAACTTCACGCGGACCATTGTTGCGATGGTTGTGGTGAGCGAAGTCGGTAGAGGTAGTGATTCTTTTGCTTTGAAGGTGAGGTGAAAAGTTGGGTGAGCAGGTAGGTGATTCCTGGTCGATGGTGTTGAGGTGTAGGAAAGTGGAAGAGCGTGGTGAGTAGACGCTATTTTATGTAGTCAACAAGTGACATGCGACTCTGGTAGTGAACCTGAGAAAACATGAGACCCCAGGGCCGAGGTCAAGGTTGGGGCCTCGATGTGAATGATTACAAGAAGGTTGTTCACAGTTCACAGTCGCCAAACAGGCATGGTATTCACCGTCTATAGGACCTTGATCGTGGGTAGTTCCTTCCATATTCGCTGACTGTTGGATAATTCACTGAACACCCCATGTAGAACCTTTATTATCCACTCCTCACCCCTCCTGTTCAGGCTCGCGTGTTTATCCCGTCGCTCGCGGTCGCAACATCACGGTCTGAACCCTCACCTCTCACCACCTTCTTCGAGACATCTCGATCCCCGATCCAGCACCCGACCCAAGAACAGCAAAACACAGCATCCGCAACACTCGATACGCATCCGACAATGGCGCGCATCAAGTACACCACTCGGAGTACCACGGCGCAGAAGCCGCAAAATCGGCGCGCCCCTGAGCCTCTCGTCGTCGACGAGGAGGAACAGACGAAGCTTGCGACAGCCGCCGATGTTGACGACGAGTCGGGGTTGCTACTCCCAGAGCCTGTTTCCACTGCCGTCTCCAAGCCAGCCGACGAAGCTGCCTCGACTACGACCACCCGCCCCACCCGAGCAAAGGCTACGAAGATCAAGAGTGAGTGTCCCCGATATGCTTCATGTTTTACCTGGGTAATCTCCGGTAGCGTCCTCTGACGAGCGTGCTTTGCGCCGGTATGATCCACCATTTACCTGTACTGACCGACCGCAGAGATCATCCTCCATCTTCCGCCTGCTCGCGTCCTTCACCACTTGCAAATTCTCCCCGTCGATGTGATCAGTAAGTCCTCCTTCCCCACGCGCCGAGCTTCTTCTCTTCTACCGTGTCTCTAACAAAGAGAAACACAATAGTGTCCGACATGACGGATGCCAATGGTGGAATCCCGCCTCTCCAAGAGGACATCAGGGCCAGAGCTGTCAGCTGGATGAAGGAGGCCTACAGGGCCGGAACCAGAATGTCAGTGGTTAGAAGCGCCGCCGAACAGATTCTCCAGCGCCTTGATACCGTTATCGAAGGCAACCCAAATTACATGCACAACAGACCCCGTGGAAAGGCCTACGAGCGCCTTGAGGTGCAGAGGAAGTTCTTGCGGACTATCATCTGCATCCATTGTGGTATGTTGAACGACCTAGGTACGTATGTTGTACTATTCCCCTGGAGCGTACCTTCAAACTAACTAGTCAACTTTATAGAGGTCTTCGACATGATCGTCGCTCGGGATTAGGTCCGCACCCACACACCATTGTTCCCCTTGACGCAGAGCCAAACGCGCGCCGTAGAACTCTGAACATTTACGGCCGACGGCCGACTCTCTATATCGTTATCGAAACCGGTGCATACAGAACGGCTACAGGATCGCCTCTGTTTGGGTCACGAAATCTTCGTACTAGGAGGGCTGCTACCGTTGCCACTGACGGCGAGATTTTGCGAACATATTCGGTATTGAGGGTGCCATCGACGGGAGATATATTGCGCTGGACGGAGGGGATATTGTCCTGGGTTTGCGTTCGGGGAGATGGAAGGCGTGCCTTGGGATGAATTGGTCTGATAGGGATGTGATGGAAATCCAATGGATGGGGTGGGAGTAACGTCAAACTTTTCTGCTTCGTTCTCCGGCGTCTAGGGATATCATGGGTTCTATAGGCGTTTCTTTGCCGCAGTGATCAAGGTATATTAGAACAAAGAGCTTATGCCATGAAAGAAAGCTAGAGACACATGCTGCAGACCTATCGGTGAAAGGAAAGGTGTGGGATATAAACAATAGCATTGTGTTGAACATGAGACGTCACATGTTGAGCCAGATGCCTCCCGTAACTACATCCTCCTCGTCGTCCGTGATGGGCTTTACGTCGCCTCAATGATACATGGCGTGGTGATTATCAGGCGTTCAGGATCCGAAACAATCGAAGTTACCGAAGACAAAGAACATCTCAAGAACATGTGGAGTTATTGACAGGGAAAGATAAAATTTCATCCACTAGAAAGCGGGAGTGACGGTAATTGATGAAGTAGAAATTCGAATATGTGAAGGTTGGAAGTGCGAGAAATCGTGATATGAGCCGAAGTTATCATGACGACATGTCTGATAGGAGCTCTGTGTGCGATGGTCTACGATATTCCCAACACTTCGTGTTCACTCCCACACATCTCTCTAAAGGCTGGCCGAAAACAGCTGTCTACTTCCATGAAAACATAGGTAGCTCATGTCCTCAACGGCTTCAACCACCAAGTCAAACATTTTGTGCTGGCTTGGAAAGGTGGGTCAGGTCTTCCTTGGTAACTGTTCACTAAATGTCAGCCGCCTCCCCGTAAGGAAAAAGGACAAAGTAGGTATTGACTCTTACCAGAGACCGAGCGAAGAAGGTCGATTGCCAAAAGCTCGCGGTTCTGGAGGATGACCAGCTCCTCGGCGTTCTGGGCCTTCCAATAAGTGCGCCTCAAATCGGAAATGTAGCCATGCAAGGCAAAGCACATCTCCCGGAACCTCTCGTAGCAGTTGAGGTCACATGCGACAATAAGCTCACGGGCTAACCCCAGACGGTAGGTGGCGGTGTGCGGCCGGTCAATGTCGGCGGCGTAATATTCGACTGTTATGGGGGAAGCACGATTAGAAGGCAGGTACTCCTGGTGGTAATGGTTGACGAAGAGAGACCGATAGCAGGGTGGTTAGGGAGCTGTTGAAAAGCGACTTACTCATGTTTTTGACCTGGGGAGAAATGGAAGACATCTTGTCTGATGGTCGGTCAATGTGAGGGGTTTCCGGTTCTTCGTGAGAGGTTGGGTAGAGGTATATGAGCGTGGGTGTTGCAAGGAGGAAGTTGAGGACCGCAAGGGAGAATGAGGGGCAGTCTTATACCAGTGTCTTGGGTTCACATTCACTTGAAATTGGAAAAGTTCCACACTAAAGCAGACTTGGCGGAAAGGTAAGACCTGAACCAACTTGGTTCGTGCTCATGACGGCTTGTCTGTTTGCTGTGAACTCGCTGGCGTTGGAAGGTGGGGGATATTATTGCCTCTGGCTGACAATATAGGTACTTGCGGACAATCCTTTTGGACGCCTCGGCCCCCTCGTCGCTATGGAGGATGTGACTGTACTGTTGAGTCGTGCCGTAAAGTTTCTTCCCGTAATGGCACGCCACGGCGATGTGCGCCGGTTCGCGCCTCTGAATGGTGAACAACTCCTCGGCGTCGCGAGCCTTCCAATAGGTCTTTCTCAGACTGATGATATACCCATGAAGGGCAAACATCATCTCACGAAGCTTATCGTTGGTGTCGAGTTTGCTAGCTAGGATTATGTCCCTGGCCAAGGCCAGACGCTCACTGCCGGTGTAACAATGATCTTCCGTGTACGACTCGACTGTTGTGGCGGAAGGCGCGTTAGAAGGTCCTCCTGATGGTGACGGTTAACGAGAGAGAGAGCGATAGCTGGGTGGTTAGCAAGCTCTGGAGAAGCGACTTGCTCATAATGATCAGGTTGGGGCCAATTAACGACATCTTGTCGGTGTTGATGATGTATTGTTGAGGGATGTGGTAGTTGGTCGATGTGTGCGGTTCTGTGCGAGATGGAAGTTGTGGTGCAAATGGATGCTCGTAGGTATTGCAAGGAGGAAGTTGAGAACCGCAAAGGAGAGGGACTGGAGGGGGAATCTTAGTCCCAGCTTTGCACTCAATTCAACTTTGGAAAGCTCCACACTTCGCACATGGCATTTGGCGGGACCATGAGAAGGATCGAAAGCAGACATACTTGACGGAAAGTAAAAGCTGAGTTCACCGGAAGAAAGGTTAGGTTGTGTTCGGTGCCGCTGTAGTACGGTAGAGGAGACCTTGCATTACCGTACATGGTCCGCAGCTGCACTCCCTGTACGGTAATGCAACGGTAATGTAATCCAAAGTTTCTTACTGAGGCTCCTTACTGCTTTGTGTTCGTTCGTTGGTATTGGGCTGTAAGAAGTCGTAGAATACGAAGCGCTGTATTTATAGGGGGTACGGCGCTGAGGTGCGCTGATGTTGCTGCTTCTTACAGCCTTATACATGGGGTCTGGGACCTTTAAAAATGTTAAGAATCTAGTCATTTCAGTAAGAAATCTGGCCCTGTGATTGGTCAGATGCATGTCTTGCATCGAATTGGGGTAATGCAGCGACTTGCATATTTTTACTGAAATCTAGAGGTAGCCGAACACAAAAAGTGCAGCTGTAAGACTGCACCTTACAGCCACCAAAACTGGGTTTTCCCTACCGTACTACAGCGGCACCGAACACAACCTTATATGCTCCTGATGAGGATGGGCAGAAGGAATGATTGAAGGAGTATTATATAAAGGTTAATCAAATTCCCTACCACAGCGGGACTATGAGGAGAGTGTCCAGGCTTGAAGGGGGGCCTCAAGGCTAGTCCCAAATTTTAGTATAGATAACTGGCCCAGCCTTGTTGTAAGATTTAGCACTGTTGGCTGAGGGAGGCCTCTGATTGGTCGGATTTGGGTACAAAATAGTAAAAGCCAAAGACCCCTATAAGGACCTTCTAGAAGGTCACTATAGAGGTCAATGGTTAGTGGTCGTTGTAGTGGTCTTTGTGGTGGTCTTTGTGGTTGTCTAAGACGGGACTTTGGCTTCAAAGTCCGGCCGGGGATGAGGGCATTCACACTTCCGCGCGAAACTTTTCGCGCGACGGATAAAAAGCTGTCGCCAGTTGGAATCGAACTAGCGATCAGAAGAAAGACAGCAACAGCGAAAACCATTGAGCCACTGGCCCAATTGATTGAAGACGGATTTCGTTCTTTCCCTTTATATATGGGGAGTAAATCCTGGGGAAAGAACAATGGTCATTTGGCCACCGTGTAATTTTTTTTTTTTTGGCCTTGGAAAACTTGGGAAAGAACGACCTCTCCAGTTCAACCCCGAAGATTCCAACTAATCAAAGCCTCCCGTTAAGCAACAGCGCTGGGGATTCAACAGTGCTAGATCTGACAACAAGGCTAGTCAAAATCACAAGCATTGAGCCCCCCTTACAAGCCTAGATGCCCTGGTGATTTTCCCGCTATGGTAGCTTGTCGCCCATTGAAGTTACCTCACTCGGATGTGTCAGGTATCTTGAACTTGAACTACGAAAAATCTCGATTGACTCGTCTTGACCTCTCAGCAGATTGTTCAAGACCGGCCGAGGTTACCTAAGGTTGTGTTCGTTCAGGCTGTAGTACAGTAGGGGAAACCTCACATTACCGTACATGGTCCGCAGCTGCACTACCTGTACGGTAATGCAACGGTAATGCAAGCCAAAGTTTCTTACTGAGGCTCCTTACTGCTCTATATTCGTTGGTACTAGGCTGTAAGAAGTCGTTAGGGAGTTGAGTGCTGTAATTACAGTGCATATGCCGCCTGGCTTACTAGCATAAACATGGGGTCAGGGTACTTTAAAAATGTTAAAAATCCGGCCATTTCAGTAAGAAATCTAGCCCTCTGATTGGTCAGATGCATCACTTGCATGGTTTTGGGGTAATGCAGCGACTTGCAGATTTTTACTGAAATCCAGCCGAACGCAAAAAGTGCAGCTGTAAGACTGTACCTTACCGCCACCAAAACTGGGCTTTTCCTACTGTACTACAGCCTGAACGAACACAACCTTAGTGAGTGGCTAGGCAGTCTACGAAAGGATGTGAACATGGACATCTCAAGCATTCCCTCCAGGCCTCAAAGAATCTAGACCAACTCCCACTCAGTCGAGATACCGTTCTCCTCAACGGTAACCTCATCCTGCTCGTCAACAACGACTACAAGGAAACGCCAGTTAGCTCTGAACAGGGAATCACGGTCGCAGCATATATGAAGTTCATGAGGGCTTGAACTTACCTACCGAAGTCGTTGATAGCAGCGCTCTACTTGAGCTTCTCCGCATGGGCGGAAAGGTCCTCATCCGTGGTGGCGTGAACAGCCACGATCTGGCGGACGGAGACAGACACGACCTGGTTGGCGCTCTTCTCCTCGCGGAGCTTCTCGCGAACAATCTCGCGGTCCTTGATCTCTTCAGGATACGTTAGCTACGCATATAGTACTCAGACAAGCGAGAGTTTCTTACCCGCAGCAAAGAGAACGTCATATGCAAATTTTTGACGCTCAATGATTTGGTTCAACTTGTCGGTGTCGTTGGCTGAAAGCGCTTCGATAAACTCTTTCTTGATGGTTTTGGCGATATACAGGCGGACGACTTTCTTGAAGTCCTCGGCCCTCTCCTCGCTGTGGAGGAGGTCAGTGTAGCACGTGGCCGGGCTGAAAATTCTCTTGCCGTAGTGGCATGCCACGGCGATGTGCGCCGCTCTCATGCGCTGTTGGTCGGTGTATGGCTCCTCGAGGTCGCATGAATTGACTGTTGTGTTGGAATATGGTCAGAAGGTGCACCCCTGTGAGGATAGTGGGCAAGAGGAAGATGGATGGTGTGCTGATGATTGTGCTGGTGATAGTGTTGTGGAGATTGGAGAAGCGACTTACTCATTTCGATAATTCTCGGAATAGGGTACGACATTGTGTCAGCTGTGAGGGTCGAGTTTGAATTGACTGGAAGAATGTTTGTAGGTCGGTTTGTGCACCATGCGCTTCTGCTTAACAAGTTGTGGTCAACTTGCAGATTGTGTGGGTTGTAAGGAGAAAGTTTGGGGCCGGAGAAGGAAAAGAGGGTTCGGAATCTTATAGTAGTGTTCCAGTCGAAATTGTTGAAGTGAATGGAACATCAGGTGGGGGGACGCTCCAGCCGGCTCTGCATTCACCTGAACAACGAAAAGGATCACATTTCACTGTGAATGACATAAGCAGGGGACCATGAAATGGAAAGCAGACACTGAGTAATGAAAAAGTAGAACCAGAAGCCGCCTGGCTCGTGCACGGTTATCGATATCACCATGAACTCCTCGGAGGTATAATCGTCGCAGTGAAAAGGGTCGGGCACGCGGCGGTCGAGGGGGATTCCCAGGGTACATGTAATGCCGACTCCCAGGCACGCGGCGTTGATGCAATTATGAGCGGAATGGGGTTAATCGTCGTTTGCAAAACTGTGTATATAGAGGTTAATGAAATGATGAATTCGTTGTAGCTCGTCGAGATTACACTCGGATACCTATTATGAAGGAATTATCACTACGAAAGTAAAGGTAAGAAATGCTGATTCAGCTATCATCTCAGCTCCCCCAGCTTCGAGTGCTTCCCAGGACACGTATGCACAAGATCGGTATTAGCTCATGATTCCCCCAGGCGGACACATCCCCGTTCCTAGTCCTCAAACAATCTCCCACTCAGAGGCATCCGAGTCCGTCTCCGACAATACCGCATCACTCTCCGAGTCGTGGATAAAGACTATAACACCGCGACAGTTAGCTCTGAACGAAACACTATTTGTTTGCTTTTTATGTCCTTAGCCAGCACTTACCAAACTCTTCATCCGAATTGTCCTCGTCGACAACCACATTGTTGTCGACGACAGTCTTAGCGTTCTGGTAGACGGCAACGTTCTCGTCACTGACAACGTCCTGGTCTGTAACAATGTCCATGGTGGCATTGTGTTCCAACTCTGCACAAGTGTCAGCTAGGTTGGCAATGGGCATCGCTGGTTTAAGTTTGATGGACACTCTTACCGGTCAAGGCGCAGAGCATGTCTCCGCAAAGGAGCTCTCTGTGATACAGCTTCTGGGCGATCTCGCTTGTCTCGGCGTTGGAGATGTTGCGTCTCAATGTAGCCACGTAGCGGAGAATGGCGTTCTTGAACTCGTCTCCGGCGTAGCCGTCCTGGAGCGCGATGCCAACCAATCCGACCGCGTACCCAATACGGCTCATGGCGGGCATATTGAGGGGGTGTTGATCGATTCTCTCGACTGTTGTGGGGGAGGAAGTGTTAGCAAGTGCCTCTGTCGACTCACGACTGTCGAGGTCGACTGTCGGGGTCGGCTGACGACGGACAGATGAAGGTGCGACTTACTTAGAGAAGTAATGTTCTGAGTAGTAGGCATAGAGGGCGACATCTTATCAAAATGGTATCGAGGTGAGTGAGGAAAGTTGGCTGGTTGGTGGGTGCCTTTGGTTGAGTTGCAAGAGGTTGTGAGTTGCAAGGAGAGAGTTTAGGAGAACCAGAAAGCTTGTGGAGGGGCAGTTCTTATACCAGTGTCCGGGTTGAGGTGAATGGCAAATGCTGGAGACCAAAAAAGCGGAAAGCACTGGATAGGACGAAAGTGAGAACCTGAACACAGTCCATCTAGTCCGTGCACAGTTGTCCAATTCACCGGGCAGTGTGGTTCTGAATGTCTGCTAGAACCTGATGGTCATCCGCAGAAAGTGAGAACCTGAATACAATCCATCTAGTCCGTACACAGTTGTCCAATTCACATGTACCTATGGGGCATTAACATTGTGTAGGTCATCATGAGTCTGAAGAACTGTGAATATAGAAGTCCATGAAATGATGAGTTTGAATTATGTTGCACTCAGATGCCCATAGCGAACTTGAACTATCTCTTATCTCTTAAGTCAGTGAGCCATTCGCGAGTTTCCCAGATTCTCAAGTTTCCCAGGACACTTCCGCAAGGGATTTCGGGTTATCATCCGTAGTCCTCAAAGGCTCAAACGATCTCCCACTCGGTAGCATCTGCCTCCGAGACTCCCGCGTCGCTCTCCGTAACATTGACTATGATACGACGATAGTTAGCTCTAGCCAAACCACCGATTATCATCATCAGAACTTACCGAACTCGTTTGCATCCATATTCTCCTCGGCGACGACGACGGTTTTGTTGATGACAACATCAACATTGTCGTCAACATTAATGCTCTCGTCGACGACAGTGTCCATGTTGGTGAAGACATCCAGCTTGCCGGCCTCAATCCCATTGAGCTCCAACTCTGCCGAGCACGTGTCAGTTATATTCCACTTGGCAATGGGCATCGGGGGGGTTGGTGGACTCTTACGGGACACGATGAGGAGGATATCGCCGCAAATGAGCTCGCGGCTAAAAAGCTTTGCAATGACCTCGTCGCTCTCAGCCAGCGCGAGCTCCTGTCTGAGTGTGGCCACATAGCCGCGAATGGTCTCCTTGAACTCTTCGGCGGTGTAGCCGTCGTCCACGGAGAGAGCCATCAAGCCGAACAATCCGACCGCGTAGCCGATACGCGTCGCGGTGGGATAAAAATGCGGGTACTTGTCGTCAGATCTCTCGACTGTTATGGAAAAGAAGGTGTTAGCCAGTGCCTTTGCCGAAGTTGGTGTTGGTTGACGAGGGGTAAATGGAGGTGTGACTTACTGAGGGAGATGATGTCTTTGGTATACATGTTGGTCGACATTTTGTCTGGATGTTGTTGGAGTGTTTGGAAGAGAGGTGGTCGGTTGGTGAGTGCAGCTTGGGTAATTCGTAGGAGGTTGTGTGTTGCAGGGAGGAAGTTCGGGACTGGGAAAGAGCGAGAGGGCGAGGGCGTCTTATAGTGGGTGGTCCGTGGCTGAGGCCTATTTGCCAGGCACTAATCGTCCAGGTCCGCGGTTTGAAGCTTCCCTTCACTTAAACTTCGGTGGGTCCAGGTTGACGGGACAGACAGCCTGTTCAGAGGCTGTTCAGAGGTACCTAGGTAGTTGTACGCTCCAGCCAGCACTCATTTCGAAGTGAATGGCTTGAGGGGCAGGTGGCTGGAGAGGAGCTTACGATATCTGCCCCGCGCCCGTGCCAGCCTACAACCGCTGTTCATCGTTCTTTCGTTTTGATAGTCGAACGCATTCAAAGGCAACCGAACAGGGGAGGGTAACTAGTAGAGGTAGATAGCAGGTAGAGACGAGGGATGGTCGAAAGGGCACCATGAATTCAAGCTAATCTTTCTGACGCTTTAACTGAAAAAGTGCAATGAGTGCAAACGCAGATGTTGAGCCGGTTTCTCAAGAGTTTGTGTGGCAACATTCATTTGGTAAAATACGTATTGCAACCTTACTGGTATTTGTCAGGCCAAAGTGATCTGTAACCCTCGGTTCTCACTGGGAACTCAGACAAGCACCCAGTCCTCCTCCTCGTCACCTTCACTGTCAACACTCTTCTGAACACCAGCTGTAACAAACAGGTTAGAATCTGCCAAAAGATCATCCCGACATTACCCCATGTGGATCTTTGTACTTACCGGAGCCATCCTTCTCCCCGCTATCCTTCGACTCTCCAGACGCAAATTTGAGCCTCCCCTTCGAATCGAGAAACTTGTCGATACGCTCAGGCTGGTTCTCCAAAACTTCATGAGACGTTAGCCAGAAATAAACAAAGAGTAAATGGTCCGTCTTACCCAAGAGAGTGAACCCAATCTCGACACACACGTGCTCCCGATGACGGATCCTGTTGGCATGCGCGGTGTCCAGCGGAGACTCCCTCTTCAGCGACTTCCTGTAGGCATAGACAATACCGCAGCGGGAGTATAAGGAGGGCGTCTAGCCTAGTAAGGCCCTACTAGGCAAGTCTAGTTTTCTAACCCAATTAGTGAGACTAGCCTAGTTATTTCAATTAGGCTAGTTGGGTCAACTAGCCTAGTTGCTTAGGGGAGGGCTCTAATTAGTCGGATTGTTCCTGGGAGCTAGGCGCTGGAAAATGCGTTGAAACGTACGCTAGGACCGCTAGTCTAGCCTAGGTCTGCGCTAATATAAGTATACAGACTATATATACAGATAGGAAGCGGGCTGTTACGCTTATAGTTATAAGTATAAGTATTTTATTTAGTAATTTATATTCTATCCCAACCTTAACCCAAACCCACGACCCTAATCCCGCGACCCCAATCCCACGACCTTAATCCCGCGACCTTAATCCCGCGACCCTAATCCCGCGACCCTAATCTATATACGGACTACGCTAGCGGTTACGCTTCTACGCGCCCCTATTCTAATACCGCGGCTACGGCTATAGTACGGACCACGTACTAACTAGTACAGTTATATACCGAATACTTATACCGGCGTATAGTCGTATACCGCACACCGGATTAAATAAATGCCTACACCGGCGTACGGTCGCACCGCACACCGGATTGAATGCCCACCCCACAGCCTACAACCTATAGCCTATAGCCCACAGTCGTATAGTCGCACGGTCGTATTATTTATATACGATTAAAGCTATTACCTCTACTACTTTGCATAATACGCTAAATAGACCTGCAAGTCAATTATTATATTATATTACAATATAGCAGAAATTAAGAAAGTCTAAATAATAAAATAATATAGGAGTATAAAAAGAAAAAGAGAGAGATAGAAAATAATATAGAAAAGGCCTTATTTATTATTTACTATAAAATCTCGATAGTAGAAGTATAGTATTTTATTCGTATATTATTATCTATATAGTTAGTATAATTAAATTAGTACTATTTATAAATAAAGGCTAGAAGGTATTTAAATAGAAGTATACCGATTAAAAACCCTCCTATCTCTATTAATTACCTACAATCGGTTATCGGTCCGGGAATTTAGTCCGTAAATGGTAAGATGGGATAGAAGATCTATTATATATTATTAATATAATATTATATAGGATTGCTCTCTCCGGACTTATAAATAATAACCTCTTTATTTCTAAGTAATATACGTATACATAATATTACAAAGTTAAAGATAGTAAAGTCGCTAATATACGGTATTAGTCTTGGCGTAAATAGGGTATCTATTAGGTATATTAGCGGTAGGCCAAATAAAATATTTACGCTATAGTATTTAAATAATCTCCTTCGTATCGCCGTCGGCCGTCGGTAATTCGAAAATTGTAAACGTATATTAATTAGCGACTATATCCGATTATAATAGAATTAGAGACTTACTAATATTATATTTAGTAAAGAGTATAGTATCTTTAGTATAACTCTATATCTATAATTAATATTATTATTATTGCTATTAACTCCTATACTAGAGGTATATATATAAAAGTTAATATAATATATTATTTAAAGGTAGAATTTATAGACGGAAATTTATATATTTAATATCTCCTTTACAAATATTTATTACCGGTACTATATACGATTTAAAGAATTTCGATTATATCGACGAAATTATTAAGTACTAGCTAGGATATCGATACTAAATATATTAAATATTATTAGCCGTATTTAGAGGGTATAGATATCCTAATCGACCTAAACAATTCCTACGCTATCTATATAAATTATATATAAATAAATAGGCTAGATAGCTATTAAACCAATAATAACCGGCTCGTCTATTATTTCCTCTATAATCTCTAAATTTAAAATAGGGTATCGAATATTTGTCCGCCGAACCGGGGTAATAAGAATAAATATATATTTACTACTATAGTATTATTATCGGAAGATAGTATCTACGTAGCCGATTCAATATTGTCGGGGATTATCGCTCTATAATAAATATTAGATATAATCTCTATATTTAAAGATAAATCGCCTACGGGTAATATTAGAAAAGAAGGATATTAGTACGCCTATTAGTATTAATATATTATTTGCTATAATGCTTAAAATTATCGAGTAATAATATTTAGTGTCTAGAAGTAAATGCGAAATTATTGTTTTTAATTATTAAATAGTTATCGCATATTAGATACGCTATTATAAATTTATAGAGGGTGGTATATTAGCGGAGATATTTATATTTTGAATTAAGTAAGTATTACTATATATAATGCGCGTAGTATAGTAAGTATACGAATTGGAATAGGAAAAATATAGGTAATTTATATAAGGATTTAGGATATAAATATATTAGGTTTTCGGGTATATAAATTTCGATAGCGTACAATAACTACGCCCTCAAAATACTTCTTATAAATGTAGGATTGAACGGCCTTTTTAGTAATACCTATTAAATAATAAAGCGAGGGATAATAAGTAAGAATATCGATATCGAATATGAAAATGGCCGAAAAATATAGTTATCGCTATATACAATTACTGGATTCCGTAAAAGGCTTTATAATACAGTAGCGCGGCGTACTAGTACTAATACTAGTATTGTAAAGGGGTAAAGGGGGTAATTGGGGTACGTACCTGTTTATAAACCTAAATTTTTCGGCCTATTTAATAGCCTTATTCTCGAAGAACGAAGGTTCACCTATAGGCGTACCGTAATCGTAATAGTAAATATACCGCAATAGTTTAGACTATTGTACGGTTATTTGATTGAATATATTATATTTAGGTAGTCGCTAACCCTTATTAGCTATATAATAGTTAGTAATACCTTTGAATCGGTTGATAATATTGGGCGCCTAGTGCTTTTCGTCGCACGATTATTCTATTTCGAATTCGAAATCGGTTTCTTCCAATTCATTATAGTCCGAATATAAGAGGACTTTACTAAATAGGGCTAAGTACTACTTATATAGCTCTTAGACCCGTACGGTCATTTCGGGGTCGTCGTCTTCGTACTAGAATATATTAAATAGTATTAATCATATAATTTATTGGAAGTTGACCTTTATTAATAGGACCTTTTTAATATTACTATAGTTCGTTTCGTACACTCGTTTTTTGAATTCGCTATAGATATATTTGACGGTCAATTTTCAACTTCCAACATTTTCACAATCGCTTCGGTTTTAATTATTGCCCGCTATTACGTAGGTATAGTAATTTCTACCTCTATTCCTAAGTTAGATTCGCGCTTTCTATTTTTTTTACGAACTATATTTGGAGGCGGAGGTCTATTTACCGATGTATATCTTCGCTAATTAACGTATTATAATTTATAAGTAAATTATACTCCTTTATAAATATTTTATAATATATATTAATATAGATATTCGGTCGGAGTATATTATTATTGTATTACTATACGCGCT
The DNA here is from genome assembly GCA_009802275.1 of Neurospora sp. CHS-2018a. Classification (NCBI taxonomy): domain Eukaryota; kingdom Fungi; phylum Ascomycota; class Sordariomycetes; order Sordariales; family Sordariaceae; genus Neurospora; species Neurospora sp. CHS-2018a. The sequence goes on from RAKG01000049.1 coordinate 102,203, forward strand.
TATTACCTTTAATACTAATATCGTCCTCTTCTATTGCTTCTTCTATCTACCCCTAATTCTATACCGCTAGTATTATACTCTAAAAAGGAGAAACGGTACCCGTATCTAATATAACTACTAGGGTAGAACCGGCCGAAGGATCTATAATCGAAATAGAAGTAAAAATAAAAAGCTAGTTGAATAAATAACGAATTTTATATATTATTTCTAATAGTTTACGACGGTTTTATTTTAATAGATTAGTACCTATTAGTAATATTGCGCTTTTAGTTAACTTAATTCGAGTTTTAATAATAACTTTAATTAGATTTCTACTAGTTTCCGTTTCGGTACGGATATAAAACTTTTTATTAATACGGTCCTTTTTGAACTAGTATAGCAATATAATAAGACTAATAATTAACTAACGGCCGTAATCTACTATTTACTAACTTAAAAAATAGTTATAAATTAATTATAGACGTTACTAACCTAGTAGGAAAGGTTATAATTGTAATTGAATAGCGTATTCTCGTTTTCCTTAGGGGGTTAAAATTACTTTATAGAATAGCTTGTAAATTAGTTGTATAATACCGTTAAATTTAGAATAAGCCGCGTTAGGGGGGCGGCTTATAATAATGTTTAGTATTAGTAATAAATTTATTAGGGCCGGGAACGGGGTATTAAATCCTTATTAACGACTATATTTTATAGCGTTAGATTTATTTATTGTAGTTATATACTATTGTATTTCCAGGATCTAGAAGTAATACCGGCCGTTAGTAATAATATCGAAATTAATTTATATATCGGGGTCGCTTATTATTATTACAGCCTTCGCCGAAGTAAAATAATATCGATAGAATTTAATACCCCGTAGTCCCTTAAAGTTATAGTTTTCAACTTGCTATAGTATATCCTTAATATAATATATTATAAATATATAAAGTAATACTTTGCCCTTTCTAAGGATATTTATAACTATGCCTTCGTCGAATTGGGTTATAGTTTTGAGTACCTTCGTAATATCCCGGAATTTCGAACCGTAGGGTCCGAGTACTAATAGGAAAATACTTTTTGGGCGTATATATTCCTCGATTGTTAAGTCCGCTAGTATAAAATAGAATCCTATTAATAATTGGTACGAATTACGGAAAATACTAAACCTATTAATAAAATCGATATAAGGAAATAATATTACGGGTATAAATCCTTCGCAGGCTTAGTCTTATTTCTCTTTGAAAATTTTATATATAAAATAGTGTAATTCGAGCTCGGCCCTAATGGGTTGTATGTGGTATATAGGGATTATATCCTAGCCTAATATTATATAACGAATTATATAATAATCCGCCTCTTTATTCTATAGGGTTTATATAATAGGGTTTTCGTACTTAGGAAATAATATTAGTTCTTTAGGTTGTCGTTTATTTAATCGGAGCTTAGGGGGTTAGAAGTTAAGGTTTTAGTAGTCCTCCCTAAAATAATAGTCGATATATACGTCGATATATATAAATACTATTATCTTAGGGATAAATATGAATTTAAATGTTAAAATTAATTCCCGGGCTTCTTATTGTAGTATTATATCGCTAAACGCTTAGAGTACGTTTGCCCCGCGCCTATATACCTCTTGGACTTGTAGGTATATTTGGAAGTCGATATTAGTATACTTTTTTTTGCGACGGTCTAGTCCAATATTATATATCCGACCGATATATGTATCGACGTAAATGCGGGCGTTTAGTACGTTTCTATATACTAATAGATAGTTCTTATTTATACACCTATAAAAAATCTAGTTATACGGGAAAATAATTAGACCTTTTTTATTATTTTCTAATATAATATAAGTATATTAATTAAATATTGTACGTACCGACGAAAGCTACGTATATGATTCGTAGAATTCCTATAGCGCATCGATGAAATAGTTGGGATTATAGTACGTTTTTTTATTAATATTGGAAGCGATAAGGTTCTTAAATAGTATAGGTGGGTCGAAAAATATAAGGCGGGTAGTAATTATTAGGAGTCCCGATGTAGGATTGAGATTGAGATTGTCCTCTTCTTTAATCTCCTTCTTCAAATTTTTAACCTTCGTTTATATATGTTTAATAGTTTTTACTAACCGACGAGCCTCCTTACTATCCCTTCCGTTTAATTACAATATAAGTTTAGTAGCTTTGTCTATAATATTGGCCGCCTTTTTCAAATTATATTATTAATATAATATCTCGATTTTATAATACTTTTCGGGCTTGAAGTTAGCCGGTAGTATTAGAAGCTTTAATATATTTAATAGTATATCCGCCTCGTGTATATGTATTATGGGTATACAGTCTCGTATATGCTTTCGGAGAGTCGATAATTGTTTTGGCAACGATTAAATTATTTTAGGGATATTACTGAAATCGTCTTTAATAAAAAGGATTACTTCGCGGAATATTTCCTATTACTTTCGGCTAAGACCTATTAAATCGGTATAGGTTGTATATATAATTTCGAAGTCTAATAGTTCGACCGATTTATTCTATTATATAGGTACGAGTTTTAATATATCGCCTTCGACCGGAGGGTAGATTTATATAGGACCCGGAACCCCTTTGTCGGTATTATTATTATTATTAAATAGTTATAGATTGATTACAACGATAATATAGTCTTCGTACCCGTTAATACTTAGTATATTATCGAGTAATATATTTAATTAGACTATTTAAGCGATAATATTATTAATATTGGTATTTCGAAATTCGTTAGCGTCGATTAGAATTAGATATATAAATAATTAGTAGAGGATGGTAAATAATAGGATATAAATAGATAAGGATTAATTCTCTTCTTTAAATTCCGAATTAAATATTTGGTTATTATTTAGCGAAGGCGGTATATTCAATCCTACGCTGCCTAACTATTCGAATTCGATACTATCTATAGCGCCTTCAATATTATATTCGATCGATTCGACTAATTATTCGATATTTACAATCTCCTCTATACCTAGCGATGAGGTAATGTCGGTTATTAGAATATCTTAATTTGTAGGCTTTTAGGCGATATTTTTAATATTTTCAATATTTCTAACGTGGGGTAGATAGACGATATTCTATTGCGCTTATTTACTAAAGTACGTTAATTTACTATTGAGATAGTTAGTAATTAGCGGGTTTGTTTTTTTCAGCTTCTTCTTTATAGCGATAATACAATATATATAATACGATATAGTTTAATTACGTATAGTATATTACGAATACGGGCTAGCTACTTCTATAATCAATTAATTTCTTTATATTAATAAGAGATATTAAAATATTGCGTATAGACGTTAATATATTTTATTTACCTCCTCCTATACAGATGCGTAAAGTATTAGCCGCTTTTTAAATTACTATTTATTTATATTACTATTTATTTAATACGGTATAGAGTAAACGATAAATAAATTACCCCGCTTATAAAATCTTTGCCTAGCTATTAAATTTAAAAATTCAACCTTAGACTATTTCTTTAAAAAAGTATTAAAATAATACCGCACCGATTTCGTTATTGTAATATTATACAATATAGGAGATTACGAAGACGTAGGCCCTCCGCCGCCGTTATATACTAAGGGTGGTACTAGTAGTATTAAGTATAAATACCGTTGAAGTATAAGGACTAAGGAGGTATTAGATATATATTATACTAATTTATTATTAATTGGTAAATATTAATATAATTCTAGAGCTAGTTTATTGAGGGTTCGTTTACTATGTCTATTATAAATATATTAGTATAGTTATAGGCTATAGGAATTCCTACGTAAGGTATATTGTAGTCGCTTATATTTCCTTATAGATTATCGGCACTATAGCGATTCGAGTTACGTATACTAATCCTGCTATTATAATGTAAGCTAATTGTAAATAGATTAATCCTATAGGGTAAGAAAGAAAAGGTTGTAATTAAGTAAATTTATATTATATATTAATATTTCGGATATAAATAGAATATTAATAAATATTGTATTGTATTAGTAAATTAGAAGAATCTTACCCCGTTGTATTTCTCCTATTTCGACGCGAAAGCTTTTTTAAATTAATTAAATATAATTTTCGCTTTACTAATATTAATTAGCGACCCGACCCGAACGCTCCGACCGTTAATGAAATGACTTAGATAAAGAATAAATTGAATCTATTTAATTATAAAGTTTATTTTGTATTCTATTCGAATATACTATTGGCTACCGTCGTATATTAGATTTTCTTTAATATCTATATATTATTTGTAATGTTTTGGAAATTATACGACTAGTGCAACGAAAATGCTAATACTATAAAGTAAGAGTTGTTCTAAAATTAGATATATAAATTAGTTATAGGGTAGATTAAGGATTATAAAAACGATTTCTACTTCTACGAGGGTTACGCCGACTTTATTACCCCTAAGGACTATTTTAAAAAAGTAGACGTCGATTATATTAAGAAATAGGTTTATTCCCGTCTAGATAGGGTACTTTATAAGTATATTTTCGCCTATATCGCCGACTACTTTAATTAGGACGATAATTTTATTAATTGGTCTAAACTTCTATTCTACTATTTAAAGATAGTCTTTATTATTATAATTCGACGAATAACCGAAATATATATAGTAGAGCGATATATTATAATCGTAGAAGGCTTATTAGATATTATTCCGTAGGTCTTTAAATCGATTAATTAGTTTATCGACGAAAAATATTATATAAAATATAATAACGATTTCGATAAATTAGCGGTCTACCTAGCCTTTAAATATATTAAAATTAATATATTTAAATAGTACGAGCCTATAGTTATCGCTATCCCCGAAGTAGTATTATTTAATCCTACGGCGTATTAGAAGTAGTATAGTACTATAGATTCCCTTTTACCCGATTTATTATTTATATCCGGCTCCGGCTCTAAAGGTAGAATTACTACTGTCCTTTGCAACGTCTTTATAATTCTTAAAACCTAGGTTAAATTAGATAAGTTGGAGAGAGAGCGAAACGAGGTATTTGTATCGCCGAATTCTATATTACTTATATCTTCGCCCGCTTCTTCCGACGAATAGCCTCTTAAGTATATACGTACTAAATCGCTACTAAAGTTAATATTTTTTGTAAAGAAGTAGCTAACGTAGCCTCTATAAAAATGGATTATAATAAATGCGTAAGGATTGTAATTCAATAAATAGGTAATGGAGTAATATACTATCCTAGAAATATTAGTATAAAAGTCCCTTCTAGATAATTATATAGGGGTTTGCCGCGAGACGTCTTACGACTTCGACGACTTTTTGGCCTAATTGTAGTAATATATATAATATTTGAAGAATAATCCTTATATAAGTATTATACCAGTTAAACCGATAATAATTATATTAATTCCCCCTCCTATACTATTACCGCCGCCGAAGCTTAAGATTATTCCCGGTATTTAAAAAATATTAGTTAAGGAAATTCTAATGCCTCCTCCTAGCTTTAGACTATATAAATTAATAGTAACCCCGGCTATTAAGCTCCCTATCGTCGAGAAATTTATTGTCGAAAAGTTTACCGCCGAATTACTTATCGAAATCTCTTCCTAATCGGAATTATTTGATTTAATATCCTCCCCGGCCGTTCTACTCCCGATTAATCCGTATAACGAATTTGTTAATTCTAAAGATATGGCTATATTTTGTAATTAGTTGTTTTCTATTTCGAATATAATAGAGTTAGAATTTTACGATATATTTAATAAAGTTTCGAAAATGTTTGTCCTATTATTAGATAAATTATATTGTTTTAAGTATATAGTTATGCTTAGATTTAAGGCGCGGGCTTAGGAGGTAATGAGAAGAAACGGACTGCCTATTACCGAACCGCCTATAGTAGAGCCTATTCCCGACCCGGTGGATAAAGAGTTATCCCCTATCGTTGAAGAGACTACTATATCTTCCTCTCCTAAGCCGGTGTTTCCCGAGAAGCCTCCCGTCGAGCCAGAGCTTCCCGCCGATAAGCCTCCCGTTTTCGAGAAGCTCTTCGATAAGCCTCTTATTATCGAGAAACATCCCGTCGAGCTAGAGCCCCCCGCCGCCGTGTCTCCCAAACCGGTATCTCCTAAACCGGTGTCTCCTAAACCGGTGTCTCCTAAGCCGGTATTTCCTAAGCCGGTATCGCTTAAGCCGGTATCGCCTATTATTAAAAAGTTAATTATCGATGTCTCTTCCTAATCGACGGCCGCTCCGCTTAAAAAAATTAACGTATAGAATAATTTTGTTAATTTTAAAGATATAACGCTATTTAAAAGTTAATTAGAATTTATTTCGCTTTCGATTCGATTGGAATTTATTAAGGCGAATAATAGAATTGCGAGGATGTCCGTTACAATATAGGATAGATTAGATTACTTTAAACGTATAGTTATACCTAAATTTAAGGGGTAAGCCTAGGAGGTAATAAGAAGAAACGGATTCCCTATTACCGAACTGTTTATTATAGAGCTTATTCCCGACCCGGCGTCGTTTAAGCTTCCCGTCGAATTAAAACCCTCCGCCGCCGTATCTTCTAAACCTATATTGCCCGTTATTAAAAAACCCCCCGCCGATAAACCTTAAAGTACTGAAAAGCCTCTAATTATCAAAAAGTAGACATTTACGCAGCTACCCCTCTATATACCCTCTATTAAATATACTGTGTAAAACGCTATATTTCGCAATATCGAAATAGCTTTTAATAATACCGAAAAAGTTCTTCTTAAAAGAGGACAACGGAATAAATTAGATGAAATATATATAAAGTATAATAAAATCGGTAATAATATAATAATTAAGTACTAGGCCGGCCGTTGGGAAGCAGTAATATAATTTATATAACGATTTATTTAATTAACCCCGTTACTCCTATTATTTTTGTCTCTATTTCCGTCTCCGCCCCCTAAAATTATTAAAGAAGATTATAAAAACTTCTTTATAAATATATTAGTAAAAATATAGGCCGAATTGTCCAATTAATATTATCGGGAGTTTACAGATAGGAAGTTGGTAATTAATATTAGCGATAATTTTCCTAATTAGGAATATAAATTATAATTCTTTAAAGGCTCCGTTTACAAAGCCTATTAAGAATAGTAAGTAGATAAGGATAAGATAGAGCGAGATTGTTAGGCTATAGAATGTACCCGCTAGCGTAAGAAATAAGCCTATTAATAATAAAAGGAACGTTCTAGCCGATAACCTACGGAAGAAGTGGAAAATATAGAAGCGGAGGTAGTAAAGAGGAATATTGCCTAGAAGGAGGCTAAATACTAAAGGATAGAGGAGGCTACTCGTCTTATTGCTAAGAAGGCCGATAAAGAGGAAGCGGCCCGTAAAAAGGCTAAGGAGGAGGTTAAGAAGGTAGAGGAGGAGGAGTAGGAACGTTTCTATTAATTTATTATAATTAAAAAGAAGGAAGAGGAAATTACTTGTATTACTACCGCTAAGTTGAAAGAGGAGGCTAAGTAGAAAGAGGAAGCTGCTCGTATAGAATCCTCCGAATTGTTTCCCGTACTAGAATTATTATTATATCTTCTAAAATTATAGCTAACTATCACTCTCGGTACTCCCGATAAAATATTGCCTATTAAATAATTCGAATATTGGCCGAATCTAGTAAAGCTATTACCCTTATTTCTCCCCCCTCCTCCCCTTCCTACTCCGCCGTTTATTAATGTACCCGTCGTTAAGATGAATATTCCCTTATTTAGGCAACTTCGACCGAAGCTATTATTTATTCGGGATACCGCCGTATTAAGAATTCGAAATATTAATTAATTTTTAGACCGGGAGTTTATACCTATAGGTATAAGCCTCTAACGAACTATATTTATATATAGTTCAATTAGAGGTAGGCGCAAAGTATTAATTACTTCCGACTTAAATTAGATTAGTATTATTATATAGTTTTAATTCCGTTTAGCTTTCGCTATTATTAGTACTCCTAGTACTTCTAATAGAAGTACCCTATTTAATACCGCCGCTAATAGCCCGCCCGCCGATATATTTACCGGCTTTACTAGTAGCGGCCAAGGAACCGTTAAGGGTAGGCGTAGTAAGAAGGGTACTAGTAATACTATATCCCGCTTCTTTAATAATTATTAAGAGGATTTCGATTTTAAGGAGTACTTATTTACCAATAAGTTAATAGATCCTATTAATTTCTATAAAGAGTATATCGCTTATTACTATATTGGTTATATTTAATATTTAATAGAATATTTACTATTTATACCTATTATAATTATTATAATTATTATTATTAAAGCTACCGGGGTTTATAAAGGTTTTTGGCGAGAAGATCCGATCCTAGGTCTTATATTTTAAAACGAGGCTTAATAGTGCGAATGAAAAAAAAACGGATTGTCCAAATTGTTTATAGTGTTGTTTCTAGTATTATTATAATATTGTTATAGTATTATAATATTATAATATTATTATTATAATATTCAATTATTATTATAGTATTTGTACGATTAAATATACGTATGTTGTAATTTCGTAATGGCTTCAATTATATACGTTAGAGTCCCGTCGGTTGCGCTAGTGCGCTGGGTGGAAGTTTAGCGTATTATTGCAAGGTATTTGGTATTGGAATTATTTCCTATAAGTAATTAAATGGATAGGTGGTCCGTATATTCTAATATAGTTATTGTAAGCGATTACTAAATTATTAACATTAGCGATTATATTTAGGGGCTTCCCTATAGTAGTCCGTACATTTGATATCGCTCGCTATAAGTAATTGCTAGACTTTAAAGACTTTAGCGAAGTCTTATAGCGGCTATTTCTAACATCAAAAACGGACTAATCAGAGGCCTTCCCTAACCGACTAGGCTAGTTATTTTAATTAAACTAGGTTGTACGCCTAGGCTAGTTGAAAAATCTAGGCTAGAGGCCCCCCAACTAGCCCAGATGCCTTGGGGGATTTCCCGCTACGGTACGGAATAGATCCCGAATAGCCTTGAGGTTATAAGGCTGTTTCAAGGCACTGCGAACCAGATCTCCGGCCATGTCCATCCTCTCCTCATTGGTAAGAGGCTCCGGCAGGTTGTCAATGCCCTTGACTATAAATGGCAGTAGTTAGCAATGGTTAGGAGGCTCGAGCGCCGACTGTAAAATGGAGGTGAGAACCGCAACTCACTCGATTTGATAATCTCATGGTCTGACATCTTGAGGTCTTGTGCTTGGTCGTGGTAAGAGAAGATTTTGAGGATGATGGCTAAGTCTCGTACGCTCTGTGGTTGTGAGAAATTTGAAAGGTGGCTGGGGAGAATTAGAAGTGAGAAAAGAAAGGAAGAGATCACAGGGTACCAGTAGAGGTAGGCTTACACAGTATATTGCGGGTGGGACACGGGTTGTGAGTGGGCCCTGGCGAAGTGACAACCCGTTTTATTCATGTTCTGACATGGAAGGTAAAGTTGACCCAGACCACAATAGCAAACGAGTTGCGGCTAGATGTATAGTTGGTCAGAATCTTACCTAGCAACAATAGAAGAGAAGTAGAGAACCTATCTTCGCACAGTCGAGTCACTTTCTTATTCACTCGATGTGATTCAGTAAGGAAGGGGGGGGGGGGGGGGGGGGGGGGGGGGGGGGGGGGGGGGGGGGGGGGGGGGGGGGGGGGGGGGGGGTTGATACCTTCAGTCGCTTCAAAAAAGGAGGTACATATTGTTTTTTTCAGAAGCTGTGTTATCGTCAGTCCATATACCTAGTCAAGATGAAATGTCTTGGAAAGTTCCATCGTTCAAATCAAGGATCATGTTCCTTGCCGATTGCCATTCAGAGACTTCGTTGCACCCTCGCCAATCAACATCACTCTCGTCTCCATCCTTCCAGTGATCCATCCTTCTGGTGCTTGTTGCGTATGGCGCACGTCCAGGTTTCGAGTTCGAAGAAAGAAATTGCTAGAAAGACATGAGGAAGGAGCGCTGGTGCGCTGGGAGGTAGGTCAAGTGGGACATATGGGTCGTTCGCTCCTACTTGCTGTTTTTGTTGAAACGATGAGGTGATTAGAGTGGGAAATTGCAGGCAAATATGAAGAAGGAGAAAGCGGGGTAGTTGAAAAGATTCGTTGAAGGAAAGAGTTATCAGAATGATAACTAAACTGAGTGGAAGTCGTCAAGGCTGGTTCATGTTCCAAATGATAACCCCAACGCCAAATTCCTTCATCCTCGGCGTACTTCCTGGCGTTTCCAATACCAGGGTCAGCTTTCCATTTCTTTCCCTTTGCTCTTCCTCATCTTCTCCAACCGACATCCATACCGCTCCCCGCTTCAACCTCCAAAGTCCATACTCCAACCCTCCATCCCACCTCAACACCGCGGTCTCGGGCACTAAATCTTAACAATTTGGCATTCCTTGCGTTCAATGACAGTCACAACTTTTTGCCAAAGAAGAATCTTCTGATTGTGTTTCCCCCTCATACCAGCTCTGACAGGCATTTTCAGCGAACGTTCAAACTCTTGTTTGGCGAGATCTCTGAGCCAGTCAAGGTTGGGACGCTCCCTCAGTGAGTCGATGGCCAACTCAACGATTGCCCTGGCCATGTTCACGCGTCTGTGGTTGTTTATGGGGGCGGGAGAGTTGGCGAAGTCATTGACTGGGTAGGGTAGGGTAAAGTGTCAGTGGCCGTGAGGACATGGAGTCTTGGAGAGTTAGGGACTTGCCCATTTTGATGGCTTGGTTTTTGGTTGTTATGCCCATTTTGAGAGTGTCAGGTTGCGAGATTCTCGGTGGTCACTGATTAAGTTTGTTGTGGGCGGAGAATCAGGAGAATTTCATCAACATGAGTAGAAAACTGGATGAGAAAGACTTCGAATGGAACACAAAATTTGAAGGTGACTCTTGAGACATTTAACTTGATATTTCCGTGCAGTGACATAATGGATCACAACAGGACCATGCCTTGTGCCCGTAGAATCTGAGCTCACAGGCCAATATGGAATAGACGAATCATGGCCGTTTGTAAGCCTCAGCTGATGGGAGAGCATCGGGTATCATTGTCAGCACCATGCCTGTGCTTCACATCTCAAAGCATCCAAGTCACCGGAAACTTCCGAACAGCAGTATGAGTTACCATAGCCCTCATCGCGATTGAGATAATGGCAGGATGGAAGTGCTTTGTGAGCGGAAAGCCGTCATAGTGGTAGGTTACTTCAGATGAGGAGTTGCAGACTTTGGATGGTTGATATCGGTGTAGCTTAGTCGGCGCGATAAGTGGCCGTAGAAAACCAATGGTATGGTCGGACTTTATAGTATGAAAGTCGTGTTTGGATGAACACAGGCTTGTCAACGTCATTATAGAATCGTCAAACACAAACTTTGAGTTTGCCTCACCGTGTTTTGCGTGATTCAAAAGGAAGGAACAACATGACTGATTGACTCCTCCTGAGTCCTGCCTGAGTCAACACCAACCTTGGCATTGGCACCCGAAAGTAATCTCCTCTTGACCTGACCAAGGTTCTCTTGGTAAAAGCTGGAAGTCTAGATGCAATACCTCGGTCGCAAGCTTCGGCGTCGACGCCAACAAAGCAGGTCCTTGGTAGACACAATTGTTGGAAAAGTTCAGTTGCATTGCTAGAGTTCCACGTTGGATATCTTGAAGAAGTGGTCGTCACAATGTGAAATGCTTATGAAGGAAAGAAGGAGAGGTAAGCTCTGGGATGCTTGGGGACTTGACGGCGAATAAGAAATTTGAACACTTGGCGTTTGTTTTCATCATTCAGGGGTGAGCAGGAAAGGCCGGTTTCAGAGGGTTAGGGCTAAGTGTGACCGTGAAGCCCAGCACATGGTGTGATGTCTGGCGGATTACGATGAATCCGGACAAGAGAAACTGTAACCATCGGCTAAGGTTCGGAGTGCCGAATGAATGAAAAGGCCAAAATACAACTTCAGCTTGAGATATAGGAGAAATAATTGGAGTTAATGCGAAAATGACTGCAAATCGTCCCCGAAAGTGCCCCAAGCGACATCGAGAGCAGGGGATAGAAGTCCAGCTGGGGACTCCTCGTCCGAACTGCACTGGACAGACATTATCACCGGGCGAACACCCATCGAATTGTCCCGAACGGCTCTTCCCAGGATGATGGGGTTCCGGTAGTGAGATCCTCCTATCGGAGAGAAAGGCCGATGATGGAGCCGTTGAAGTACCTGCGCGCTCGTCCCTCAATGGATGAGGAGAAGGGGAAGAAATTCAACTATGTGTTGTCAGGCCTCGCGCTTTTGGACACATACTGACAACGATAATCGCCCGTTGTGTCACGGGTGATCTTCCGGGCCGTCATCCGTGTGGGGGATCCGGAGGCACAGCGCGAGCCGGAGACGGTAAGCCTGTCCCGAATCTTATCGGGCAGCGATCTTTATTGATGAACATGCTGTACACGAGTGGAGGAATGCGACGCAGATTGAGGACTCGCCCACTTGAGGCTGAAAATGCAGTGTCGTTGCCGGATTTAGGAACACCATGCCGACCGGAGTTGCAAGATTCGAGCTCGTTATTCGTCGGTTCAAGCGCGACATCGTGAGATGCTGTTATCGTTTGTTCGTTCCAGACCCGGAGTAAACCCCGATCCGTGTCTTCTCCGCATTCCGGATCCCATTTCTCGGAATCGTAATCGCGTGTCTTTGCCCCTCAGATCTCGCCATGCGAGAAACGCAAGCCAGGATGTTCTTTGTTGATGTCCAGCTGCCCTTTGTTGCAAAATCTCCCCGTGGCGTAGCCCAGATCTTGAAACCCGTCTTTCGGTGCAACCGGTGGCGTCGCCTCGACACGCCATGGCCAGGCCGCGGCTACTCTCAGCCCAGCTTGTGTGTAGCTGTGGCTTGCTGCCAAAACATCCGACAAAACGGGCGACACCAGCATTGAAAGAACCCGAGACGGCTTCAGTTGTAGGCGAAACAAGGTCCAGATCGAGCCTCGAGGACCAAGGCATTTTGGCCACGGTCAGTCAAAAGGCTCAAGAGGTGAGTCCCGTTGTCTGTGGTCTGTCGGTCGGCTACTTCTGCGAATCATGTCTCACGGCTCACGGGACCGAAAAGGAGATAGTCGTAAGTGCGTGTGTGACGCGGGGTTGTTGTCCAGACGCGGCGGGTAGAGACATGCGTGCAGATCGCCGTTCGCCGCTTGGACTGTTGGACGGCGTGGAGAGCGTGGGCAACCCGCCCGCTGCCCGCATTCCATTGTTGCGATTTTGTCGGAGACCACGGAGACATCGGCTGCATTTGTATATCCCACGCGAAGGTTATGCAAGGGATGAACAAAGGATAAGTGGCATTCCGATGCCGCCGCGTGCTGCCGGGTTGTGGAGGTAGGTAGCCATGTGTGCTTCTCGTGCCAACTCTTCTCGAAGGAGTCGAAGGGAGTCGAAGGTGCCGGTTTCCTATGCATTGGCCGCGTCAGAGTCGGCGGCCGGCAGATGCAACTTTTTTTTGACCTGTCAGTCGCAGGAATTGCTGTTATAACCGAGATGCGTCAATCAAGCAACGCTTCGTGGTTGTTTACCAAGTCAGTTGCTTGTTTGCCCCTGCTGTGTCACCATCGCTTCTGTCGCTTGTAGTCGGTCTTGACTTTCAGCGAGCTCCGACTGGCGAGCTACAAATCTCGCGTATGACGGTACCGTCCAGACATGCATACAGAGGTGAGAAGGGGTCGATTCGAACTGCCGCGATTGATCTGGGGTAATTGAGACTGTTGTGGTCATTTTAGGGGTGAAAATGACCCCGTTAGGCGTTTTTGGGCGCATCACTTCTCGGCCGACGCCCAAACCGTCACAAACAGTCGGGGTGACACGGACGCCAAGAGGCGAGCATGAGACGTTTGGGCAGTTGCAGGAGGTGCTGACGACGTCTTTGACATTGTTTGTGTTGCCGACGTCGGTAGGTCGGCCGCTGAGTGCCCGAACAAGGTATGTGGGACGGCTATGTCGGAGGCATCACCATGTTCGAATGCCCGGGTATCAGTGTAATCGGTGGTTGTTGTACGTGTTCGGGTTCCGGTCAGTACCGCTCGGACGCGGAGGGTACGTGGCATAGCAAAAAATGTGCTGAAATGGTGACGTAGAAACCGTGACCAGAGATACTCTCAGACGGAACCTGAAGCCCTGGACCCAAGTCTCTGGGAACTGCGGTCTGTGGGAAGCTTCGCCATTGGGCCGTAACTGTGATCGCCCCTTGTGGAGGCTTGTTGGAGGCTTCCCAAATGCAGTGAGCAAGAGACAGCTGAAACAAATCAGGGTCGAGGCCATTGATGGCTGAGGTACGTACCTTTGGTGCAGACAATGCAATGCGATTGGAAGCCCGAAAGGGGGAAGCGCTCTCGGATGCCATGGAGTGGGCATTACGCGGCACATGTTATTACATTGTTGCCCACCCTTTCCTGACACATTGTCAATCAATTCAAAAGGTCATGAGGTCTCCTCTCCGCTGCAACCTTACGTCGACCTCCTCTCATGGTCAAGTTTTCTGGAAGCCTTAACTCGCCTCGCCATCGTCAAAAACGACACACGAAAGACCATCACACGCTAGACCAGACTCGGCCAAGAACAGACAACAAAACAGACACCAAATACCACTCAAAATGGCACGCGGAGACACAGTGTTGTTGACCGGTGCCACCGGCCACCTTGGCTGGGCCATTCTTCGTTCCCTCCTCCGTGAAGGGTATCATGTCCGGTGCGCTGTTCGGAAAGCAGAGGACGAACACACAATCCGAGCTCGACCCGCATTACGCCAACTCAATCCCGCTTCGAAACTCTCCTTTGTCTTTGTGCCAGACATCACGACACCTGAGGCATTTGTAGCGGCCGCCGAAGATGTCGCCTACATCATCCACACAGCGTCTCCTCTACCAAGCAAGTCGGCTCGCTGGATCACCACAGATGACGCTCGCGAGACATTCATCAAGCCGGCTGAAGCTGGAACACTCAACATCCTTGATGCCGCAGAGCAAAGCGGGACCGTGAGACGTGTTGTCTTCACCAGTTCCATTGCGGCCATTGTTCCGATTTTGCAAATGGAGGGCAAAGAAGAGAGAACACAGCCAGTGCTTCCCGACGACCGAATACCCGTTGACCCAGGCCCATACAAATCCGAATTTGCCGCCTACGCAGCCTCCAAATGTCGAGCACTTCAAGTGGCGGAGGAGTACATGAGGAACGAGCGGCCACCCTTTGACGCCGTCTACATACATCCCGGCTTCGTGCTGGGGGCCAACACGGCAGCGACTACGGAGAAGCAGGCGATGCGGGGCACAAACTCCATGTTGGCAGCCTTGCTCCTAGGACACGGCCAGGGGGTATACGCGGGGTTGTCGGTGCATGTCGAAGACGTGGCACGGGTTCATGTCGAGGCTCTAAGTCCCAAGATTCTTGGGGATCAGAGCTTCATCTTGGGCGAGCAAGTACGGTGGACCGACGCCATCGACATTGCCGAGGAAGAGTTCCCAGAGCTTTTCGCAAGTAAGCTATTGACGACTAGTGGCTACTACCAGACAGTCAGTATACCAATCGACACCAGCCTGACGACGGATACATTTGGAATGGATTTCATCAGCTTTGCCGACCAGGTAAAGAGCGTTGTCGAGCACTGGGCCAAAGTACGCCAGCCTCACGGGGTGCCTTCTTCAACAGCTTCAAGTCCTCCAACAGAATCACTGGGCTGGGAGAGCGGCGAGATTGCTGAAGACGAGTCGCCCATTGCGTACAGCCCAAGCCCAAGCAGCGAACACGAACCGGGCATCCCAGACGTCCATTTCTCTCTGCCGACTGGGATCGCGGGGTTGGAGGAGCACGACTACGGCACAGCAGAGGTCATACCACCTGCCACGGAGGAAGAGACATGGGAGGAGATCATCCAGCGGCACATCATTCCATCGGAGGCTTTCTTTTCTGCGGGCGAAAGCGGTGGCAGCAACTGGTCGACTGCGTCGGATCATACTGAAGGCGTCACTCCCAGCACATCGGGCGACGAGGAGGGACCGGCAATATGTTATGATTCAGATGCCGGGCAGGACTCGGAGATTCGTGATGAGGATGAGAGTCAATGACATCGCGCAGGAAGCCAAGGAGCGTCGTTCTGTGCATGAAAGCGGCGCGGAGATGGGAAGTTGAAGGGAGGATGCGCCATGTCGGCGAAGAGTCGAAGACAATTGATGGAGGTGGAAATCGCGTTGGAGGGGCACAACCGGCAGGCAATCGTTAGAAGCATGAAAAGCGGGGCAAAGGAAGGTCAACTCCCGTTTGGAACATATTGAGATACCCAGACATGCCAAACACCCGACCTTGGGTGACCAGGCAGCATAGTTTTGCACATACGATTCAGATATTCAACGTTTAATACGGAGCATTGTGTCGATGACATTGATTAATCAAGTTACTTTGGGTCATACATAGGCGTGGTAGATACCTAAGTGCAGCCAAATGGAACTTGTCCAAATACATACAGCTTCTAGGTTTGCAACTACCCCTCCAGTTGCATGCTGTTGCTGGCCTGTTCTCGATAGAAATGCGCTAAAGAGTGTTTACTGATCTTGCGGGGTCACTGCTCCGATAAGATAAGGAAGGCATTCCTTGGCCAAAAGTTCTGACGCCACTTGCACACGTCAACCTGGAATTGGGCAACACCCATGCACTTCGGTCACTGTAGGACGCCTGTTGCTCGGTGCTACAGCAGTCAACATCCACAGCTCGGGGCTTGTAGCGAACAACCTCCAAACAATCTCCAAACAACAACATTCTGCTGTCATCACCACATTTCCATTTTCTTTTGTCCTTTCTTCCACGAACACACCTAATCCGAATCGCCACCATGGCTGGCCTTGACGGGCTCAACTTCGGCCCCTCCAAACTCAACAAGGCCACCGCCGCTGATTACTCGTCCTCGGATTCGGACGCGGACGACAACGACGATTTCCAAGTGCCATCGCGCAATCCCCACGACGACGAATTCGGCGACTTCAACCCACGCAAGAGACGACGAACCGGTCGCGACGCAAAGGAGGCCGCTGCCCTTGGTATCTTTGGCTCCGAAAGCGAAGACGAAGGTCCTCGATGGAAGCGCAAGAACCTCCGCACAAAGGGCGTCAGCTTTGTCTCGTCAGCCAACAACAAGCCAGCCAACTCGGACGAGGACGAGGACGAAGATATCGATGACGAAGAGGACGAGGATGACGAATACGACGCGAGACCATCGATGAAGCCTGCCCATGCAGAGGACGATGAGGAGGATCAGGAAGAAGAGGAAGAGTCGCGAGGCGTTGGTCTGGGCTTCAAGGGTGCTGCCGCTGCAGCTACAGGCCAGGGACTGGGATGGGTACCTCCGACACAACAACAGAAAGAGAAGAGCCCGCCACGACAATCCTTTGTCAAGTCAACAGTCAACATGTCGAACCCTCTCGGTCCAGGATTCACCCCGACCTCGGCCAAAGCACCGACGCTCCTCGCAAAAGACGATGATGAACCTCCCACGCGCCGCGTCGCCCTACCTAGCGCCTTTGCTCAGGCAAAAGGTGGAAAGACAAAAACCAACAAGATGTCGTTCGCTGCCCGCATGATGGCCAAGATGGGCTACGAAGAGGGCAAGGGTCTCGGTAAAGAAGGCCAGGGACGCAACGTCGTTATCGAGGCCAACCTTCGGCCTCAGGGTGCTGGTCTGGGCGCTGTCAGGGAGAAGACGCAACAAGAACGAGAAGAGGAGAAGCGACAGGCACGTCTACGTGGAGAAGAGCTGGTAGACTCGGAAGAGGAGGAGAAAAAGAAGAAGGCCGCTCGCAGAAAGAAGGCTTTGGCTGGCGGACTCGGAAGTGGTACGGCCAGCGCTGGCAGCACACCGCGGCCCAAGAAGCCCAAGTATATGACTATGGATGAGGTCAAGAAGGTTGCCCCGGGGCTGACCATTCCCGATGCCTTTACCCCCATTCTGGACATGACTGGGCCTGGCAAGAAGATGCTTACGACGTCTTCTGGTTTGATGACACCCACCGGGACCGCTACCCCTGCCGAGTCGACGGAGGCGGCCGAATCTCGAAAGCTCGTTAGACGGGCCCAGAATGACTTTATGGCGATTCTGGAAGAATGGCAGAGCCTCCAGGAACGCAAGGCGTACGCCGAATTGCAGCTTAAGCAAGAGCAGCAGGAGCTGGACGAGCTCACGGCAAGTCTACAAGCGAACAGGGCCATCACGGGTCTTTGCGAAGTGCTCTCTATCCCCGTCGAGAGCGGCGAGTTCGACAAAAAGGCGGACCTTGACTACAAGTTGCGGCGCACAATCTCTGGTCTACTGAGCGCCTCCAACTCCTTTTCTGATGCCATGCTGCCACAGATCAAGGACGAGGTCGCATTACTGGCCGTTGCCGCCATCTATCCTGCCCTCAGGGAGTACCTACAGATCTGGAAACCACTCGAGGATCCCAAGCCAAGCTTTGTCGACGGCCTTGTGTCCATCCGAAAGCTACTCGGCCTCGACCAGAAGATCAAGCATACCCACCGTCGGGCGACAGCGACTCCCTACGAGACCATGATGTACCAGCTCTGGCTTCCCGCTGTGGCAAGTGCGGTAAGGGTATGGGACGTCCGCGAACCCGACCAACTCATTGCCGTCTTCGAAGCCTGGGACGGGCTAATCCCCACCTTCATCCGGTCCCAGCTCCTCCAAGACATCGTCCGCAAACTCGAAGAAGCCGTCCAGAAGTGGCACCCCAAGAAGAAGAGCAGCACATCCAACCTCCCGCACGGATGGATCTTTCCCTGGCTCCCCTACCTACCCGCCACCCACCTCGACCCCAAGAGCTCGACCGGTCTCGTGGCCGACGTCAAGCGCAAATTCCGCCAGCTCATCGACGTGTGGGAATTCGACCGTGGCGTGATCCCCGGTCTCAAACAGTGGAAGGAAGTCCTCCGCCCTCACCGGGGTTCAGACCAATGGGGTCCCCTGGTGATGAACCACCTCCTCCCCAGCATGGCGCGGTACATGCGCAAGAACTTCCGCGTCGCCCCGCGCGACCAGGAGCCGTACATGGACATGCTCGAGGGCTTGTTCAAGTGGCTCGACGTGATCCGCCCGTCCATGGTCGGGGAGGTCATCGTCGCCGAGGTGTTCCCCATGTGGCATGACGCGCTGTATCAGTGGCTCCTCCTCGACACGGCGAATTACGAGCAGATCGGTCAATGGTTCGAGTGGTGGCAGGATCAGGTGTTCCCGGAGGAAATCAAGTCGCTTCCGTCCATCACGGCCGAGTTCGAAAAGGGCATGAAGATGATTGAGCGCGCACTCGATTTGGGTGATCGCGCAAAGACGGAGCTCAAGGCTCCCGAACGAGGGCCCGCTTTGCCATCATCCAAGTCGTCATCGTCCCGGCACGAGCGTGAACATCGTCACCGTGAGAAGCACCGCGAACGCGAGGCCCAAGCCCAGGCAGCGGAAGCAGAGAAGAAGCAACCGGAGGAAGTCACGTTCAGACATGTGCTGGAGGATTGGTGCCAGGAGAATGACTTACAGTTTATCCCCGAGCGCAAGAAGATGCATGCGGAAGGACCTTATTACCGGATCACGGCGAGAGGAGATGGTAAAGGTGGTGTGTTGGTTAGGTTCAAGGGCGATGTCCTGTTTGTGGAGGTTAAGGGGCAGGATGCGCTCAAGATCCATAGAGAACCGCAGAGTGGGTGGGAGGCGCTGTTGGAGTTGGTTTTGTAGGGGTAAGGGTCTGGGTCTGGCACGACAGGGTAGATTGAGAAAGTTGATATCAATTTGCATTTTGAGAGCAGTTGCTTTTGTGGTCACTAATATTCATGTTTGTTGTTTGACTTTTGATGTTGGGATTTGAAGCTCGCTGTGAGGGAAGTTAAAGGGGTTCGCGCCTCGACGACACACATCAAACACCAAACCCAACCCAAATCACCAACATCCCGCGACGACGACGGGAACGTGGCACAGGCGCGTCTACAGCTTCTCTATCTGTAATTGCAAAGGGAAATCAATCACACTTTTCACATTACCCATATCTGCGTTATCGTCTCTGTTCGCTCAAGCCGCGGTTGCAGAAATACCCCCCCGCGTACAAGTTCCCCCAAACGCGTTTGTTTGCTGACGAGATCTCACATCCCTTAATTTCGCTGTCCAGTATTTCGACCACTCCCATCAAGTCTTGTCAGCGAGGATCGGAAAACATTGTCAGCGATGTTTTTCACCGTTGCCTTCTTCACGTCCACTTTCCTTGGCTTGTCGTCTGTCGCCTGTCACGGCAGAGGCTGAATACCGCCAAGACACCATTGCCAGCAACGCCCAGTGTCCAAGTCCAACTGAGTCCACTATCAGGCAACGGGGGCAGCGACCGGGATCCGGGATTCACGACACCGTCCACTTCCACCATGGCTTTTGAAGCTCACTCCGTCACACCCGATTCATCCGCCGCCAGGGCAAGCAGTTTCTTCAGCCACGAATACGATGACTTCATTCAGTTTCGAGTTATGGTCATTTCTCATTCTCGATAAGCGATACCTCCTCTCAAGCTAAGGAGTTGCGAGATGGTATTCGCTTTCGGTTGAATCGGTTCAAAGAGTGATGATGCCGGTACCCAACAAGCGCGGTACCTATCCCGTCCACGCCGCCTGGCCGCATTGTCCTAACGACAATCCCAACAGCCACTTCAAAGCCAAGCCGATTACGCCCAGGAAATGCTGCCGTGCCCCCTTGTTTGCTTTTAAACTGCGGCATGCGGCGGGAGAAGTGTTCATTTGGCTTTGGTTTTAAATGGTTTTTGAGTGGCTGTTTCGGACTGTTTTGGGCTTTTCGGGCTATGTGATTGAAGGATCGGGTTATTGTACAGTCCAATACTGGTTTGATTATTAACTCGAGACCTCGGGTCAACTTCCCTAGGGGTTTTCATGCTGTGAATGTGCTTTTTCCAAAATAAAATACACCGTATTGGATCTTGTTGATGCCTTTCGGATCCGTACCTAGCTATTCATTTAGTCCTTAAGAGTTTTGGGACAATTCGGAAGATATTTCGTCCAGTGTACTAGGAGTACTTAGGTACCAAGCTAACAAACAAACCAGCACTAGATTGTAACGCTGCTGGCCAGGGGCCCAGCAGACACATCGTATCATCCCAGCACATCGTTACGGGCATCGTGCGAATTCTATTCCTGGCTTCGCTACAGTGGGGACCGTGGACGCTAAGCTCCATAGGATAGGAGGTAGGGCTGATGCTGGCGACTGGCGTGGTTAAAAGCTCGCTTTGTCCCGCCTGTTTTCGCGAAAGTCGGGAGAGAGTGACGGTGAACGTTTACTTTCTCTAGTTTTGTTTTCCGTGTCTGTCTCTTTTTTTCTGTCCTGATCCTGATCAACAACAACGATGGTCGGGTTCAAAAACGTCGCGCTCTTCGCGGCGTCGATCATCCTCCCCGCATCAATATGGGCCGCTCCCATCATCGAAGTCGAGACGAAGCCGATCCCCGGAAAGTACATCGTGCTGCTCAAAGAACATGCCGATCTCGAAGGTCACCTCAGCTGGGCGAAGGATGTGCACGCCAGGAGTCTGTCGCGCCGAGACACTGCCGGTGTGCACAAGGCGTGGAGTGTAGGAAGCAAGTTCAAGGCGTATGCGGGAGAATTCGATGAGGAGACTTTGAAGATCATTCAGCGGGATGAGAACGTATGTCTCACTGAGCTCTGTCCACACAACCAACCGACCCCTGAAGCCTGAACAGAAACCTAACACCCACACCGCAGGTCCAAACCATCGAACCCGACAACAGCTGGCGCCTCTACAAGGGCAACGACAACGTCATCTCCAACTCCGCCGACACCTCAATCATCACCCAAAAGCAAGCGCCCTGGGGCCTTGGTTATCTCTCCCACAAAGGCGAGAGCTCCTCCGATTACGTCTACAACTCCACCGCCGGCGCCGGCACCTACGCTTACGTGGTCGACACCGGATGTTGGAAAGACCACGCCGACTTCGAGGGCCGTGTGCATCTCGGCTACAACGCCTATCCCAACTCGCCATTTATCGACATGGACGGCCACGGTAACCCTAGCCCTGGTTGACCCTAACCCTAACCCTAGCTAACCCTAACCCTAACCCTAGGCACACACGTCGCTGGCACGATTGCGGGCAGGAAGTACGGAGTGGCTAAGAATGCGACGGTTATTTGCGTCAAGGTGTTTCATGGCGGCGGCGTACGTTTTTTCCCCCTCCCCACCCCATCCTGTTTCTGCCCCCCACCCCTTTCTAACAAACCCCCACAGTCCGCCAACACAATAGTAATGGACGGTTTCGAATGGGCCGTCAAAGACATCATCGCCAAAAAGCGCCAACGCACCTCGGTGATCAACATGTCCCTCGGCTGCGACCGCTCCGAAGCCTTCAACGCCATCGTCGATGCCGCCTTCGACCAAGGCATCCTAACCGTCGTCGCCGCGGGCAACGAGAACCAACCAGCCGCCATGGTCTCCCCCGCGTCTTCCAAGCGGGCCTTTTCCGTGGGAGCAATCGATAGCAAGAACACCCGTGCTTATTTCTCCAACTTTGGCGCTATCGTGGACATTGTCGCTCCGGGCGTGGATATTGTGTCCAGTTATATTGGAAAGAAGGAAGGGGATAATAATCGCACGATGACGATGAGCGGGACCAGTATGGCGTCTCCGCATGTGGCGGGCCTGGCGCTGTATTTGAAGAGTCTGGATCCAGAGACGTATGGGGATTCACTGGGGGCGCAGAGAGGGTTGAGGGCGTTGGGGGTTGCAGGGAAGGTGTGGGATGCGGGCGAGATGAGTCCGAATTTGGTGGCTTATAATGGGATTAAGGGATGAGAGGGAGGTGTGAGTGAGGAGCCACGAGAGCGATGAGGATGGGAGGCGGGCATTAGGTGAAAGTGGTGATAGAGATGGATGGCCGTGGGAAGTTTCGAGTTGCATAGCATCGGCGTTTTGGCTTGATTCGTTTCGATAAGAAGCCTCTGTTCATGTATCGAGTTTTGATGTCGCTACATCCTTTTTGGATAAGAATTGGGTATATATCGCTTTCACTTCTTGATCCTATCATGGAATCTCTCATGGTGAAGTGGTCTGTTATCGATGAGTAGCAACTCATCCACTGACTCAGGCACCTCGAAAAACTGACCCCATGGGCTTTTGGCGACTAGCTACGACTCTCATACCTACAACCATGGCTGTTAGTACTAGAAGTTCGCTGGGTATTATTGTTCAAGCGCCGTCATCTCTGAGACCGGCTTGAATGCTTGATACCTGCTCGTCAATATCTTCCAAGGCATATGCGGTTTACCCTTCTTCGCAACGCATGCCATTGTATGCGATGAAGGCAGATCAAACAGTGCGCGTCTCACCTCGCTGATGAAGAAATGCAATCAACGCATGAAACTGAGATTGATATGTGTTTGAACGAAAGCTTCCGGCCTGTATAACTTTGTCGAAAACAGACCCTAGACACACCGTGTGCGTTCCCTCCCCTGCATATCCCCGCCAGAGTCGCCCGCTCATTTCCCCTGAAAGTGTAACAAAGTTCCTGCGTGTGTGTATGTGTTCGTGTTCGATGGTAAAATAGCCGCCCTGCTTCTGCTTCGGCAGTCCGCATCCCGCGGCCTGCCCGCTCACGTGTCTGTGTCCCATCCACCCGCTCCTAAGCTGTCTGTCGTTTCCCGTAGTGTGTGCTTTCGCTCTTGTGTTCGATATCGTTCGCTAATTTGGTGTGTAGTCTGTTACCCTTGAAATGACTGAAGTAAATCGCCCGTGGTGTGCGTCGCTTTCACAAGCTCAGCTTTCCTATTTCATGATCTGGGCAAATTCGGTATCTGCATGTGAAAGGCGGGAGGTTAGCACATGTGCACATTGTGGTTCCTGCGCAAGCAGAAGGCCAAAGGTCCCATCTTCCTCCAACAGCCTAGGGGCCAACGCAACACAACACCACACCCCACCCCCCGCCTCCTCTGCATCCCCAACCCAAAAAGAACGGAACAACTGAAAAGAAGAAGAAAACTCACAATCAATCTGCCCATCTCCATTCTTATCCGCCAACTTAATCATCTCATCCACATCCGCATCCGTCATATCCTCACCCAGACTTTTGAGGACAGCCCTAAGCTCCTCAGTCGAAATGGTACCAGACCCGTCCTTATCAAACACCTTGAACGCCTCCAGCAGCTCCTTCTCGGTATCGGTTTCCTCAACGGACTGCGACATGAGGTTGAGGAACTCTTCAAAGTTGATCACCCCGTCATTGTTGATGTCGGCCTCATTGACCAGGTCCTCGAGCTCGGACTTGGATGGGTTGAGACCCATCTCGTGCATGACGACGCCGAGTTCCTCCGCGGTGATGTCGCCGGTGTGGTCCTTGTCGAAGAGGTCGAAGACTTCGCGGAATTGGGCGATTTGTTCGGGGGTGAGGGTGGGGTATTTGGGGGACTGGGGGTAGGTGGGTTAGTCGGGTGTTGGGATATCATGGCTGTTGGCGGATGTTTGCTGGTTTGGGTTGGGTTGTTGGTGTTGGTAATTGATGTGAACTGCACTCACCATGTTTGCGGTTGCTGCTGCTGCGTATGACGGTGTTCGGTGGGGTACTGGTTGGTGTGTCCGTGTCGGCGCCCGGTCTGCGCGGCGGTTCTTCTGTGAGGTGATAGATGCGATGAATGATCAAGGAATCGGCGAGCTGATGCTTGTTCTGTTGGATGAGAAGCGTGATTGATATTTGGATGAAGGAGGAGGACTGGAGTTGAGGGGTCACGGTGAGAGTGATAGACGGGTGCTGATCTGGGCCCAAGCTCAGCTCCAGAGGGAACCCAATTCAGGCTCCAGCAGGTTGGTATCGCTATCAGCGGGAGCCTATCAGAGGGGCGCCTGAGCTGAATGGTGGGGTACAATCCTGCCGCGGCCGGCAAAGCCCTGCGCTGCCTGCCCGTGGCTGCCTGTGCCTGCCCACTGGTTCTTCACGTTGCACAGCGCTTTCTCCTCATGATCATCCATTTTCTTGTAGGATGTCGAATATAGGGGGCCAGAGCTGCCATTACTACATCACCTCGATTAGTTCAGCACTGCGAACCTTAGCCGACGGTCATAACTTCTCTGTCCGGATTGATCGCAATCCGCCAGATCTCGCTGTCCATACGCTGGGCTTCTCGGTCGCACCTAGCCCTAACCCTCTAAGACTGGCCAATACCCCTTGCTTCAACACCTGCCCGTCGCCGTTGTTAGCTGGATGGTGTAAGACGGACTCCACTTTTGACGACCACCGTTGGAATCATCGGTCTTCAATATGACACTCCCGACCAACATCCCCAAACGTCTCATTCTCTCCTTCGTTATTTTACCTTACTCTATGTTTTTCAACATGATCTTACAACCATCTCGCTGTTTTCTGTTTCTTTAACCGCCTCAACAACTGCGTCAACATGGACGCTTTTTGTGATTGGTTCCAATTTGCCTTTGGACGGATCGAGGCATGAATGATAAGGTAATTGGACAGCCGTGGGCCTCCTGCAGGCAACTGAGGTTACACAGGCTCAACAGGTCACCAAGATATATCTTCTTGAGATTCTTATTGCTTGTAGGAAATTAGGTGTTGATACAAATATCTTTCCAAGCCAAATACGAAAATGACAGCCACCATGAGACTAGCCCATTGACCCCAGGTCTCGTCACGACATTGATCCGAGTCTTGCCATCCCAATCTAACAACAGTTCATTGCAAACGGCCGCAATCATGGCACCACAAACGCCAACGAAACAGGTCTCCTGCCTAGGAACAATGCCACCGCCGAGCCAAGCTTACATGCCCACGCCGTCGCCCTCACCGTCACCCATGTCTGTAAGCCACACGCGCAAGCAGCAACACCACCACCACGTCCGGTTCGATCTCACCGCCGTGCCTTTATCCATGCCGCCAAGCTCCCGTATCCCCTCGGACGCATTCACCCCATCCAGCCCGTTTAGTTCACCAATCTCTTCATGTCCCGACTCCTACGCCCCATTGGCATCAAGCCCCTCCAATCGTCCATGGTCAGAGCCAACGCCATCGCCAAAGTCAACCTTGAAACCCATACTCTCATCTCCATCACCGTTAAGGCCATCTTCCCACGAAGCGGGAACACATCAATCACCACCCTGCAACAACTGCCATCAACCCTCGACGCTCTGCACCGTTGGCCCACTGAATCCAAAGGGGAACGCAGGAAGGAAATACTTCGCTTGCAGACGATGTCCATATGGGTTGGCGTGGGTTGGATGGGCTAATGGGTCCTTCGATGGGGTTGTCGCTGTGAAGGATGATGGTGTTGATGTCACAAGATTCGGTGACGGCGATGGTTCACTCATCAGCGTCAATAGTGGGGAGAGACGTGGGGTTCGAAGTCCGGAGAGTCAACGAGCTGATGACAGGCCCAGGTGCTGCTGCGATGAGATGATGAAGCTGGATTTCGTCGACGTTGGCTGGGACGCTGCTTTCTGTTCCCCTGGTGAGAAAAGGAAGAAGTGGTTCTGGACTTGTGCTCTCGGTGGTTGTGAAGAGTTCGTGTGGGTCGAGGATACGGGTGGTTTCGCATCTCCTGTTGGAAGTGGGAGTGATAAAGAGATGAGAGTATCGATCAGGATCTTGTGGTGACCGTGCTGTACCCGCCCGGTTGACGATTGGTGTCCAATAGCTTTTATGCTGAGGCGGATGTCGTGGCTTCTGGTTTGGAAGCGGGCGTTGCATCCTTCTCAGCGAGGGAAGTGGTGGTGTTCTCGGTTGGCGGGTTACCTTTCTCGATGTCTTGGTTTGAACGAGGCCGGAGTTTCTTCAAAGGGGTTTCTGGGTGTTGGCGTCTCTGTGGCGGTGCTGTTCTGTTTTGCGTCTGGCTCGGAGAGAGGTTTGTTGTCCGAGGCTTGAGCTGGAGTGGGTGAGTCTGCCGGTAGTGACAAGCTCGACTCGGTCGACATCGCGTGTTAGCTGAACGTACCCGAAGGTGATCCTTTACCGGTCTTCTGGAACCATGCCACACATTTCCAGTGTACCCGCTTAACCCAGAGGCGTATAGTTCTATAGACATAGACGAAGAAAAATCCCAGAACAAGCCACTCGCTTGGCTTGGTATCCAGATTCTCATCTGCTCCGGTGCTTCTCTCGAGGTCCTCGGCAAGCTGACGCCACGCCGGATCTCTATGTCTCTCCATGCGAGCTATCAGCGGCCTTCTGCCGAACGAGAATATCTTCTTCCAATTGAAAACGATGTAGATCCCGTTCCAATCGCGCAACCGCCCTATAAAGCACGTTAATAGGGATTCGACCAAGGTCGTTTATGAAATCCCTTCTTACACTTCCAACATGGGACTCTGGTTCTCTGTCGGGGTCTGTGATGAGGTTTGTGTGTTAGACGCAAGCAGCTCATACAAGGGGGTCTTGTACCGTTGGGCGCAGCCCTAAGCAACTCAAGAAGTGTTGTATGCTGTGGGTAGACAAAGTTTAACTTACTGTCTGCTCTGTGACTTTCACCTCACCAGATTTCTGATCTTCGGGTATTAGGCTCGGCCTTCCTAGGCTTCTTCCCCATCTTTCTCTGCTTTTAAGAAACATATTCCTCGTCCATTCCGTCCGCGCTTTGTGTTCCTCTGCATGATCACGTTGAGGAATTTCCGCGGGTTTCTCTTTTCGGCTCTGTAAGCTGTGGTAGATGCTCGTAAGCCAGTACCCTTGAGGATCTTCCGCGGGTTTTTCGTTTTCTTCAACGCGTTCTTGTTTCGTTCTGCGGATGCTCTTAAAGCTGCGGTAGATGGTCGTACACCAGTACCCAAAGATGAGCCACTCGCTTGGCTTTGCGTCCTCCCTGCTCAATGGTACCTTTGACATTTCCTCGGCGAGGGATCTCCACCGCGTATCCCTCTCCTCCATCATCTTCTTTACAAGACGCTGCCTAGGTGTGTTGAATAGCAGTGAAACACCGCGTTGGAGGGCATGGACGGTTGTCTCGAGGTTCGCAACCACCGCATAGGTTGCCAGCCCAATACAAATGGTGACAATGACGAGGTTGGTGGCGTTGTAGTCTTCGTTGATACTCCACATTGACATGCAAAATCCCAGTGGCAGGTAAAAGATGCTGACGAAGGTCAATAGCTTGACATTTTGGCTCAGTCTCGTTGCTTCCCGGGTCTCGATGACACTGCTGGCATTGAAAAGCTAAGTCTCAGATTAGTGAAATGCCACGTTGAGTTATGGGTGTGTTGATGGTGTTCAGTGAAGGAAATATTCCTTCATATGTCCGACATGTGATGCTTGCGAGCGATAGTCTTCTTCAGTGTGTGAGTAGGGCACTTTTACTTACCCCGTCTCTGTACTCGATGATCTTCTGTCTCCTAGATTCGAAGCCCTGTCGAGTGTTCTTCAAGCTCTGGATCCGTAAAAGAATGGAAGCATGAAGGTCATCAACGGATTTGTCGCCAATGCGTAGCTTTCCCTTGGCTTTGACCTGCTTGTCCACTAGGTGCTGTTCGCTTCTGCGAATATCGCCTTTGTTCTCCTCCCAAAATCTCTCCCACCGTTCGATCGTAACGTTGATGTCCTGGATAAATCTGCCAAGACAGTTGATGGCCCAGAAGTAGAGCCTTGATCGCGAGAAGTGTCTATCGTCAAAGAGAAGGCTGTCGTGCTGCTCCGGATTAAATATGAGCTCACGCTTGGCATCAAGCCGATCGAAATAAGGATCAAGTTCTGCCCATTCCTTTGCCGCGCGGCTCAAGGCGCGGTCAATAAACTCCAATATCCCAGTTCGCAAACTGACTGATGAGTTCCAAAAGGTATCYCCGGATTCCTCTGGAAGGACATAAAATTCAGGCGGAGGCAGAACGAGCATGGTCCAGTATGGCCCAGACCCTGCCGCAGTGTCAGCCGTATCGAAGTTTGAACAGTAAATCGTGACACTGAATGATTGACGGCTGAGAAAGTACCCTTCTTCTACATATAGAGGGCCGTATCCCCAGCAAGATTTGTAAGGTTTTGGAGACACGCGATACCACGAGATATGAAACGTGTCCCATTGTCCGTTCGCGGTGATCGCAGTCCCCCAAAGAGGGTCAGCTTTCAGGTGTTGTGTGACAGCCAGCTCCAGATGACCTGCTAGCGAGAGGCCTGTTTCTTGAAATTTAAGGTCCATTCCAGGCGTAGAATTGGAAAAGAGGAAGTGGACGAAATTGTGAGCCACGTCAGGCCCGTCAATGCGCTCCAGTCCATTGACGTCGATTATGCGATACCAGGGCCTGAAGGAAGGGGCTAAATTAGCAGTGGACTTCTCTTGGTCTCGTTAATAATCTTCCGCCGGTCCTGCTGTTCTTCGTCCATGTCCTTTTCATCGAGCGTGAGAACGTACCTAGTTGTTTGGGGGTTGTTATCAAGGTGCGCAGATACACCGTCACCAAGCCATTTCCGGGCACGTGCAGCCCAATCGCTGGCATACCAATGTTCTCGGGTCGTCAGTAACTTGAAAAACTCCAGGTATATGTCTTCGGGAATCAACTTGTAATATCTGTCAATGCGCCGGTGCTCATTGTAACGGTGCCATCGAATGGAGTCGTATGTAACGGGGTACAGGTCAAACAGTTTATCTCTGTCACTCCACATCATATCTGACGGGTAGTAGCAGAAGTGGTCGCCATAAGCATCATAATCCCATATTATGAATGTCCCAGCAGCCTTGTGTAGGTTTTCCAGAAACTGAGTTGCCTTAATAAGATAGTCATCCAGTTGACCCGTGCTTCTCATGCGTCGGAGCGACAGCGGCTCAAACCCAAGGGGAAGCCTTGCGTCTGTGGGTACAGAATACAAGTTGTTCAAAACGTCTACTATAATGTCAGCATAATCCCCAAGTCCCATGCCTTCTGCGCTGTCTTTGCTTGGGTTCTCCCAAGCCTTTACTCGTCCTATCATGCTAAAAGAATAGGGCACATAGAAACGTTCTGGCCAGCTCGATCTCAAATATTCACCAGGCTGGTGCAGCAGAGAGTCCAGAGGTCGCGGTGTTGTGAACAAGTAATCATCGATGTGATACCCCTTTTGTTCTTTTTGGCGACGCAGTACGTAACTATTCCGCAGTTCCCATTCTGGACGCACTTCCCATTTGGGTATGAGATCGGGTTCTGCTTTGGCGTAGAGAGGGGGTGTTGTTTCTCCAGGCTGTTCCAGTTTACCACCTGCCCAACGCCAAAGTTAGACCAGAGCTTGATCGACACGTAGGAGTAGGAAACTAAGGTGCTTACTGTCCTGATGGGCCTTGGCTTCAACGTCCGGAGGCTTTGGTGCGTTCTTTCTCTTCGGTTGCACAGCGGCCGACCTCTGATGGGCCTTGGCTTCAACGTCCAGAGGCTTTGATGCGTCCTTATTCTGCGGTTGCACAGCGGCTGACCTCTTTCCCGCTTCCTTCTGATTCAGTTCTAGGAGCGCTTGGAGCAGCAACGAGTTTGTCTTCAGGTGCTCGGTTTGTGCAGCTAGGGTGTCCTTGATGTCTTTGAGAGCATTGACGAGCTCCGCGGCGTGGTCTGTCGACATTTCCGGTGTGTGTTTGAGATGATGAGTTCCTGGATTCGGACATGAGGCAAAGATTTCACGAAGAGAAGTTCATGCCTGGAGGAGGAGGAGCTGCGAGCTGCTGCACTTCTCAAAGCTTGCATGCCTTCCATCCTCGGCGTCATGAGTGTTGCAGTGAAAGTGCGTATCCAAAGCTGCCCAATCACTGCCACTGGGACGCCTAACAATGGGGCCAATGCAACCCTTTTCAGCGCGATTCAAGTTCATTGGTCACCGACGAGGCCTTTTGAGTTGATATGCAGCTAACGCGCAGATGAGACCGTCAGAGTTTTTGTTCTCGCCACCACGCACATGTCTCGGGAAGTCACGATCAAGCAGTGTGGCAGTCACCGTCGAGAGTGTGGCAGTTCAACTATGGTCCACTCAGCTACAAAAGAGAGCGGGAAAGAATGATCCAAAATGGACTCCACGACTCACGACTCCCAGATACAGCCCAAGCTTGAAGATCATGAAATCGTTCTTGCCAAAAGGAGATATCGCTCCAAAACGTCACTCCCCCAGGCCTCCGCCTCATCCTCGCCGTCAACCCCACCTTGTCCGCCCCTGCCGATGTGATCCCTTTCCCTCACCCATCGCCGTCACATCAATCCTGATGTCAATATTCTTCTTCTCCTTCCTTCAGGCTCCCACGCTCCTTCCAGGACTTCGTCTACTTCACTTGCCACCTAAAACTCTTCCGGTGTCCCCCCTTCCGCTCCATTACTCCCTTCTCATCCTCACCATCACACCCCTCCTGTTTCTCACCTCTTCTCTCCTTTTCTCCCCACAGTAGCCTCAACTCTCGAGATTTGTGAGGTATGACGAGCATCACCATCGACTGGTCGAACCATCTTATCATAAGTCCACATACCAATCATCCACATCCCAAACCTCAATACGAGAGCACTATAACTCTCCGCATTGAGGCTGTAACTGCTCCCCACACGAAAGCCGGAAATACCCCAACAACCAAGCCGGATGAGTTAACAAGCCATCAGCTCGGTTTGATCACTATTTCGAAGTTGGGCCACTTGCTATCCAGGGGAAGAAAGCTTCGGTCTTGACAAACAGCCAGGTAGCATAAAACAGGATCAGAAATAGACCGACTGTGAGCCTCATCAGCCACAGCCGCTTTTCGGCACGGGATGTAACGAGTGACTGTCCTTGGCGCGGCAGTTGCCGACATTCCTGTCGCATTGGTTATTCTTTTCGACAAAGTAAGACGTCAACTTGTTGGGTTCGCTACTGACACTGTGTTGTGATTACCGTTGAGCTTCAGTTTGCAGCCCCAGCTTGTCCGTGACAGCGCCGCTGGCTGTTCACTCCAGCATGCCATAGCTTACGTCTTTGCACTAGGCTCTGTGTTCGATGCCGCTTGTTGTGTTATCATCATCGCCCGGGGTCTGCCAAGTGACAACTCGATGGCCTCTCGAGGAACAACCCATCTGTTGAAGGGACCGCCGGTAAGACGGCATACTAGTGCCGAGCCTTAGGGAGTTCACCGCGAAGTTGACTGCTGTTCGACTTCAGGCGGCGCCTGTTATGGCTTTTCGTCAGACCCGAGAGACATGACACGAGCCGAAGGTGGACCATCGAGGGAGTTGAAGCATAACGGCAAGACAGCGTTGTGTCAGTTGCTCAAAACGGATATAAGACTCCATCCTCCATTCCATCATCACCCATCATACCCTCAATTTCCCACCCCCAATCAACCCTACAAAAGCCAACAACCTATACGCCGTCCCAATGCCCAGCAAGACCAACACATTTACCCACAGCCGGTCCAGCTCATATCCCGTCACTTCGGAAGCAATCTGGACATCATACAGGTACCCAAACGGCTTGACCAACTGCCCAAAGTACAGCTCACCCAACCACACGCCCGGCCCAGCCCTCCACAGCCACTCGACATGCCACTCCTTAGCCTTCCTCAAGCTCGGCGCCGCACCGCTCAAGATGCCGACAATCAAGCTAACCATCGTCGCAAACAGCGGTGCATCCTCACGTCTCACCACCATACTCATGCAGCTAGCCAGCCCGTAGATGCAATACACATAAAGCAAGTTGGCTAAGAACGCCGTCCAGAACGGAATGACAGGCACGCTCACGAGGAACAACGGAGCAGAGAAGTGCAAGCAAGCTAGTGTCATCCTTGGAATAACACTCATCGTCTTGGCCAGGAAATATGCCACTCGAGAGTGTCCAGCCTCCGCCTCACGACGGTACACGAGCATCTCCTCGGAGAAGACCTTGACACCTGGCGCGGCACTGGAGAGGCCAATGGCCAAGGTGATGAGCATTGCCATCTGCGGGGCTGCGGCATAGTCTGCTGAGAGAGACAGGATGTTGTATGGCTTGTTATACTGGCCTCGGAAAAAGGCGCCATTCTTCGGTTGTTGGGCGAGACCGAGCAAGAAGCCAGCGAGCGCAGAGAGACCCATTTCGAACCAAAAGTTGGAGCGGGCACGGTATTGCTGAAGAGTGGAGCGGGATAGGCATAGCAGGGTTTGCCGCCAACGAGGAGCGCCACGATACTTCATGATGCCGGATAGCTGAGGGTTGGAGATGGACATGATTGAGATGCGTGCGCTAGCTTTAAGCTTGCTGATAGACATCATAGACGATCGATTGTGGCGGGATGTTTCGGTGTCGCTGCTTTCGTTACCGGCAAGGGTGGTGTCAGAGGGGTTTCGGGAGTGGGCAGGTTGCCAGGACCTGTCCTCATCTTCTTCAGTGAGGATGCTCACTCTGGAGCCTTTAGCCCAGTGAGCAATGAGGGCCTCTTTGGATACATCTCCCTCCTTCTTGTACGGCCGGCCGTTTCCTGTGATTATGTCGGTAATAACGTCGCTGCAGTTGGCACCAGGAGGGAACACAAACCCCATCTGCTCGAAGAAGGTCTTGGCTTGACCCTGAGGCCCTTCGTAGATCAGTTGTCCATTTCCTAGGAGGATCATGTCGTCTAACATCTCAAAGATCTCCACTCGCGGCTGATGGATGATGACGATAACAGTAATACCGAGTCTCCCAAGAGCCTTGAGTGTGCTCATGATGGAGCTTGCGGAGGTGGCATCAAGACCGGAGGTTGGCTCGTCCAGGAAGATGGCCATGGGAGCAGCCGCCAACTCCATACCGATGCTCACACGCTTGCGTTGACCACCACTAATGACAGGTTTCCCAACGCTGCCGACCAAGCTATCACGTACGTGGGAGAGTTCCAGACAGTCGATAACGGCATTAACGTGAGTTTCGATGTCGGACTTGCTCCAGGTACGCGGCAACCGAATCCTGGCCGAGTGCATGATGTTCTCATAGACGGTCAGCTCAGGCAAGACAATATCGTCCTGAGGCACGTAGCCAATAAGCTTCTTGTACTGCTTGAGCTTTCCAGGGATGTTGTTGACGGTGACGCTGCCTTTGGTGTACTGCGTCTTGCCCATGAGAACGTTGATGAAGGTTGACTTGCCAGCGCCCGAGCCGCCCATTACTGCAGTAAGGCTTCCGCTGTTGATCGATCCAGTGACATTCTGGAGAATTGGCCTCTTGCTGCTCTTGGGTGCAAAGGTCAGTTGGTTGTAGCCAAACGACAGACCAAACTCGGAAGCAGAAGTGGCTTTGCGCATTGAGTCGACGAAGGCTCTGATAGTAGGCGAGATTTCCTGGTCGGGGTTGTGCCGGACGGTCTTTCCGCGACGAAGAGGAGGTGCTTGCTCGTAGAGTTGATCACCGAGACCCCTAAAGGTGTCTTGACGCTTGGTTCGTCTCAGCAGGGCCATCTCGTAGTCGACCTCCTCGTGTCGTTCTTCTGAGACCTGCTTGTAGCCACCAATGACAGCTACGAAGCTGTTCTGTCGGATGGCTCCGGAGGAGGCGTTGCGGCGTTTCTTGCGGATACCGAGATGGATCATCCCAAGGAAAAGCAACACGTCAATAACGATGAGAAGGACAATGGGGAGAAGATAACGCTCAAACTGTGAGCCTTCCGGGCACCTGCTCCCAACCGCACATGGTGTGGGTGTAGCTGCTCCCGCCTGGCAGTAATGGCCAGATGGACACTTGAGGGTGACCATCCCCTTTTCTTCCCGAGGGCAGTACCATCCAGCCTGGCAGACGACGGGCTCAAAAGGACCCATGCCGATACTGGCGCCATTCAGTTCGCAGGCGATGCCTCCTAATCTGGCAAGCTAGCATTCGGTTACTGGAGGGCAAAACTGTGGTAGCGAGTTGACGGTGTTGTTCGAGCCTGTGAGCAGCGTGTTAGTCTTTGTCTGGAAGTCAAAAAGGGAGAGGTAGAGGAGGGAACGGGACATCCACCTACAAAGGAACCCATCTTTACACCCATGCTCTTGCCAGTCTTCATAGTCCTGTATTTGGATGGGAACTGCTCCGGGTCTCCAACACGGTGCTGCGTCGATTGGTGTCTGGTTTGCCTGTATTTCGGCGGCCGCACGGTAGAGTGTGGTCGAGAAGAGGGTGTTGTTTTCCGCTGTACAGGCGGTGTCCCACACACTGAGACCTGGTGTTCTTTTTCCCGCAATCGCCAGTTGTTGCTGGTTGCCATCCCATTCGAACCCTTGTGAGGAATCTGGAGGATATGATGCATCGTAGCTAGGACCCAGAGTGCTATTGGCGTCGAGCTTGAGACCATCAACATTCTTGGCCTGAAACCACTTTCCTCCCGTATCTGTTATGTTGAACTGGTTTCCGACACACTGCCACCATACTGTGTCGCCCTTTACGGGTTCTGGTCGAAGTTGGCAAAGACAGGCCTCTGTGTCGAGGAAGCGTGGACCATCAACAGCGTCCACTGGGAAGAAAGGGTCTTGAAGTGCTCCGCTGCGAATACTAGAATCGAGCATGGAAAAGAGCTCGATTTCGGTGGGTGTCGTCTTGTCGTCAACCACGTCTTGTGGTATTTCTTGGGGTATGTCTTGAACCATTGTTGGTTCCGGTGGCCTGTCTCGGGAACCGTTCGTCTGAGTTTCCGTTGAGGCAAGAAACGGTGCTTTTGCTGTAGACCAGAAGGCCTTCGCACAAGGTCATGACGAGTTTTGTACTCTGCGGAGTGGAGTTGGTGTGCCGTGATATACAACGCAAACACTTGATCATGGTACCAAAGACAAGCACACGTTTTTTCCTCTCCAATGCTGGTGTGCCAGGTGTCTCCATCTCCGGGGTTTTGGTGTCAAAGGATTTCCCCGGTCAGCACTAAGGACAAGCCTCTGTACCCATCAGGGTGATGACCTGAGGCTCAGTTCCACATCCCCTGCCCACCGCCTTGCGGCTAATCTGGAATCCTGGAATAAACTGGTGAGAAGAAGCAGAGTCCGAGATACAGAGATGCAACGGTGACCGGGTTCAAGCCAATGGTGAACAGTCGTGCCTGTGAACCCCTGAAGACAGCGCGGCGCAGTACACGGGTAGGGCTCTGGGTCCCTAGCGAACCGCTGGGGGTTTTTTAGGGCTCGCAGGCACCAAAATTACCATCCTTATAGGGCTCGGTAGTCAGCGCCACCCCTGGCAGCGAATTTCCGGAACCCCAAGCCTAATCCGACGTCAAAGTCCGACCTCGACGGTGGCTTGTCAATGGTGATCGGCACCGGCAAAGGCAGAAGGATTATTCGATCCACCAGAACATGGGTTGGGTATAGCCACTGGGCCATCCTATGTTGAGCCAGGCAGCAGATTTCGATGGATTGTTTGCGGGAGCGGTGGAAGACAGGTCGAAACTCGGGACAGGACGGTTTTGACGGCGTCCTGTTGCGTCGTCAGTTAGCAGGTCAATCTCGTGGGAGGGAAAATAAGTCAAACGAACGAGCAGGCAGAATGCAATTGAGGACTGGCAGCAAGTACCATCACAATTCCGCTATCCAGAAGGCCTCCCCGGTGGTGCCGTTCGCAAGGCAATGGCGGGACGAGCAAGGGTTCGTGTCGACGCCGAACCGATCAAGAGCTGGAGCTCCAGGGACATCGCGTGGGGGGCCTGTGGCATGGGGACTTGGGTAACAAAGACATGATGATCTCAATTGGCGTTTTAGGCAAATGTACCTCTAGGTAGACACTTGGAAGAGACAATGTCGAGCATGAATGGCACACAAACCAAGAAGAATGTTCGGCGTAAGATTGAACGGCAAGGCGTTGGGAACGGTTGTGGATTCCTGTCACGGACGCAGCTGCCCTGCGATGCTGTAGACAGCGCTTGGGTGCAGCAATTGCAGAGGGCATTTGGGGTACAAATTTGCGGCAGGCAAAAATGTGGCAGGAGCAACCGTGCATCGAGTTTGCCAAGTGTTTCCGGCAGGCAAGTCCCACTAACAACCTGAGCCAGCAAGCTCGCAGACGGCTCCAAAACACTCGGAACTCAATGAAACTCGATCGAAAAGCCAGTGGACAACAATTGGCAGGTCAACGGCACAAAGTTGCCGAGTGTCAAAAAAGAATGAGGGAAAGAGAGCAAAAAAAATGCAAAAATATGCGGTTGCCAGGAATCGAACCTGGGTCCTCTCGGATCCGTTGTATGTCGAATTGACCACAACGAGAAGTACTGACCACTATACTACAACCGCTATTGGTTGCTGAAAATTGGTCGCAAACCTCTGCCTATAATGGCGAGTGGGAACCGACTTGGTAACTCACAGTACCACTTGCTCCTCTTGGTGCATCTTGCGAAATTCGGTCAATGGAACACGCAATTGAGGAGGTGCTGCAACACATTTCCGGCAGATCAAAGATTATCAAGGGGTCCTCGTCCCTTGATGGGCTCGCGATGGTCCTGTGCTTCTTATTGGCCAACCGAAGCACACCTGGACCGGCGGGGCATGCCATACCGAGCCAATCTTGCAACATCATGATGCATAATGCCTGATTAATGATGTCTTTGATCGCGGTTCACAACAGCGGCATGTCGACGGAAAGGTGGGAGGAGGGAAAAGTATAAGTAATTGGGGAGTGCCCCATGGTTACCGCTCAGCATCGAACTCTCTCTCGTCTCGACTTGCAATCTTGAATCCTCTGTACATCGAAGCACTCCCTCCAGTCATCATCAATTTGATCCAGTGGCATCAAAACCTTGCAACAGTATTCGACATACAATACCACGAGCACTCGTAGAGATAATCACCAACTGAAACTTAACATCATGTCTTCCACCATCAACACCGTCGCTGTCCTCGGTGTAAGTCACCCCCTCCAACACACCCTTTCCCTCCCCCTTTCCTCCACCACCGTCCACACACTCCACAGAATTTTAACCACACACACCCCTTCCCAACCAAAACAGGGCACAGGCAGCCTAGGCACCCACATAGTCCGCGCCCTCCTAGTCGGCGGTTTTTCGGTTACCATCCTCACCCGCCCCAATTCCTCCTCCCCCAAGCCATCCTTCGGCCCATACCCCGTCCGCTTCCTCGAAGTCGATTACTCCTCCCCCGACTCTTTGAAGGAAGCTTTCCAAGGCCAAGACGGCGTGGTCTCGGTGCTCGCTACGGCAGCGGTGCAGACGCAAAAGACGATTATCGATGCGGCGATCTCGGCCGGGGTGAAGAGATTCGTACCGAGCGAGTTTGGGGTTAACACACGGAAGGAGGGGGTGGAGCATACAAAGATTGGGGAGTTGTTGGGGGGGAAGAGGGGGGTTGTTGATTATTTGATTAGTAAAGAGGGAACGGGATTAAGTTGGACTGGGTTGTCCACAGGATTGTTTTTTGATTCGGTATGTGCTCGATACCTCTACTTTGCCCCCCCCCCCGGTTCATTATGTGTGAGATGGAAAGGACTTCAAGTGGTGCCCTGGGATGAGTACCTAGAAACTAACAAAACACCTCACCTACCTCTAGGCCCTATCCAACGGCCTCACCGGCATCGACCCCCGCAACAACACAGCAACCATAATCGACTCCGGCAACGAACCCTGGCCCGCCTCTTTGCGCAGCCACATCGGCCGCGCCGTCTCCGAAATCCTGCGCCATCCGGACCTGACCAAAAACCAGTACCTCTCCACCGCATCATTCAACGTGTCGCAGAACCAGCTTCTCAAGATCGTCGAAGAGCTGACGGGCAAGAAGTTGGAGGTTACCCACGTGGATTCCAAGGATATTTTCAAGGCAGGCGAGGAGAAGCTTGCCAGGGGCGATTATTCGGCGTTCGTAGATTTCTTGAAGGTCCATTTTGAGGCGGATGGGGCGGGGAATGCGCTGAAGGAGGAGGAGAGTGCGAATGAGAAGTTGGGACTGCAGACGGAGAATGTCAGGGCTGTGGTTAGGGGGTGGTTGGAGGCGGAGGGGTTGTTGGCTGCTTAGAAGGTTCATTGTTCGATGTCTTGGCTGGTTTCGCATGTGTGGAAGCGAGCGGTCGTAAGAATAAACCGAACACGGACAGTCCAATACCGCTAGTTGTAGTTAGGAAAGGCCATTACAAACCTGTGATAGGGATTACGATAATTCGAAAACACATCGGCTAGAGTCCCTTAGGGATGCTTCCATTCAGGAACTGCCTAGAAGTTAGGTTCAAAAGTATAATAAAGACGCTTGGATGCGTGATAAGAGTATACCCAAGGTGTAATGTACTGACCGTGACGTGTTCGGTTTACTCTTACGACCATTCGGGAGGGTACTTTACGAGCCAGTAGTTTCCAAGGTAGTGAATTAAGGGTTTTCATCACAAGGTTGGAGCGCAGATGTTGAGTGTCTTCGTGGTGTCTCGTGATAGTGCGTGTGACATTTGAGAGTTGAAGCTTCTCAGTCAAGGAAGGATTACGGATATCAAGAGGATGATGAAGAAGCGGCCTGCGGCATTGAAACCGAGTGTAACCCCCGCTGACATATTGCATCTAGATCACATCATGTTGACCGACGTATCAACGACCATCATCTCATTTGGAATCCGCAAGAGTTTTTCTAAGCTATACTAAAAATGACTATACTTCGCTCAAGTTTCTCCCGCTCGTCACTGTACGTTAAAACCATCATCCTCTCCCAACCATCTGTATCTGCCACTTGCTCTGCAACCTTCGCTGCTGAATGATACATGCAGAAAGATCGGACACGAACGAAAGCCAACATAAAAACAATCACAATCACTTCTCTCCGCCGGATGTATTCATCAACGAGGCTTGTGCCTTCTGCCTCGCCACAGACGCAAAGTGCTCCCTGGGGCTTATCACATCTTTGCCTTTGCCTTTCTGGTCGTCATCGTCTTCAACAGCATCCTCATCAGAGTTTCTGTGCGCACTCGCCCTGGCTGATGCCGCAAAGTACTCACGCCTCGTCGTCACCTCCATGAAGCGGCAGTCGAGCAAGAAGTCCGCCAACATGATTAGTCCGCGGATTTTTTGCGTGTTGCCCAACGGGTGTTCACAAAGAAAGTTGTTGTCCTCAGGGATTTGAGCATGCATGTCATCGTCTTCGTGCACCACGTCAATAGCGAAACGCGCAAAAAGCTGAAGGCGATTCACTGTACGGACAAATATCGATTAGTCACTGCGTCATATTCTGGGGAAAGAAAGGCAAACTCACAATTCCCTTCAAGAAACCCAGTCTCATCCTCTTTAATCAGAGCAATTAAAGCACGAGTACCAATGTTGGTTGCTTCGTCCAGTTCTGCCTTGGTCAGACGCTGCGCGTAATTTGACCAATCCTTCATATAAGGCTTGTAAAACTCATCAAAACTCCATTCAACGCAGCGCTTGCACCACACCTTGAAGGCATCATCATCCCGGAACCCAAGCGCCTCAGTCACTTCCCGAAATCTCTTCGTAACGTTTATGACTGCGCCTAGGGAGTCCGAGATGAATGCAGATGGTATCATTGGCAAGGGACCGGGCAGCAGCTTTGAAATCGCTCCAGAACGGGTAGAAGCTCTCGATCTTGGACGCGAAGACGATGCCCTCTCACGTCCACGAGATGGTGCGGGGTCATCGCTCGGGGTGAAACCTGAGAATCCGGTAACGGGAGCTGGAATGGTCAATGTGGGACCAGGACCGGGAGGGGGTCCATCAACGAGCATTTGCGGCTTGCTTGAGCTTGCGACAGTAGCTGTAGCAGCTGCGCTCAGATGGCTCGAGGTTAGGGACATAGATGCATGTGTCGAACCGGGCAATCTCGAAACTGGTACGGAAGAATGTGTAGTAGGAATTGGTCCTGTACTAATCGAACTGGGAACTGGTGTTGCAATCGGCCCAAGCGGATCACCATTGGGAGGAAAAGGAACTGGTCCACCCTCCGACTCGGTGGCGAGTGTTTTCACACCGGCGGGAGATTGTTCAGTTCCATGAACTGAGGGCGAGGACGGCACGACAGTCTTATCCTGTGACTGATCGACCTCAGCAAAGCGAACTCGGTGAGATTCCTCGACGGGCTGTGAAGTTTCTGTCTGCGTATGAGCATCAGCGGGTTGGGGCAACAGGCCTCCAACCACGTTCGAGCTTTCGGGTTGCTCTTGACGACGGCGACGTTCAGCCAAGGCGCCCGAGGGTCGTTCAAGCCTGGTCAGAGGAGCGGTCGCGGGAACTGTATGATGCATGGGGTTTTGCTGATGAATGGCTTTTGGAGTCGAAGGCGCGGGACTCCCAATGCTTGGTGCCAGCGAGCCTGACGCCACCGAGGTTGGGGGGAACGGGGTACCCGGACGACCCTTCGCTGGGAGGAAAAATTTGCAGACCGGTGCCGATGATGCTGCTGATACGACGGAACCTGTAGTTGGACTTGACTTGGCGGTGACTTCTGTGGTTGTTGGCTCGATAGTATTCTTCCCCATGTCGATAAGCCTGCGAATCTCCGATTCCCTCGATGCGAGGGTCTGAACCTGGTGTTGAACATCGGTCTCTATCAATTTAAGAAACGAAGGAAGATCCGGAGATTCGAGCTGTGCATTCGTCAGCTGCTGGTTGACCTCGCTGATGACGATGAGTTGGTACATATGCACTCACATCTGCTGGCTGGAGGCCCATTCCAAATGCTTGGACTTCCCTGCGGATTGCCTCGCGAAGGACATGCAACTCTGCCGCTGTTCCACGCGGAGAAGCTGCAGCTGGAGCAGAGGGGTGTCTTTGTCGGGAGGGGTTTTGATCATTCATCTGCGACTCAGACATGGAGGAGCGTCTTGAGCGTCTTCTTCCTTCGAAGCGATTCTGATCACTCATCTTGGTGACGGCTTGAGAGAATGATGTTGTGGTTGGTGTTCAAATGATGCAGGGGATCTTGCCCAGAAAGGATGCTTTAATGTCCAAAAAGACTGGCGACGGTGATGGAGATGTGTGATTCTGTTGCGGGTGGAAGAGAGAAAAGAAGGAGAACCAAAAGACGAGTAG
Source organism: Neurospora sp. CHS-2018a (assembly GCA_009802275.1). Classification (NCBI taxonomy): domain Eukaryota; kingdom Fungi; phylum Ascomycota; class Sordariomycetes; order Sordariales; family Sordariaceae; genus Neurospora; species Neurospora sp. CHS-2018a. Next base: position 144,052 of record RAKG01000049.1, read on the forward strand.
GACGGGATACTTAAGCAGCTCGAGGCCCCATCCTCGGTTCTGGGCCTAGAAAGAGCAATGATAACAGTCGCCATCAACGTATAGGTAAGAACCAGGCGGTCTATTGCAGATGCAGACCGATATCCGGCCCAGCCCCTTCCCAAGCCTGAAGCCTTGATGCTCCCGACTTGGCCACTCTAAATCGGGCGCAAGCCACTTCCTGACAGTCCATCCAAGCCAAAGACTCCCGATAGCTCAGGTCCACCCCATCCCCAAACATCAGTGAAGTCGGGTGAGAAACACCACCCGGTGTGTTCCTCCCTCCTAGATACCAAGTCCCCCTTCCCCTGACGGTTCTTCGTACCTCTGTGTTATCTCAGGGAAGGCTCGATGTTTTCGCCGATCGTGGTTCCCCTGCCCTCCGTGTCTACCCGCTTTCCCGAGACGGCTCCCTATCAAAAGGCATTGGGAAGCAGTCGAGACCAGCTAGCAGCTACCATGGCTTCCTAATAAACGCCGCATCACAGTGTACTTGGTGCTGGGCAGAGAGATGCGTCGATATTTGGAGGTAGGGCAGGTTATCGCGAGTTGGGAAGTAGGAAACGCCGCCGTACAAAATGAGCAATAAAGAACGAGGGACATCAAAGCTTACTTGGGGGGGGTGAATCTGAGGGGGAGAGAGTACAAGGGGTGGTGGGCTTCTCCTACGGTCTATGGAATATGAAATCTAGTTTTCGCTATCGATCGCGAACTAACCGCACCAAGCTGGGAAGAACAGTAAATGACTTGTCCAACAGACCGGCACTGGCCATTCCGTCAAGGTTGCCCCGAGTCTCAAGAAGGTGGCAAGTCTGCAAAATGACTGCTGCGGTTGACAACATAGGAAACAGCCCCCGTCTTCGTCCATCCTAGTCTAGCCATTGTCTTTGGTCTTGGGGGGGTTTTGCGCCGCTCGTATCGGCAGGAGTGGCTTAGAACCAATTCTGATTTCCGCCCGTATTACTACCATAAGGAAAAAAGCCGGCACCAGTATACTGCACATCGGGCCCCGTCGTCATGTAGCCATTGCTCGCATAGCTTGGTGCAGATCCAACCGGATTGGAGACAGGGATGTCGAGGTCGTCAAGGGAAAGCATAGCGTCCATTTCAGATGCGACTGAGAAGAGTGTATACTCCGGAGCAGAGGTATTGGGAAGAAACGAAGGTGCCGACTGTTCGTGGATATATGGTGGAGGAGCCATAGGCGTTTCGGACCAGGTTTTTGATGGCATGCTGGTCGAATGCCCGGCCTGCGTGGCCGGTGCCGCCGGGAACTCGCGCATGGAGATGGATGGGCTGATGTTCGGCGGCAGAAGACGCCCTTGTAATGTCCACGTGTCGTAGGCCTGTTGCAGGGTATCTTCGATGATCTTGTTGACGTCGTCAACCCGTAGCAGCACTTGATCTTGTATGTGTTGTCCGGCGTATTCGTAGGCCGCTTGCGTGAAAAGCCGAGGCATTTCCGTCAACAGGTAGTGTTGGAATTCGAGAACGTTTCGGGACTCGGCTCCCATAGGCTGGAAGTCCTCTGCGTATTCAGGATCTGTTGACATGTCGGTCAGTTGTTCGCCTGTCTGGACGTTGTGTATTAGAGCGTGTGGGAAGACTCACAAGGTGACGGCACAATATCGTTGGGGAACAGCAGCCGATAAATCTCTCTCCATTTCTCTTCGTCGCTCTGGCGTCGATGTGTATGCTTCCTGGACTTGAGCTGCCGTTCTTGTGATGTGGTAATGTCTCCAGGCGGTTTGACATCGAGGAGTTCGCAAGCTTCCGGGGCCATCTCGTGAATCGTGAGCTGTCTCGCATCGCTGAAAGTTTGCTTGCACCGTTGACAATGGATCTTGTAGTGTCTCCGATAGAGATGCTCCCTACAAAGAGTGTTAGCGACGTACCATGCATGGGGCTAGGGCTAGGGATCGTGGTTGGTATACTTGCTTTAGCCTTGGAATGGTCGGCCAGTCCTTGTTGGCACAAATATCATAATCCACACGGTTGTACTTTTCTGGATTGTGCTTACGGAACGGGCAAGCAAATCTCTTTGATGTTGCGGACCCAGGCCTGGAAGCATAAGGCGAGGGCTGACTGCCGTCATCATCGTCGTCATCGTCATCGTCGTCGGGGGTTCGCCGAGAACTTGGAGGTCGGAGGCTTCCACCCGGCCTTCGCCGAGACGGGGTGGCCTTCCCTGCTCGATATGGATCCATCCTGTCGGTGTTGCTGCTGCTCCCTACACTCCCAACGCATGATCTGATTAATGCATCCCAGTTGTGGTTATACTGTGACCAAATTCGTTGTAGCATCATGTTGATGGCCTGCTGATAGGCTTTGCTCCAAGCCCTGCTGTTGTCATTGCCGATGTCGTGTTCTGCCCAAAGGTCTGGATCAGATAGGCTGTCCTCCGAGACACGTTCACTGGTGCTATCATCAAGGGTCAAGACTCTGTTCCTGGCATTGCCAGATTGCATACTTGAAACAGACCATGACCCAATGGAAGATCGGCTCCCTGGCTTCGGAACAAGCAGCCAGTCCTTGCGAACGAAGTTGTTCCTGGGAGCAAGTTCAAGCAAAGCGTCTGAAAGGGAGGGCTGCTGACTGGTCTCCACGCCATGTTCCGTAGATACTGCTGTTGGGGCTCTGGTGTAATCAGAGGCCAAAGCAGTCTGTGGACGTTGGATATCTTCCCCTCGGGCCAAGTCCGCAGCTCCAGATTTGAGAGCATCAAGATGTCTATCACTATCTATCCGACGTAGCCCCTTTCCCAATGGTAATGAAGTCGACTTCAAGTGTGAAAATACATTGGTCTTGGCCACAAGAAAAGAGGCGCGGTGCGGTGCAATGTCCGTTTCTCGAGTTTGGCTTGCTTTAGATTGGGCGCGAACGTAGGGGTCCCAAGCGGCAAATAGTCCGGATTCTATGACAGTGGTTTGAGAAGGAATCGCTGCAGTGAAAGCTTCCCTAGTCGATGACACAGGAATTGGAGAAGAATCGGCCGGTACAGGATTGTTGGAATTCTTTTCACTGATTTGGAGTGATGAGTGCTCGAGGTTTAGGCGGCCCATCCCATCGACTAAAGATGAAGTGATGTCGTCTGGACTCTCTGGCAACGGGCGTAAGCCATGTGAGTAGTACGCCTTGACGAGACTGCTGACGTTCTGTTCGGTCCTTATTTGAGCCACGTTAAAGGCGTATTGCGCGATGCTCTGGGGGTCCGAAGAGCTGTTTGCGAAGAACTCGAGTATGTCTTGCAGCCTAGAGGGATTGTGGGCGTCGTCAACATCCGTGGCCGCGTGTCGTCCGGTCGTGTGTTCATCCCACGTAAAATGCAACTTGGTACCTCGCTCCCGCTCTTGATTCGAAACTAGACGGTTCCATGCTTCCACTATCTTTGGCTGTTTTAGGAGGCCACGAATCACAGAGGAGTGCTGCCAATGGACTCTTTGCATGCCCTCTTCGCAGTGCCTGCCGACGTGATCTAGATAGTCAGGACGTGACTGCACAAAGGCACCGCAGAATCCACATCCCCAAGCTCCTCTTGTTGGTAGCTTGACTATGTGTTCAGTCGTTGGGGGAGAAGAAAGGTTGTGGACATGTCGACAATGGAATGCAAGAGATGGCCGTTCTGGGAAAGAATCGTGGCAAATGGAGCACAGATGCTCCTCAGGTCTGTCGTGATCCTTGAGTTCGTGATCCCTCCACTGTACGGGGCACGCAAACATGGCGTCGCAAAATGTGCAATAATAACGAGGCGGGTAGTCGTCGGTGTTGAAGCCGTCATCGCATCTCTCAGAACTCCAAGGTGTCGCAGACGAAATAGGGTCCGCCGAGTCCAGTGAGTGTTGTCGAACTGAGTACCGCGAGTATACCGTCGAGGCAGTGGAAATTCTTAGGCCAGCAGTCGAAAAGATGCTGGGAGCAGCTGAGCTCCGTCTAGATGTCGAGGCGAGTGAGGCGCGGGAGTTTTTGCTGGTGAGATCATGGTCGGAAGTCGGAAAGTAGTCGGTCTCTTGCCAGATGTTGTCGGTATGTGTCTCGGGATAGGATTTCTTGATAAATGAAGCAGCCGGCACCTGATACGAGGCAGCATCATTTTCTCCGACGGCGTAGCCAGTGAGTCTTTCTCTCACAGGGTCCACCCTTGGCTGTGAGTAATCCGGAGCCATGAAGAAGACTTGATCTCTCGTGTGACTCCTATCAGACAACAAAGGTATAAGCTAAAGTTACCAGTCAGGAGCAAGTATGGGCAGGATGTCGTGGAATTAAGGCAGGAAGTGGGTTACCTCCAGGTCGACTTTGGTCAAGAAATGGTGTCGTTCTTATTTATCGAAGCTCTAGGGGTGTGAGATCATGTCTTGTGTGTCCAGACCTATGCTCATTCGACCAAGTGATGGAGTGGATTCACGAACTGGCTGCGCACAGGGCTGTGCAAGACTTTGTGGGGATGGTGAAGCCAAGAGGCTCTCAAGCGTCAAACGTGATCAGGGTAGAAGTAACCAAGCTATCGGGAGACGGAACGGTTCCTGGAGGAGGCGGTGCTCTCATTTTCTATGTCGGCCTCTAAGGGTGACGCGGAGGGACGGCAGTATCATGTCAGAAGAAGGCGAAGTCGCGGTCCTTGATGAAGGTTTCGTGGGGTGTGCCGGCGCGGAGCTTGTAGGCCGGGCCATTGTTCCTAGGTAGCTATGTAGTAGCAGACTTGGCTCGCAGGGTAGGATGGGATTATGTCGTACGGAGATGCCGCTGTATAGCGACGTAACCCCGAGGGCATAAGGCTGAATCAAGGGGGACGGATGGACAGACACTGCAGAGTACCTTTTTGATAGTCTCATGGCTTGGAAGGTCGGTGTAGAGGGAAGCTCATCGCAGCTGCGCACTGGTTCAGGCTACGACTGGGGCATCCAATGGCGTCTTGGAGATGATGGAGGGGTGTATCAGCGCTGTTTCTTGTGCCTGTCAAGTACCGATTTGATATGTTGGCCAGATAGGTACATACTGTACAGCTCCATGGCATGTTTATTTTGTTGATATTGATGCCCCTGATTTGGAAGCCATGTATCTCGGGCTCCGAACTACACGAGTTATGAGCGTGAGGCAAGAGATCCATCATGTATACAAACAGATATACAAATCACTACGCCAAATACCACTATCGATTTGGCATTACTTGAACTGTCGGAAGAGACTGGTTCGACTGGGGTACTGTGTAGTATCGTGGTCGTGATGGTGTCGTCGACGCTGCGAGACTGAAGTGGAAATGATACACAGCGGCACCACATCCATGCGACGGGCCGGAGTGGTGCGCCATCGACCCGGACGCTTCTGATGCGTTGAAGAGCGGGAGAATTGGGGCGATTTGGGGGTGTCGTGCATCCTGTAGGGCTCTTCAGCCACTTATGCCACTGTATCATCACTGGAAGTCCGGAGTTGATGTCGCTGATTGGATGTCCGGCTGGACGGAACCGTTTGGCGACCAATCCCGCAGAAGCCAGAGAGGCTATTCCATATTGCGACGGTTGGGATCATCCAGACAATGGCCTCTATAGGAAGTGAAAGCGATAATAAACGACCTGCCATATTAGTCAAACAAACATCCCAATTCCGTCTTGCTGGTGTTTCTGTCTGTCAGTCAGTCTACTCTCGTGTCTGTATCTGCCATGACGCCCTGACGAGAACATCGACGTCGTAGTAGACGATGCATTGAATGTCCTGAGACCGGGCGGACGACAATGTTGTTGGCCTGAGTCATTCGGCGTTCCGGTCAGTTCGGTTGGTAATCCATCCATGGACGCGAGTCTTGCTTGCAATGCGAAGCTGTCAACACTTGTGACAGCCAAAGAAAGTCCGAGGTGGTCATGTTGAGGTGGTAGAGGTAGGGCTAGACGGAAGAGATCCTTCACATTTTTAATCTGACTGCATATCGTGGCTCGTGTAGGTAGACATCACTCCAAGCATGGGATGGGATGTGTCTCGGTCGACGACAAAGGAAGGTAAGAAAGACGGAGATATGGCCACTGCATATCAGCAAATTGGCATGAAAGTGACGGGAGAAGTAAGGAATTGTGGCATTGCCTCAATGAGAAGAGAGAAATTCATCATTAATCATCCGTCTCCCTGCTCTCCGTAAAAGGATCGAAACAGACTGTTACCGACACCGCCAAACAGTCCAAGCCTCAATCTCTCCCTCCCATTGTGCAGGTCAGACATGCAGATCGAGCCGATAGGGCTGATGTGAGTGAGGAAAATTGACCATTGGCCAAATGGGAATAAGAGGATGGGTGTGATATGCGATCTGGTTGAGTACGATGCGAAGAGTGGGAGTGTCAAAGACAGAGAGTGTGTGTGGTGTGGTAGGTAGATGTGGGCAGCATGTCCCGTGTGGGAGGACAACTTAACGACGAGTGGACGGGATGAACTCGAGAAACTGAAGTGTTGCGAGACCGTGAGACTGGAGAGACAGACAGACAGACAAAGAGCAGACAGCTGCCATCAGCTGGCAGTGCTCTTTGCCATATTGTTCTTATCTGAACTCTTATCGACACCAAAATCTCTACTCCACACAATCAATGCCAAGCCTTCCCAACTTACAGCGCTCCAATGGGCCAATGGGGTCGCCAATGCGGCGTCAATTGGGGTAGAATCCCCACCCCGCATGTCCATGGCCCGTGCTCCGTCCAGAGCTTGCCGCAAAAATTTCGAAAAAACTTGTCCAGGGCAAAAGTGGCAGAGCAAAAAAATATCCAAACACAGCGACGTTCTGATTCCCGGAGACCGAAGACTGAGTTCATGCACCGGTGGCATTGAACGACGCCCAATTGCGCACAACACACGAATCCCAGCGCACCGGTTACACAGTCGCCCCTTTATACAGAGTCATCACATACAGTCAACAAGATGGCCAACGTCAACTATCTTTTGTTCGAAAGCGCGGTCGGCTTCTCCCTCTTCGAGGTCGTCCACCAGGCCGACACTGTCGGCTTGGAGCTGCCCGAGGTCAAGGATGCCATGAAGGATCTCGACAAGTTCGGCAAGATGGTGAAGCTCCGCAGCTTCAACCCTTGGAAGTAGGTGGCCAGAAGAAGCAATGTGTTTTGGTTTTGGGCTTGGTGTTTTGGGTTGGTGTGGTTGTGGCGATATTGTGGTGATGTTGTGGTGGTGATATGTTGGGAGGACAAACAAAAACATTGTGAATTACTTCTCTTGGCTATACCAGAAACTAACACTCCTTAACCTCCAGCTCTGCCGCCCATGGTCTCGAGGCCATCAACCTCATCTCCGAGGGTATCATGCCCGACCACCTCAAGAACACCCTCGAACTCAACCTCCCCCAGACCAGCGGAAAGAAGAGCAAGATCGTCCTCGGTGTCGTCGACAAGAGGCTCGCTGGTGAGATCAGCGGAAACTTCCCCGGTATTCAGTGCGAGGCTGCCGATACCTCCGAGGTCGTCGCTGCCCTCCTTCGCGGCCTCCGCACCCACGCCGGCAAGCTCCTCAAGGGCCTCCAGGACGGTGACATCAACCGCGCCCAGCTCGGTCTCGGTCACGCCTACTCCCGCGCCAAGGTCAAGTTCTCCGTCCACAAGAACGACAACCACATCATCCAGGGTATCGCTACTCTCGATGCTCTCGACAAGGGTATCAACTCCGGCGCTATGCGCGTGAGGGAGTGGTACGGCTGGCACTTCCCCGAGCTCATCCGCATCGTCTCCGACAACGGCACCTACGCCAAGGTCGTCATCGCTGTCGGCAACAAGAAGTCTCTCAGCGACGAGTCCATCGACGAGCTCGCCAACGTCCTCAACCAGGACGAGGACAAGGCCAAGGCCATCATCCAGGCCGCCAAGGTCTCCATGGGTCAGGACATCAGCGATATGGATCTCAACATGGTCAAGGATCTCGCGTCCAACGTCGCCAAGATGGCCGACTACCGCCGCATCCTTGCCGAGTCGCTCGACAAGAAGATGGGTGAGGTCGCTCCTAACCTGCAGGTCATCCTCGGCACCCCCGTTGCCGCCCGCCTCATCTCCCACGCCGGCTCCCTTACCAACCTCGCCAAGTACCCCGCCTCGACCCTCCAGATTCTCGGTGCCGAGAAGGCCCTCTTCCGCGCTCTCAAGACCAAGGGCGCCACCCCCAAGTACGGTCTCCTCTACCAGAGCACCTTCATCGGCCGTGCCGGTCCCAAGGTCAAGGGCCGCATCTCCCGCTATCTCGCCAACAAGTGCTCCATTGCCTCCCGTATCGACAACTTCTCCGAGAACCCCACTCGCCGCTTTGGTGAGGTTATGCGCGAGCAGCTTGAGCAGCGTCTGGAGTGGTACGCCAAGGGCATCAAGCCCATGAAGAACACCGAGGCCATGGACAAGGCCATCAAGCTCGTCATGGACGACGAGGGTGACATGGACATCGACACCGAGATGGTCGACTCGCACACCGCCGCCCACGTCGCCACCGACTCCAAGAAGGACAAGAAGGAGAAGAAGGAGAAGAAGGACAAGAAGAAGGACAAGGAGGAGAAGAAGGACAAGAAGGACAAGAAGAGGAAAGCGACCAGCGACGACGTCGAGATGGTAGACGCCCCCGACGCTGCGGAACCCGAGAAGAAGAAGAAGAAGAAGAAGTCGAAGTCTGAGTAAAGAGTCGAAAGAAAAAGAACAAACCCAGCGTCACCACTTGTGTCTTTTTCAACGATTTTTACTTTTCACATCTTTCTTCATCTTGTTTAGAGCTTCTCGTCGCGTTTTTGCACGTCGTTCTTGTTTGTTCGCTCTGTTGTCGTTGTTATCACCTCGGGAGTTTCTTATAATGTATGGGTTATGGGTCAAATCTGGTACAAAGGAGTTTTACGGGTCTACTTGTTTCTTGCAAGAATCATAAATAGTTCGTCGTTGTCGTCATTCACATCTCTTGCCATCTACGACTGATCATAGAGGGTTAGCGCAAAAAGTTTCGAAGGATGTGCGTGTGTACTAGCATCATACCCATGGAGCAGCATCATGTGGCGATATGGGTAAAACCAAAGACTCATTAAACGAACGAACGTCTTTGCCTTGTTCAATTTGATTGTGACTTGCAAGATGAGAGTTGACGAGACACGAGCATGTCCTGATTCTATGTACCTCCCCGGCATCGCAAGACGCCCACCCAAGCGCCTTCTCTTCAGAATAATATCGTCATCATCAAGTCTTCATAACTAACATGTGCATACCGCACGCTATGTGCTGCCAACATAAAACAGGGGGCAAACCCAAAGTAAACATCAATATAACCCGCCCGCCCTCTGTTCACTACTCCTTCGCTTTCCATGGGAGAACCGGCACCAAAGAACAAAAGAAAACTCAACAGAACAGATAAACAATTACACCCCCTTCTCCAAATACACCCCCATACACCGGGGCAATTCTACGCACCCTCACTACCAAACTCCTTTGTCCACTCCTCATTCCTGTGCATATCTTCCGCCGACACAGTCGGCCTGCTAGCCTTGATGGCCTTGATAAAGTCCTTCTTGTCGACAAACGGCTCGAGCAGCTCCTCCGAGGGTACCTGCTCCCACGTCATTTCGATGGCGTCCGGGTCGCCTGGCGAGCAAGGGGTGAGCATTTGCTTGCCTTCGTGGACCACCTGTTTTTGTGTGTTGGTAACAGTAATTAGCGAACCTGCATCATGGATAGATAGAAAGGAAAGAAAATGATGGGAGAGAGAGGAGAGGGGGGAAAACGAACGAACCTTCTTAAAATGCGTAGCCTGCTGAATCTTCCTCACCGGCTGCATCAGTGCGTCCTGCACCACAATACTGATATCCGAGCCCGAATAGCCCTCCGCCGCCCTCGCCAGCTCGCGAAAGTCTTCCGCTTTAAGCGCCGTGTTGGTGTCGCCCACGGCTAGCCGGAACATGGTCGTGCGCGCCGCCAGGTCCGGGAGAGTGATGTGCACGCGGCGCTGGAAGCGGCGGCGGATGGCGGCGTCGAGCTGCCAGGGGATGTTGGTCGCGCCCAGGATCAGCACGCCCTTGCTGTCTTTGCCGACGCCGTCCATTTGGACCAGAAGTTCGGTTTTTATCCTGCGCGAGGCTTCCGACTCGCCTTCCCCGCGTGGCCCGCAGAGGGCGTCGATCTCGTCGATGAAGATGATGGAGGGCTTGTTTTCTCGGGCCATGGCGAAGAGTTGCTTTACTAGACTGTTTTTGGGGGGTGAACCGTTAGCTTACGATCACTACCGTTGCGACGAATGGGGGGACCAAAACATACCGTTCACTCTCACCCATCCACTTGCTCACCAAATCCGAGCTGCTCACGCTAAAGAACGTGCTCTTAGCCTCCGTCGCCACCGCCTTCGCCAAATAACTCTTTCCAGTTCCCGGCGGGCCATACAGCAAGATGCCCTTCCACGGCTGCCTCTTCCCCTGGAACAGATGCGGGAACTTAATCGGCAACAAAACCGCCTCCTTGAGCGCCTCCTTGGCACCCTCCAACCCAGCCACATCATCCCAGCTGATATTCGGCCGTTCCTGCAGAATCGCCCCCGCCAGCGCGCTCCTCAGCTTCTTGCTATCCTCATCTAACGCCTCTCCCCCATTTCCATCTTCGCCAGCCTCCTTCCCCTTCCCCGTCCCGCCCGTCGACCCCCCGTTCGCGCCCACCATCCCGGGCTTCTTTTTCTTTGCGTCCGCGTCCGCCAGGTGCGCTTTGAGCTTCTCGGCCCGGTCCATGTACTCGCCCGTCTTGGCCCGGATCATCTCCTTGGATTTCGGGTTCTTCTCCCATTTTAAGGCGAGCATGAAGAGTTCGAGCGATTGGTAGTACATCTGGTAGGCTTTGTCGTACTGGGCGGAGTTGTCGGCTTCGATGGCTTTGCGCACTTGCTCGATGGCGCGGCCGAGGAAGTCGGTGTTGGACATTTTGGCGGCGGCGGTTCGGTTCGGTTCGGTTCGGTTTGCGGGGGTCGGTCGCGCTTGTGATGTGGTGGGTTTGGGTATGTTTTTGGTTCGGGTGATGGTGTATCGTAGTTTCGCGCGCGATCTGGTTTCGGGAGTCGTGTAGGATCGTTTGTTCAGACAGAGAAGGTTTGTTGAACTTCGTGCGCGCCGAGGTTGGAAGTCCAAGTCAACAGATGGCCATATGCGAGGGAGGGGATTTGTTGATGACGACGCTGTTGTCCTAGGCTACGGCAACCAGAACGGCAGAGACAGGCTGCGCTAGAGAAATCGGGAATTGGTCGTGTCTTTCGGGCGTCGCCTGGTATTGACAATGGCAGGATCGTCGTCTGGCGAAGAAGTTGGTGTCGCGCCCTGATCTGAGGTGGAATTGGAGAGGGGAAGATCGTGGTGGTCTTGTCCAGATCTTGGTTTCACGCAACAAGGTCGACTTGGTCGTTGACCTGGAAGCGCTAGCGCGGGGTCCTGATTCCTGGGGGCCACTGACGCCACTCGTTTGCTTGTGAGGAGCGCGCTAGTTAGTGCATAGTTGGTAAATACACCAAAACGCTAACAGCAATCGGTCGGGCACTGACCTGGGGATCTGCTCACCCCTGATGATTGACTGCACAGCGAGCTCAGTTCCCCAGAATAGAAACCTCCAAATTCCCCATATTGGAGCTCATCCGTGGTTCTGTTCCTACTCGTCAGGACTAGAAACGTCTCTTCCCCCACCCGATAGGGTGGGGTCAGGGCGGTTGATTCCCAAGTACACTTTGATTCCCAAAAAATTGATGTACTTACATTTGCACTAAGCTTGCTAGGAAATCGAGGTACTACGGGTTTTTTCAATATTTCTGGATTGTTGCATGCCCAGGAGGTGGATCAACACCAAGAATGTGACAGACCAGGGAGAAAAGTGCGGCACAAGTTACAAGGGCAGGGCATGAATGGGCAGGATTCTTAACACCTCTGTAAAGAGAGGGTGGCACATTGACGTGCATATGCAAAAAAACTGGTCTACTTTCATTTGCTAGCAAATTTGCGTGCATTATATGTACCAAGGTTTTGGGAATCGAACTGTACTTGGGAATCAAATGCCCTGACCCCAGGGCAAGCCCTGGGGTCAGAGACGTTTCTAGTCCTGACGAGTACATCTTGATCCATCATCTTCCTTGACTTTTCCCAAATCTTCTTTTTCACTTCTCGGCGTCACCACCAAATAATCTTTCAGCCCAACTCTCACCTCACATCACCCCCAAGAAAGAAGCAACCATGGCCAGCCCCCTCCAACTAAAGCTCCAAGCTCTCTCTGATGAGTATCAAAACTTGAACAAAGGTGAGCCCCCTTTATGATGATGGTCCACAGTTCACCCGCTGACCATACCTTCAGAACTCCAAGAGACTGTTCTCGCCAGACAAAGGCTCGAGGCCCAGAAGCAGGAAAACCTCGGTGTGCAACAAGTCAGCTTTTCGTCCAGCATCGAACTCACCAGCCCAACCCCTTTCGCCAAATGCTTCGGGAACTAACCGAGCCGCGTGTAGGAGTTTGAGAAGCTCAAGGATGACGAGCAGATCTACAAGCTAGTCGGCCCAGTGCTGCTCAAGCAGGACAAGATGGACGCAGAGAACACGGTCAAGGGCAGACTGGAGTTCATCAGCAAGGAGATGTAAGTGAACCACTGGCTGGCATGGGACCGTGACCTAGAGGTAAAGGACTCGGAAACAAACTGACCGACTGACTCTCACAGTACTCGTTTGGAGGAAGTCATCAAGGAGACACAGGGCAAGATCGAGAAGAAGAGGACAGAGATCATTCAGGTCCAGACGAGCGCCCAAGCTGGTGGTGCCCCTCAGGCTGTCAAGGCTTAGGGGTAATGGGAATAATTTACAGAGAGAATGTCCACGATACCCAATCGAGATCAGGCGCAAAAACGATTCATCACAGACCGAACCGGGCAGAGTGTCTCTTGAAGGCGGACGCAAGTCAATTTGTTACAGAACGGTGATTATTACAAGATGTATTACCCTACTAATCCCAAAGATATCCCTTGACGCCTTGCTCTAAAATCATAGAAGAATGGAGATGACACCCAAATCGAAACACAGCTTACACCCCCCTCCCCCTTACTCACCCACCCACAAACCACAGGTCTCATCCCGTCCAACCTCAATTCAAAGCCATAATCGTAAACCCCCACGGCAGCCCCATATTCTTACAACTCCGATCACTAACCCACGCCACACTATCGCTCAACAAATCCTCGCCCACCGCATTCAGCGGAAGCAAACTACTACCATCCGCATGTCTCTGCCCCTGCTGGGGCACCCGATCAGGATCCTCCACCGTCGCCACCACAAAGCTCACCAGCTCGTCGTTGGTATAGCAATGACTCAGCAGGGTCGTCCCGCCGACGCGATCCAGCATCGTCCTGCGCTGCTCGCTCTCGGCAAAGAGCTGGAGTTCCCGCGAGAAGAGACTGGTCGTCAAATCCCCAGAGTTAGAGTTTGCGGAAGAAGAAGAAGAAGAAGAAGCAAGCAAAAGCCGCTCAAAAACCATAGCCATCCCCGCAACGGCTTGGACGAACAGCGTCACCCTGTCGTGGTCGTCTAGCCCCGCCTCGATGCGGAATTCTCTCTCGGTGACGAAGGCGAGGCAGGAGGTGTCGAAGATGGAGTTGAGGATTCGGTCGAGGCTGGAGGGCTGGGAGAGGAGGTCGAGGCTGGAGGGGAGGGCGTAGGTGGTGGTGAATTGGGTGAGGGTTTGCTTGAGCAGGGAGGAGAGGCAGGTCTCGGGGGGAACAAGGAGACGGCCTAGGTCGAAGGATAGGTGGTCGGTTGATGCTTCGATGCTGGCTGTTTACATGGGGAGATGGGGTGTTTAGTTTGGGTGTGAGGGCTGTGGGAGGATGTGAACTTGCCTTGCATTGGGCTTACGGAGGAGATGGTGGACACCATGGTGAATTTGTGGGAAGGTGAGGGTATCACGGAGATGTGGGATTGGTATCAACAGCAGAGGGGAGGTGTAAGTTGGTATTAATGGATGCTAGATTACTACAACAGATGGCTACAGGATTATGAGCAGCAAGATATCACTCGGGAACGGAATACACCGAAAGTCTCGCCGCCACCTATTTTCCTGGCTGGATATTAGCTGTGAACTATCTTGGAAAAGGGCATTTCCGTATATCAGCCTGCAGCCGAAGTTGCACCGCGATCGAGGTCATGATGGCGCGGTCGAGATCGTGAGGAACAAGGACACCGCATCGCGTACCGGTCAGCCAGCCAGTTGCCAGTCCTGGTTACTATTAACTATCCCGCTGTCAGGGGCACACCCTCACATCCACTGACCACATTCTCACAGGGCCTCGCTCACTTGTGGCACATCCTCGCCCCTGGCGGATTCCGTGAACTCCCGATTTTGAGGCTGGAAATGGTTCCCGAGTGGTTCGACTTGCATTTCGCTAAATTGCTTCTTTGGACCTTCTGGTGCATCGGCTGGTCCCGCCGTGTCACCGAGTGTTAGTCGCTGATCCGGAAACCGGCAGGATATCGCCGCTGCCATGTTTTGAAAATGATGGCAACTCGCATGGGAATCAGATAACATTTGGACTTTGTGATGTTTGATCTGTTGAGAACCCTCGAAGCCAACCTCCCAGCCTCTTTGAGCTTTGTGCGCCTTTGGCCGTAGGGGTTCAGGACGGAATTCATGGAATCAATGCAGCCATGTGATACAACCGAATCTCAGCATGGTCAAGCACAAGCTCGATGGACACACATCCAACTTGAAAATGCCATCCCTCCATCTCGCCATCCAAAGTTCAAACATGAAAATGTCCAAGAACGTTGGAAGTCTAAAAGACGGTCAAAGTGGCCTGTGCACCCTCCAAGCTGACTCAGCTGAACTGCCCTGTCTCAAGCCTGCCCCGTGAGCTGTTGCCGCCCGCTTCTGTCAAAATGCAGCCTGGCGGCAGGCATCCGCTCTGTATCCACTCTATTCGTCCCCCACTATCCTTTTCGGTATTTGGGTATTTAGCGGGGGATCTGGCAGTCCTCGGGCTTTTCCACTTTAGTAGAGGTATCAATTTTCCCCATTGGTTTCCGCTCTTGATTCAGCTCTCGCAACTGCCCGCCGCGCGGCCCAATGGCGGGGTCGAGGCCGCCAAGGTTCCAGCTTCCAGGTCGTCCTTTCAGCAGAGCAGCCACTGAAAGGTTCCTGGACGGCATGTGGACTGCTTCCGGGACCCTGTGACTGTCATGACATGGACAACGTCTTTGACCAAAACAACAAGCAAGCCAAGAGACCATTCCGTGGCCGCCGAGTCTCTTGGTCATCTCCCACGACATCCGAAGCCTGGCCGATTCCAAGGAGACAATGAAAGCTGGATTCGATAACCCATAACCATCCCCCATCCGAGTTGCAAGAACCACGTCCATTGCGATAGCTTCGAGTAGCTCTCAAGGTTCGCCAACCAGCCATTCCGGTTACGACGACGATCAAAGCATCCTCGCGACGACCGACAAAGAGAAGGAAATACAACATCAACACTACAAAACACGGATAATCTTGCTCGTGTACAGCAATCATGGGAAGCGCGACGATAGAGGCCGGGAGCCGGCCCATGAATGTCAAGGAGATATCCGAGAAGGCAAAACAATACGACTGGAATCCCCGGATTGGCTTCAAGTTTTGGGCGCGCGCTGCCAACACCATCCACCATGAGGTTCGTTAGAATTCCGGAGTGGCGGCAATATCAAGAGTGGTATGGTAGCTGACTATAATCTGGTGGCTACAGGGTCAAATCTACCTCCAAGAAGGAAGCATAGCCCAAGCTTACATGTTTCTCCTCCGCTATTGCACCCTCGTCCTCGATGATATGGCGAAGCACCCCGAAGCCAAACACCCCGAAAACCGAGTACTGATGAAGCAACTGAACGCACACATAAACACCGTAGTTGAACAGCTTGAACAGCTCAAGCCCCAAATAGAAGAGGCCTATGAGAAGTGGCAGCAGCTCACAGCCAGCGTAGAAGACAGCAGGGAGAAGCGACGATCCACATCTTCGCAATATGCCAGACACGCTGCCAACGACGCCGCTCTGTCATGGAACCATATTTCCCAGGCTAAGATCCTGGATGCTGGATCAAACCAAGAGTTGGCAGTCGACTTGGCCAGGGAGGCGCTGCTTAAGCGACGGAGACGTCGACGACAAGAGAACGCTGATGAGGATGAGCGCATGCGTAGGACGTCAGCTGGCTACGAGGAGAGAGGCTATAATGTGGACAGGAGACAACAGTATCCCACTCCCCCACCAACGAACCATCGCTACTCGGAAGACGACGACCTTCGCCGGCAAATGGAGGCCACAAGACGACAACTGGACCGCTCAGGAGGCTACGGAATTTCGGAAACTGAAAACGGCACCAGTGACACTGATAGCTATCGATCCGTCAACTATCACTACCCAGCCATCAAACCAACATCGACTTATACCTACGACTACCCGAAGCCGGCGCCGCGGCCGGAAAGCCCAAAACCACAGCCACCACTTCCGCCCAAGGTGATACCCTTTGAGCGACCAGTACCCGTCACCAGACCTCCTCCTCCACCGCCACGCCCGCGGAAGGGGTCGGGGTCGTTAAGCAGAGTTTCAAGGAGGAATGGTATGCTTCCTAGTCAGACCATTCGACTGGTAACCGACGAGGACGATGTCGACGAAAAGCCCGCAAGACCGCCCAAAGTCAGCGAACCGCCGCCGCCAGAGGAGAAGCCGAAAGAAGCGAACAAAGTCACCTTCCGCCCGGTCGCCTACCTCGAAAGCGGCGAACCGCTCCGATCCGTATTCCTCCCCAGCGGCCTCCGCCGCCGTTTCCTCGAACTTGCCCGCGAAAACACCATCAGGGAGCTGGAGATGTGCGGCATTCTCTGCGGCACGGTAATCAACAATGCCCTGTTCATCACCTGCCTGCTCATCCCGGAGCAAGAGTGCACCTCTGACACGTGCGAGACCATCAACGAGGAAGCGTACGTCACGTACTGCATTGAGAACGACTTGCTCGTTCTTGGTTGGATCCATACCCACCCAACGCAGACTTGCTTCATGAGCTCGAGAGATTTGCATACCCATGCTGGATACCAGACCATGATGAAGGAGAGCATTGCCATTGTTTGCGCGCCTAGATATGATCCTTCGTAAGTTTTTCCGTCCTCTCACCCCTCCCCTTCCGAGCATCACCAGCTAACGTACCCCAAAACAAACCAGATACGGTATCTTCCGCCTCACCGACCCTCCCGGTCTCCCGCACATCATCAACTGCAACACCCCCGGCGTCTTCCACCAGCATGCCATTCCCTCAGACGAGATTTACTGTAGTGCTCGCCATGCACCCGGGCACGTGTTTGAGTCAAGCAGGGTTGACTTTGAGGTGGTGGATCTCAGGCCTGAGGGGTCCAAGGTGCCGCAGTTCAAGAGGTATTAGGGGTCACCTAACTCACCTTCGAGTCTCTCGACAGCGGCGATGGAGATGGGGAGGAAGTTGAGGAAGAGTGTGAGTCATGGGTATTTGGTTGGGAAGTTTTAGCGCTCGCTTTTGGGTTGAGCATGTTGGACGAGTTTCCGTTGCTGTTGCTGAAGAGCTCCATGGGCAAAAGCATGTTTGAGGGCTGGAGTTCAGGACTAAGTAAGGTAAATGGGTAGCATAGCGATGGCGTTTATGGTTGGCGCAACATATTGTCAGGTCCAAGGGGCCAAGAAGGAGCATAATCTCGGACTCCTGGGAAGGCTGAAAAGAGATGGCGATGGGATGGATGACGGCAGGTTTCTCAATTTGGCTCTGGTTCATATTCTATTCCACACGAACATAGACGTCATCCATACGGTTATAAGGCTACTTGACAGCCAATTCTGGTCGGAAATTGTGGTCTGAGTGGCCTCTCGGCCTCTGTCGTCAGCCGTAGTGTGTGTATGATGGGCGATTATCGTCCATTGTCAACCTGTAAGCCAAATCTGTATCGGAATCAACGGTGTGTCATGCTATTTCTGCGCTTCAGCGGTTCACGGTCGAGAACGTTCAAACCGGTCCCAAAAGTCTCGGTGTTCCTTGAAGACACCCTCGGTCTCTTTGTCCACTACTATCTGTCGCACTTGTCGAGCAGAAAAGAAGTTCCGAAAGTGCCACGAAGTCATCATCAACCAATCCACAACGAGAGTGACACCGTACAAGTACAACAGCCAGACAAAAACCCACCAAATAACAACGGCATGCAAGACGGCTCAAGCGACATGTTTCCTTTGCAACGCCAAAAAAAGAAACAATGCCCACACAGGGGGAAAAGGCAAAACAGAAAAAATGGCAAAAGATTTGGACGAGCTGGGAATCGAACCCAGGACCTTTCGCATGCTCGGAAACATGCTAAGCGAACGCTCTACCAACTGAGCCACACGCCCTGTGGAACCTTATTGGTTGTTGTTGTTGAAAGTTGTTTCGGATGATGTATTTATGAAGGGAGATGCGACAAGAAAGGTTGGAGGAGGGGTGGTGATAGTGCAGCTCAGGAATCACAGTATGCGAGAGCAGTGAGAGACGCGAGAGAGGAAAATGATTGCGGATCCGCAGGGTTCTTTTTGAGACGTTTGAAAAGCCATTCATTCCCATTAGGTTCCTTCGGTGTTTGCTCGTCGTCGCTCGTGGAAGTCACCTCGTGGAAGGAGGACTGTTCGCTCGAAGTTCGGGCGATGGTGACCCGGTTAAGTCTAGGTTGCCGCCCGGTGTTCGGTGCCCCGAAAATAATTGTTAGTGCATCCCCGCTGCACCCACCCCGCGATCGATTCGACGACCTCATTTTCGACTTTCGAGTTCTGCCCTTTTGGCAGTGTTGACATTCATCTTTACCCGTACTTCATTCTTCAATGCCAATGTCCAATTCCTCAAGTTGCCCATCCCCTCCGGAGGATATCTGTCCTTGAGCCAGATTTACCCTCGATATCTTGATCCCGGACAAACATTCTGCCTGCCGCTGAGCCACTGTCTAGGTCTGCTCTGCTGCCAAATCATCACTGATTAGTAAGTACAAGCTCCACATTTCACCTAGTGCTTCCGTGTTCCGTCTCCCGACGTTGCGATCTCATTCTTCCCCCGCTGTTGAACACCATGATCAAGATACAACCGCCAATTCAGGGGTCGAAGTTTCGAGAATTGGGATTCGTCCCGGCATGATTCTGATGTTTCATGTGCTTGGCTTTTTGCATTGAGCTTTTGGCAACCCGGGACAAGAGCAGACGACAGAAAACGGATCACAGAGTGTCGAACCGTGTAACCCATCCATCCCATTTGGTTGCCAAATGCCAACTGGCAGTGGCGCGGCAGTTGTTATCCTGTCAATCTGGATGAAAACAGAAACGCCGAACTGGATTGCTTCCAGGTCTTGCACTTTAATCCCAACATGCGAGTTTGCTCGGACTCTCAACAATGCTGTACACCGCGGCATATGTGATGAGAACAGCAGTTCATAGCCAGGGCGACGTGGTGTTTTATCGAGATACTACAGTCCCATATCTTGAGCTTGTTTCACAAGGGGTCTCTTTCAGTCGTTCTGCCCCTGGCATCCCATCCATTCGGCGGAGTCTTCGTTCCCTCGTTCCCAGGTTTACTGCGTCTGCCGCCTGGTCCTGGGATAGCCCGCCCACCTCCGCCCGCCGGCACTTGAGGAGAAACCTTTCTTGGCATTTTTTAAGGAACACTTTGTACAACCACGATTATAAATGGGTGTTTTAAAAACCCACACTGGCTCGCCAATGACAAAAAAGCCGAGACCTTGCGCCCATTACGCATGCCTGGAAAGGTTTCAGCTTTTCTGTCATGGGCGAGACTGGCTACTAACCGCTGACTAATTCTTTAGATGATTGACGATCCCCAATAGAAGCCAATGGATCGTTACAGTCTGGAACACGGTCTATCATCGTTTGGCAGTGGTGGTTTGTGAGGAGGAGAGGACAAAGATTGTGGAGAAGTGTAAGAAAGTGGATGATTTGGCCAGTTTTGGTTTATGCTGGACGCCGCTTGACGTGAACATCGGGGCGATGTCGATCCGCTCGGTTGCTTCCGAGATGGAGACACAATGCTTGACAAGCTTAACAAGCAAGACAAGCAAGACACAGGGGTCCCTTCGCCCAGATATATAATGTTGGGAGGAAGTCCTCCTCTTTGTTTTCGTACTTTCAACCTTTGAAGAGACATTCCTAAAGACTTTTTCGACCTATCCAAACTCATCACGCCATCCATAACTCGGATCGCAACATCAAATCGACTCTTATACCAACAACACATATCCAAACAACCACAGTCTCACCAGACAACAAACGTCAAAATGGCTCCCTTCGCCACCATCTACACTTATCCCAACAACGTTCGCGTTCAGCGCGTACGTTTACCCCCTTTCCCTTCTCCCCTTCCCCTTCCCTTCCCTCCCCTCCCTTTGGCCCCCCTTCCCTCCCCCCATCCCACACAAACTAAAACTAACCCCCCTCCAGGCCCAAGCCGTCGCCAAGCTCAACGGCCTCGAAGTCCTCGAAGACAGCGATTTCCAACTCGCCACCCCTTCCGACCCCAAATGGGCCTCCATCCTCTCCAAATTCCCCTTCGGCAAAGTCCCCGCCCTCTCCACCGCCGACGGCTCCCTCAACTTGACCGAGGGGCAAGCCATCGTTCGCTTCCTCGCCGACTCCGGCCCCAAGTCCGAGCAACTCCTCGGTCGCACCGCCGTCGATCGTGCTTTGATTGAGCAGTGGGCGTGCTTCGCTGAGCAGGAGCTCCTCGCGAATTTGTACCCGTGTATATTGATGGTGCATCGCCCGGATTTGGTGAAGTACACGGCGGAGGGGTATGATTCTTCTGCGAGCAAGTTTGAGAGGGCTGTTAAGCTTGTGGAGACTACTCTGACGAAGGGCAATGGCAAGTTTTTGGTTGGTGAGGAGGTGACGGTTGCTGATGTGATGGTTGCTGGCCCGTTGATCTTGGCGAGCAAGTTGTTGTTGGATGCGGAGATGAAGAAGAGCGCGCCTAGTGTTGAGGGGTATCTGAGGGGTTTGTTGGAGATTCCTGAGCTGAAGGAGTCGTTTGATGAGCTGGTTACTATCCAGGAGCGCGTTCGTGGTAAGGCTGAGTAAAGGGTTGATGACGTCGATGACGTTGATGGCGAGGGCATGATACCATGATTGGAATACCAAAAAAGTTAATGATAATGGGGATTATCGAGTGCTACTTACATTTCCACATCGGAACTCACGATTGTGTCAAAGATGCATGCATGTCATGGGGAGGGCAACGAGTTGATTGAAACTATGTGTGATGAATGGAAGCCCGTCCAGAAGTAAAACCTCCATGAGACCTCAATCTCCTACCACCCGTCAGATACCAATGCACAAGCGCAAGATATACTGACTATCTGTTCAAACAAATCTCAGGTTACTTTGATGTCCCCAATCACCAGTCATTATACCCAGCCAGCATATGCATCCAGTCCAGAAAACCCGTTCCCAAATGTCAACATATGCCATACGAAACCCATGTTTGCCGAACCCAAGCATGCTATGTGCCCCCATACTATCCGTCCATGCAAAGAAAAGTGAGAGAGTGTCCTCCGTGCAAGATCCCGCCGCCCCAGAAATGAACTCCGACGCCAGTGAAATCAAGCTGTGGTGCTGCCAGCAGACGCCCAGTGTACCGTGGTGAACCGTTGGTGATGTGCTGCCTGCAGCTTTCGCTCAGCGAGGACTTAGCTCGAACTCAGCTTAGGTGTGGTAAAGACCGTAGATGGCGGGGCTCCTGTTGTCGGCAAAATCGCTAGGGCAACTGGCGTAGCCCTCGGCGCCGACAACGAGGCGGCCATCGGGCGTGGTCCAGCGGAAGTTGTCAATCGAGTAGTGGATGAAGTCTTGAATGTCCTTGTTGCAGGTCTCGATCAAGTCACCATCCGGATATTTGTCGAGCTTGCTGGCAATGTTGACAGCGCAGGTGCCGTGGCTGAGAATCTCCCTGGGAATGGTGCTGTGCCAGGACCAGCAGATGGGGGTATGGTCAAAGTCGGGGAGGATCACGTCCGCGATGTAGCGGCAGTCATCGACGAGCGGGGAGGCGGCAGTAGTCTTGGTCACGTAGCGATCCCCGATGCAGTCGTGGAACAGCATGTGGGGCAAGCCATCGCTGTTGAAAATGTTGGTGCCGTTGTGGTCAGGGTCATGCTTGAACGCGCCGAGGGCGGGAGCAGCGCTGACCAGAGCAGGAAAGCTCGGGATGAGGGCGATGAGTGTCTTGACGAGCATCTTGACGAGGTGAGAAAACAGAAGAGTGAGGTAGTCTTGTGATATGGCTTGCTTGTTGTTTTCTTGCTGGTCAAGGTGAGAGAGTGGTGATCCAAGTTTTGAGCTTGAGCAGATCTGTGAGAGGAGTGGTGATGGATGAAGGAGGAAAAAAAGAAGAGAGAGTTTGTGGGAGGAAAGACCCCTCCTTTATACCTGCCAGATGGGTTGATTGCCCTCGACTCGAGGATCATCCAGTGGTACGTTCCTTCCAAGTCTGGATTTCCAAAACTTCGGACGAACGATAACGAGCTCTTTTCTTTGGCAAATGACCACCCCTCATCCGACTTAGCGGACTTTTGTGTTTCATCTTACTGCACCTTTTATCTTTCCGTCCAGCAAGGTTCTCGCCGCTTCCATTCTCTTTTTCTCGATCTGGTACCGCATCGGGAGTGACATGATAGGGCTTGGCTGCCCTTCTCCGAGGACTTGGAGGTGACAGCCTCGGTTCTCGAACAGGACTTGAGCGATACTGTGGTTGTACCAAGGATCGGACCATGTTTTGGTGTCATCTCCGTCGTGGGACGACATGCGCACTATGGGATGGGTCTGTTGTTATCCGGAAAATCCCAAAGATAGAAATAGAACCTTTGCGAGTTTGCGGTCATGCAGTTTCCATCACCCTGCTTTCACTTGGTGATCACACCTGGGAATGCCGTACATCTTGGGTCCTGAGAAATGCAGTCGGCGTTGCCACCTCGATGGAATAGAAGTTATGCTCAGATTATTGCCCCGTGTACTCCCACAAGCTCATTATAGCCATCATTAATCCGTGCCTCCCCGCCAAGTATTGCGGACTGAGCCTAAAGGCTAACTAAAATACAGAAACACAAAGACGCGGATGATAGTTAGCCGCAAGGTAGCACAGAAATCGACTGGTGAGATAATTCTCCGAACAATCCCCCCCATGACTCACACTACCTCATTCCGTGATACAAATGCGGAGAGATTCTCACGAACAGAGGCGTACGGATGCTACCAGCAACCCGGTAAGAGACCGCACGTAAGGGTGCCGGAAGATGTGAACTGAGACCCGTCAGATTGGCCTCATTTCTCCCTCAGACACTGCGGTGTCCTGTGTCCTTGTCGGCCGAAGCTGCCTCAGAAATCATCATCAGAGTGGTAGATGCCCCAGATAACTCCATCCTGCCAGCTCATCAGGCTGTCGCACCAGAACTCCCCCTCTGCTCCAACGTGGTAGTTCCCGTCCGCATCTTGCAATGCGAACTCGGTGACGGCCTCGTCAATTTGGTCAATGATGTCGTCATTGCCGACTTTGAAGATGTCGAGGCCGTCGAAGCCTCGGACTCCGAAGACACAAGTTCCATACGTTGCAAGATTGCGGTGGTGGCTCGACATAGTCCTCCACTCGCCGTCCTTCGCAATGTTACGTTGTAGATGATGGCAGTCCTCAACGAGTGCTGATTCAGGGGTTGTCGTATTTTTCATCCAGATGCTTCCTTGGCACTTGACGACTTGGGAATTCTGTTGCGGCGAAGTGGAGGAGGCAGTAGAGTTATCTTGCGGAGAGGCCGGAGCCGAGACTGCCGCCGGGATGGAAAGAACGCTGGAAGCAATGGCCAGGATAGCCCCAGCAAACATGATGGCGAGATGCATCTCGAAAGTCTAGATCCCGTCTGTATGAAACAGTTAGTGCCATTCCCAAGACCAGACGTCATACCGGTCGATATTGACGATCTCCCCAGAGAATGGAAGTCACCCACCTATCTCTGAATGGTCGGGTATTATGTCAAAGAGTGTATATGCAGGGCGCGGTACCCGTATTGGAGACAAAGGAAAGTCCAAAAGGAGAGACAATCAAGGGGCTTGCAGGTTGCAGATGAGGCTAATGTTGTACAACAGAACGAAGAGAGCAGAGAGAAAAGTCCGACGCAGACAGCGAGACGAGCGCTCGCCCGTTTTATCTCCGTGGACTGAACACCAGCGGCTGGCCTCCCAGTAGGTGAATGGTCTTTATTTCCACCTTGAGGTTGTTCTTCCCGTTTAGCCTTCCTGGGAAGATTCCACTCGGAATTCCATTCATCCTTGGCGGTTAGGTGCAGCTGTTTGTTGTAGAGCAGGAGTGTCAGGAAAAAATTCGTCCATGCCGGTGTAGAAGGCGTGATGATTGCCAGTAGACTGTAGTAGGTGGAGGACCTTGATAACCGAAGCAAACGAACATGAAGGCTGACCGGAGACAGAAAGAACAGTTGACTGCCACAGACGCAAGATAGAGCTGTTCCCTTTGAGATCACGGAAGGAGGCAGGTGGTGGTACGGGAAGGCAACCCGTAGAACTGGAAGGAACGTGGAGGGGTAACATGCTGTCGGTTTGTTGTCGACTTCTCGAAACTGGGAAGGCGCAGAGTCCTTCATCTGCGGGCTCCGTCCTTCTTGCAGTGATGCATTGCTTGGTACCTCGCAGACTGGGAAAGTGCGTCAGGAGCGACAACTGGTGCGGCCCGTTTGGAAGAACTGAGGAGGAAGAGGTAATGATTCTAGGAGGAGGAAGGCGTACCTTTCAGAGAACCCAGAGACCTCCCTCACTTTTGGGCTTGCTGATTCCTTCATGCCTCCGAAACCTAAGTCCAGCTTCATCTTTCCACTTGTCTCCAGCCATCCTTTCCATACAGTTTCCCACCACTGGGACTTCCTGCCAGATTATGCAGTCCAGCCAGTACGCATCCGGCCGATGTGGCAATGTCGGGCAGTCTGCACTCTGCACTCTGCACTGCCGGTGGGATCCCAATTACCGACATTGTTACCTTCCACTTCGCCGACACCTCTCACCGTGACCTGACCATCGGGACGGCACTTACACGAAGCGGACACAATCATGGAAATAGAAGAGTAAACAAGTGCGACATGCGTCTTTTCATGTTGTGTCGACACTGCCATTGCAAGCTTACTCGCACCGCAGCGATGCTGATGGAACCCATTGGCCGCAGAGAAGCTGTTGATCCAATTGTCCCACCCACTTCCAACTCAGCTTCGCCTTCACCGTACCACGCCGGATACAATCGTTTCTCAGCCAAGAACCCAAGTTGGTCCCAGTCCCAACAACCCTAGACCCAAAGGTCAACATCCCATGTGACGAATTGGAGCAAACTGGTTGATCGCGGCAAGAATTCAGGTCTGTGAACGAGCAGCTCATCACTATTCCTGACATGAGCTATTCGCATCGCGTGGTACCAAAAATGCTTCTTTGCCATGTGGTAACAAACACCAATGGGCAAACGGCTTTGTTTACTTTGTTCCAGGGGGCAGATGCCATACCCCTGAATCCAACAACTGCTGTTGTGACAGGTTGTCTTGGCGTAGCACCGCAGCTGCCACCACATACAACCCCCAAGTAAGAACAACCCCTGCATAATATTACTGTTATCGATATTGACCAAGCCGCCTTTGCCTTTTGCAGACCTACCTTAGTCCTGGGCTTCTGGTGGGTAACTGAAGTGAGGGGTTTAGTCCTTGGCCAAGCGACCTCGGACGTTCAGCTTCTTCCAGCCTCCCAGAAGTCGTACGAGCCAGGTAAGCTGACGCCGTCCACTCCCCGAAAGTATCACCAACTTCCACACTCTGACCACAGAAACCATGACACAGGACAAGAAACTCATCGTTGTTGTCGGCGCCACGGGCAATCAAGGCGGCTCTGTCGCTCGCCGCTTCCTTCAAGACCCGCGATATGCGGTCCGCGGCCTAACCCGCAACACCTCGTCCCCAGCTTCCCAAGCCCTCGCGGCTCTGGGTGCGGAGATGGTGGCCGCTGAGCTCGAAGATCCAAAGACTCTTGATGCCGCATTTGCAGGAGCAAACATCATCTTCAGCGTCACCCAGTACTGGGAACCCTTCTTCCGTCCCGACTGTCGCGCTAAGGCCCAGGAGCTCGGCATCACTTGCCGTCGTTACGCCTACGACGTGGAGTATCGCCATGGAAAGAACATTGCCGATGCCGCGGCCAAGGTAGTGGACACATTGGAGGACAATGGCTTCCTGGTATCGACCCTGAGCCACGCCCGGAAGTGCAGTGGCGGGAAGTTCACGGACTTGTATCACTTTGACTCCAAGGCCGATATCTTCCCTGACTATGTGCGGGAGAACTACCTGGCGCTGGCGGCAAAGATGTCTTGCGTGCAAACGGGCTTCTTTATGACCAGTCATGCCATCCTCCCGAATTCGTACTTCCAAAAGGTATGTTGCCCCCTGCTTTTCGGTCGTTTCATTGAGTACTTACCAGTTACGCAACAGCAAGCCGATGGCTCCTTCCACATGCGCTTCCCCTGCTCGCCCAACACACTGATTCCCCATCTGGATGTCAACGGAGACACTGGAAACTTTGTGTACGCCGTTCATCAGATGCCTCCGGGTAAAGATTACATCGCCATGGGCTCCCACGCGACCTGGCATGAGTACCTGCAGGCATGGGCAAAGGCAGCTGGAGTTCCCGCGGAAAAGGCCGTGTATGAACAAGTGTCAGTCGATGACATGATAGCAAATACCGCGGATAGAGACACAGACATCGAGGTGGCGATTATGTTTGCCTACTCTGATAATCCTGGGTATGGCGGTGGCATGGATTTGGTGACGGCGGAGGATATGAGGAAGGTGAGTGATCGTGAACGAGAAGCCTTGCTGGAGGAGTTCGTACTGACTGTTATGAACAGGCGGGGATTGAGTGTCCCATGACAAGCTTGGAGGAATGGATGAAGAAGCAGGATTGGTCGGCTGTTTTGAGCAAGTGATACCCGCGAAGCCTGGGGCAGAAAGGCGATCCTAGCCCTGACGGGTAGGGGGGCGTTTCGAGCAAACGGAGGGTCCAGTTTGAGGTGAAGTGCCATGTGAAATGATAACGATAAATATCACATGGCTGGATTGACCAATAGGCAGAGGGACGGTGTCCCGAGAATACGAGACGACGGGACCCTGATCAACCGTCCCGTTGTCCCGGGATTGGTGACATTGGGATTCGGGATACCAGTGACGTCGGAACGCAGGAGGAATACTCGTCGGGGCTCAATCGCCTTCTTTCCCTTGCTGGCATGGTGCCCATTGGGCCTGAGGCGCTTCTAGCCCAGACGATTACCGAAGGTGAAGATATCCAAGGACAGGGAACGACAGATGTTGAAATCTGGCTTGCTCCTTCGAACACTCAGTCGGGCTGAATGTTCCTTCCATACAAATGACTCGGCCACTACTCATACGCCGAACGCAGGGACTGAAGCACCGACCGCTTTGAGATGGCGCGCTGTATCGTCATCATTAGACACTCCAGCCGGCATTAAGACTGACGTACTTGGTGATGCTGCCCAGGCTCTTTCCCGCCCGTCGTTGTCTGTTCAGAGTCAAGAGCAGATGTCAACAACCGCGCAAACAGTCGCGATCAAGAAGAAGAAGGTTCGGACGACCGCCAGCTGGCCACTGTGGATCACCAGAGGGCACTTGCACTTCTGGAAAAGCCTCCACCTTTTCTGGAATCCACACAGTCCAGATCAATCTGCAATCGCCTCTTGCTTGTGCGGGGAACCCAGCATAATGCAACAAATGTGCTTCTAGACACTCGTCAAAGACCATGTCGTGCGTGTAAACCATCAGATGTCGACATTGATCTAAGATATGAGTGGTAGAAAGATCTTGCAGAGTGGTCCTGCAGGGATTTTGGCATTTCAATGTTTGGCGTTTGCCCGTTCGAAGTTGTTCTTGTTGTCAAAACGGAAGGTCATTCTTGACGGGACACAGTGCAAACAGCTTATTGATGCGTCTAACCGCAATGGCTCTTAGTCGCCCCTAACCCTCCGCTGTTTAGCTGGTCCGATAAGGATTTGCTCGCACGGTGACGGCCCAAACTGACATCCAAAATCGACACTCCTCCATCTCAGCTCTCTCCACCCACAACTTCACTCGAGTTCTAGAATCAGGACGTTAACCTACCCTTTCTCTTTTCCTTCAGGGATTCCTCTCTTGGAATTTTTCTTTTTTGCTTTTACACTGATTGCCTTCCTTCTTTCATTTTGTATTTTTTCTGCTGATACTCATCTTGACAGCAGCGCCCCTAGGTACCAGTTTGCTGTCCAGGACCATACCGTCGTCCAGCTGTTCTCGAGTCTCGACAGTCGACGCCCACCACTTTTATGCCCTCTTCTAACCGGCGGCGCTGCGGGGCCATCAAAATCTAAATCACAACACAAGCAGCGTCTACGACCTCTGTCAGGAGGGTGACGTTGCCGTCAGCCATGGTGTCTTTCAACCGGCCCCCAGTCCTTTACGGCTTTGACCCGGAGATACAAGAAGATCACCCTTTCGACAATGTCTGGTCGGCTGGATTCATATCCAAAGTCTACACTGATGAGAAAGACCCCGAAGTTCTGCGATTTGACGCGGACCCGTCGCTCAAGACAGAACTTAGGTATGGCAATAATGTGTTCGTACTCTTCAAGGCCCTTTGCTGGTGCGGCGAGTTCTGGGGCCAACAAGACTTCTGGATTGCCATGGCTAGAGGCTATAACGCCCAACCTAGCTACGTCAGGGAGTTGGTCTATATGCTTGTAGACGCGCGAAAAACTGCTCTGCAAGGCCTGACCGGTGTTCACAACTCACCCGTTACCCATGTTGTCGATGACTTCATTGACTGGCTGGACCAGTACGGCCCTCAACTTACCAGCCGCAACGCCGGCAAACCTACCGATCCAAACCTACTCTCCACTGCCGACGCTTTCTTCAGCAGTATGAGGGGTAAATGTATCAATTCCAACAAGATACCCGTCTTACTCATTGGGCTAAAGCCACGCCTCCAGAACCCTCAACGGAACAGGCCTCAAAACCATCGTCAAGACCCGCTTGACCACCAAAGGCCGCCGAACCACTTCCCGCCGGCTCGCTCGAGGTCGCCTCCCACCATGCCTGTCAAGCCTGAACCACGAACTGGCGGTACGGGCTGGGAACTAAACAGGGAATCCGCGCAACATCCCATGCCGCTGCGGAAGCGATCGGGGTCACCATATGCCCAGGACGAGTTTCACCCGCCCAAACGGCATCACAGCTCTGGACGGTACCCAGAGCAACACTCACCACGACAATGGCATGCGGAGCAGGGGCCTCCATCACGACAGTCATATGAGGATGAGTACCGTGGATGGCATCAACCCGGAGAACGGCTGCCACCACGGGGCCCGCGCTCCGAGGAGACGTTCCCGCCTCGATCGCCTGCCGGATTGCCGCCTCGACCACCTACCGCGCCCCGTGCTCAACCACAACTTGAGAAGCAGCAAAATCAGGACCATCAGAGACGTGAGCAACACATGCTCAAGCAACAGCAAATGGAAGATCAGAAACTCAAGCAACGGCAGCTGGAAGAGGAGAGGCTTAAAGAGCAGAAGATCCAGGAGCGTCGGCTTGAACTGCAAAAGCTCGAACAACAAAAAATCGAGCTTGAAAAACAAGTTCAAGAGCAGAAGCAGCGGCTGGATAACCAGCGGCTCGAACAGCAGAAGCTCGATCAACAAAAGGCTCAAGAGCAAGCGAAGCTCAGAGAACTCAAGACTCTCGAAGAACAACAGCAAGAACGATCCCGGTTGCTTGACGAAAAGAAGCTTGAGGAACACAAGCAAGCCGAAGCTCAAAAGCAGGCCGAAGAGGCTCGGAAGCAGGCCGAAGAAGCTCGGAAGCGACTCGAGGAGCAAAAGAGGCTCGAGGAACAGAAGAGACTGGAGGAGCAAAAGAGGCTTGAAGAACAGAAGAAGCTCGAAGAGCAAAAGAGGCTCGAGGAACAGAAGAGACTGGAGGAGCAAAAGAGGCTCGAGGAACAGAAGAGACTCGAGGTGCAGAAGAAGCTCGAGGAGGATCGCAGGCGGGCAGAAGCCCAGCAGGCTGAAGCCCAAAAGCGGCTCAAAGAGGAACAAGAAGCCCAGAAACGCCTCGAGGAGGAACGCAAGCGAGCCGAAGCTCAGCAGGCCGAAGAAGCTCGGAAGCAGGCTGAAGCCCGGGAGCGACTCGAGGAGCAAAAGAGACTTGAGGAAGAGCGCAGGCAAGCCGAAGCTCAGAAGCAGGCAGAAGTACAGAAACGTCTCGAGGAGGAACGCAAGCAAGCTGAAGCTCGCAAGCAGGCCGAAGAAGCTCGGAAGCGACTCGAAGAGGAACGCAAGCGAGCCGAAGCTCAGCAGGCCGAAGAAGCTCGGAAGCAGGCTGAAGCCCGGGAGCGACTCGAGGAGCAGCAGAAACTCGAGGAGCAAAAGAGACTTGAGGAGGAGCGCAGGCAAGCCGAAGCTCAGAAGCAGGCAGAAGCACAGAAACGTCTCGAGGAGGAACGCAAGCAAGCTGAAGCTCGCAAGCAGGCCGAAGAAGCTCGGAAGCGACTCGAAGAGGAACGCAAGCAAGCCGAAGCCCAAAAGCAAGCCGAAGCTCAGAAGCAAGCCGAAGCTCAGAAGCAAGCCGAAGAAGCTCGGAAGGGACCCGAAGAGCAACGCAAACGCGAGGCGCACAAGCGGGTTGACGATCAGAGAAGAATAGAAGTTGAGGAGCAGGAGAGACTCGAACAAAATCCTCGGGAAGAACGCAAACTTGAGGAGATGCGCCACTCTAAACGTATAGATGAAGGAAAGGGCACCGCACATCTTTCAAGCTCGACCATATCAACCGTTCAAGCTCCAGCCTCTTCGCCCTTTCTCTCCGGATCCCAACTGAGAAATGAGTTGGTGGAAGCCAACAAGAGGAGCTCGGAGTTGCATGGGTACAGATCCCATGCTAATGAACGGGAGAGTCCTTTCACTACAACTCGGGATCGTCTCTTACTGTGGAAAGGGCGCTTGGTAGTGCCAAAGGGTACGCTGCAAATGAACGCCATTCATGATTGCCACCGCGGATACATGCCCGTACATTTCGGGAAAGTCAAAACCAGGAAGGAGGTTTTTGACACGTATTGGTGGCCAGGCATCACCAAGGATGTAGAGCGTTTTCTTGACAATTGCTCTGATTGCCACCGTCGCAGACAGGAGTTAAAGGACCAATTTAAGCCGAGGGAAAGGGAACATCGAAAGCCTGAACCACAAGACACAGCCTCTACTACTCAACCGAGCAGTCAATCATTTGCTCCCAACAACAAGGATCAGCAGCGCGATAACCCTAGGACTGCCAACAGCGCCGGCCTATCAGAAAGCAGTGGCACTTCGCTCAGCACAACCAACTCCCCTGCACCTGCTCACTCTTCCGATGCCGTTGTTTCGGTTCCGTCTGTCTCAGAAAGGACCGACATTCCCGGACCGCGACCCTCACCCCATCCATCCGTCTTGTCTTCAAACTCCCCTGCACCAGCCCACTCTTCCGAGGCCGTTGTTTCGGTTCCGTCTGTCTCAGAAAAGACCGACATTCCCGGACCGCGACCCTCACCCCATCCGTCCGTCTCGTCTTCAGACGAAGAAGTTGCTGGGTGGAAAGAGATGGTTTCCACACTCGAGAAGAAACTGGCGGATACTGAGGGGCAGCTTAAGGCGGCTGCCGTGATTCGCCCGCTTGAAAGAAGCATCAGCAAGTTCCAGTCGGATGTTAGCGCTCTCCATGGAGATATGAGCACCCTCTTCGACTCATTCCAGGCCATGGTGGGAAAAATGGCCTTCATGCATGAGGACATTGCGAGTGTCAAGGAGAATGTCCAAGGCAAACAGCAGCAACGCGGTGGCATTGACGAGATCTCGCTTTCTGTAGATGATGTCAAGGAGAACGTCGCATTGGTGTTGAGCGAAATCTCCGACCTCCGCCTGCAGCACCAGCAGCTGGAAAAGAGGGTTGTTGCAACACCCTTTAGGGCTGCTCCGTCTAGGGACTCGGAAGCTCTAATGTCTGCCCTGGCTGCCATCTCGCAAAAGGTCGACGCCTTGAACAACGAGGTGTCCGATCTGAGAAAAGAAGGCCAAGCGCAACGGGATATTGCCCCTCCAGCTACCGCGAGCCCTGACGATATCAAAGATCTCATGGGTGTCGTGAAGATGGTTTCTGATAATGTTGACCTGCTTAAAAATGAAGTGATGGACTTGAAGAAGGAGCGCGCTCGGACGGATGACACTTCCGGCTCTTCAGGCAGCACCAGTGGTTCCGTCGACGCCGAGCTTATCAAAGCACTGTTCGGGGAACAGAAGGCTCTGATTCAGAGTCAGAGCCAAAAACTGGACAGAATGGCGAAAGAATTATCGAGTCTACAAGCTCAGGTGTATGCTTCTGGTAGGACTCAGCCTCAGCCGAAGAGCTTGAAGCAAGCCATGGTGGCTGCAGAGAAAGACTTGCAGCACCATCTCATTACGATGCAGAATTACCGAAACAAGATGGCCGAGCGAGGGAACCCGCCACCGGCTGTCGTAGCGAACATGGCCGACATGTGCCAGACGTTGGAAGAGTGCATCCAGTATTCCAAGACCGGCCAAAAGTAACGACACCTGCATTACTTACCGAAATGGAAATTACGACTCCACGAGATCCTGTTGTCATCCTTTACTGGAGCACTGAACTATCAATACATATTCACACTGGATTTTCGCCGCCGGCAGCTGCTTCGAGCATTGATACGCATACGAGCACTCCCATGACGTCCGTTGGGACCATCCGGACGGCTCCATTTTACGACCAGCACGAAGTATGGTGTGCACGACAACTGAACAACTTTTAATGTGCAGCTCCAGGTCTCCGTGCTATTCATGGTTACTCCCTAATACCATGCACGGAGACGCTGGTCTGTAGTTTGGCGACCATGTTACGAACATGTTTAGAAGTTACCATGCCAGATTTAACGCCATTATCTTGGGAGGCCGCAAGTCGCATCATAGAGCCATAAGTAGACCGGACAATCGGTATATCACACCTAGTTAGCAATAGACGACCTCATTGCTAATTCGTTTGCGCCATATGGGCTATGCTGAGTGCTGACGTTCGATCAGGTCAGCCGGGCCACCTATGAACAAGCACATGTATGAATGGATTTATATGTTCTGACTGATGCCAGGATAAACGGTGAAAGATGAAGACAAATGCTGACTAGGGCTAACACAAGGAACAAACCAACAGTTTGCTCGCCTGATGGCGCACGAGACGCCAGACGGACAGAGATACCAACCCGATGAATACTGATATTGGAGTGGCCATTCAAGCAATCTGAAGCCCGCGCAATGCATCATCGTTCTATGAAGTCAATATGGAGCTGCAGAATAAGCAGAGTTTCAGGTAAGTCAGATATCCATATTGGAGGCGTCCCGTATCACGTGCGGCCCAACCATGGCTCCCTCCCTTCACCGGGCTATAGCCCCACCGCACACAGGGTCCTCCTTGCCCTATTTCTAAACCTCCAGACTTGCACAGTCTGACCTCTACTCTATTCAATACATCACCATCATCATAGAGATTCCTTCGTTATTATTGTTCAGCCTGTTCACATATCCTGTCTCATACAAGCAAGGCCCCATCTGAAGGCTGAGTGAGGTCTGTCTCTCGAGATTGTGATTGGCACCTATATCCGGACGTTCACTGCAAAAGCAAAGTGAAACGATGGACTTCATATCAACCCACGAGTGAGTTATTCCTTTTGCGCCTTGCTTCGAACGCCGGACAGTTCAAGGGGAAGTAAACAAGAGACGAACGGGGATGGCTACAATGACGTCATATGGCCGGCTGGGGTCTGGGCCAATCGGCAGTGTTTGAACGGAGCCCCCGACTCTTTTCTCGCTTGGAACCTAGTCATTCTCACCAGTTGCCATTTCTGTTGGGAACAATCTCTTTTCGGGTTTTGTTTCGAGGATCCTGAGTCGAATGATATTTCCTTGATCCAGGATTGGCGTGGTGCATTTTTGTCGACGGTTTTGAACATAAACTCTGCTTTCCGGCGCGTCTCTCATCTTGTCATTCCTTGCCTCTGCACCGGCCGGTATCACGAACTTTCAGGGTCCGAACCGAATCGACATCTCCCCACCAAAACAGTTCTCGCAAGATGCTGACTCGCGCATGAACGCACCCGAGTAACCAAACACCTATACCTACAACGTCAAAGAAGTTCACGGGGCAAAACCATCAAGGCTTCAATCAGTACCAACCACCATAATGGTAGACGATACCTTCTTTCGCCTCATCTTCATCCGCGTTTGCATCCTCCTCCTCCAATATGCTCCGCTCATCGAAACCTTCCTCCTCCTTACGACTCTCACTCTCCGCTACCTTCCCTCTCCCTTAATCCCCTATGCGCAGCGGATCGCCTCCCTCATCCCGCCTTCGCTCCTCACCCTCCTCACTTCCCACACCACAATTGTGCTTCTGGCACTTCTCCTTACAACAGAGCTCATCTACATCACGACCCTCTACCTCCCACACAAGTCCAGCCTCACACATGAAGCTGTACACCCCCCATTACCCGGGCGAAAGGAGCGGGAAGAGCTGTTTGACAGGGCCTTGGACAGCACGACGGATTGGGATGAGTATCTGAAGCTATGGTTCCTCGGAGCGGACGTGGAGGAAGTGAAGAGGGAGAATGTTCGGGAGTTCTTGCTCTGGGCTTTCTTTGACAGGGATGGGGAGGCAAAAGGAAACAACGAAGACATTGAGGAGGAGCTGGAATCTTATTTGGTGAAGATCGAAACCCTCCTCGGCCGGAAACTCCCACCGGGGCGCGGTACTGCTACTTCTTTGCGGCTGACGTTCGATGCGATCGACACCCGGTACCGCAGCGTTGTTTGGTATGGGCTTATTGCGCTGCTGGATTTGGTCACGCATTTTGTGTTGGTGTGGTGTGGGTATACGCATTATCGGCCGTCGAAGTCTCGGTCTGCTCAGTTTCAGTCATCCACAACAGAAGGAGCAGCAACAGAAGAAGCAGCGGCATCAGACACGACATCAACACTGGCATCAACAGCAGCAACACCAACAAAAGCAACCACCACCCTCTTCCCCCCACGCATCCAACATTCCATCCCCTTAATCCCCTCCAGTCTCCGACACCACACCTCGCCCACCAAGCACCTCAGCTACTACCTCCGGCCGCACCGATCACGCACCCAACCGCCGGTGGTCTTCATCCACGGCATCGGCATCGGCCTCTGGAGCTACACCACTCTTCTCAGCTCGCTCAAATCCTCGCACGCCCTAAAGGGGGAGGAAGATGATGGACAAATAGGCATCCTAGCCATCGAGCTCCTCCCCATTTCCTCCCGACTAACCGGCCCAGGACCTGATCTCCCGGCTGTGCTTACCCACGGGGAGTTTTTGAGGGAGTTTGAGGCCATTCTTGCGTACCATAACAACCACGATGGAGAAGATGGCGGGTTTCCGCTGGATAAGGGCTTCACGCTCGTGACGCACTCGTACGGGAGCACGCTTGTGGCGCCTATACTGAGGTCGACTACGCCTTTTATCGCCACCACTACCCCATCTTCACCACCCTCTGCTACAACGGAGAAAGCCAGCGCAGAAGGGAAGAGTCTAGCGTCTCTAACGAATACCCTCATCCTCACCGACCCCGTCTCCATTTGTCTTCATCTGCCGTCGGTAGCATACAACTTCACCCGCCGCGCGCCGAGGACTGCAAATGAGTGGCAGCTGTGGTACTTTGCTAGTACGGATATAGGGATAGCGAGGGCGTTGGGGAGAGGGTTTTTCTGGAGGCAGAATATTCTGTGGAGGGAGGACTTGAAGGCTTTTCTTGAAGGGGACGAAAAAAAAAGGGTGGTGGTTTGTCTGGCGGGAAGAGATCTGATTGTTGATACCAAGAGTGTGAGGGGGTATTTGGGATGGGCCGGGGATCAGGGTAGTTTGGATGAGGGTGTTGAGTGGAGAGGGAAGGGGAAGGGTCAGATGATGCGCAAGAGAACGGATAGTGGGGTGGAGATATGCTGGTATCCGCGGTTGGATCATGCGCAGATGTTTGAGAGTGGGGAGACGTTGAGGCCGGTGTTGGATGTTATTGGGGGGTGGGATGGTGGGGGAGATGGGTTGAAATAGTGCCCGGTTGACATGGGAGCTTGGATTAGAGGAAAAACAAAAACAAGGGGTATATTAACTCTTGTCCCACCCTAGATATCATCCAAACCCACATCAAGCAAAAACAAAAACATCACCTCACGCCCTCGAAGGCGGATACTCAGCCTTCCCCCTTCCCCATCCTTTCAGATGCACTTCAACCGGATGACTCCCACTTCGAATAATCACCCAATGCGCATCCTGCTCAGTCGACTCGTTCAAAACCTGGTGTTCAGTCCAAGCCGGGACGGCAGCAAAGTCACCCTGGCCAAGCTCATGCCGTTCCGGTTCGCTGCCTTCCACTTCGTCTTTGGGCGCTGTCAGGAGCACGCCGCTGCCGGAGGCGACGTAGATGATGGCGTCTTGTTCGCCGTAGTGGCGGACGGTGGAGTAAGAGGAGGGGGAGAGGATGAGGACTTTTTGTCAGGAATGGTTACCAAGTGACCAAGTGCTGCTAGCAGCAACACGAGTTTGATGGACGAAAAAAAAAAAGAAGCATACCTGTTGAGCAAACCTTATCCAACTTATTAACCACTGCATCTCTACTGTAAACGCGCACTCGATGACTTCCTCCGTCGGCCGTGGCAATAACCGGGGGTATTGGTGGGATTATATCGGTTTTTCTGGTGACGGAAACGGAAGAGGGTAGGATCATGGGCAGGATGTCGTCGATGATGGGTAGGAGGGAGGCCATGATGGCTCTGAAACCCATGCGAATGCGAACTGGTGAGGAGAGCGGATTCGGGAAGTGGAGGTCGGGAGGTTGGGGATGAGGTCTAGATCTTCTTATTCGGGATGGAGAGGAGGACGGCGGTTAAGGCGGGCTGTCCAGTTGGGGATGGCACATGCATCGTGATGCACCGTGATATGCGCCGTGATGGAGTGAACCCTTCCATTTGGTGTGATAATGGAATCTTGCATTGCTATTGTTAGAACAGTACCGCTGTAGGCAGCTGTGTTTCAAGGGACTAGTGTAGCGCACTAACAGAAAACATCCTGCTGCCATCCCTGCTCGCCATGCGTCTGTGTCACATTGATCACCAACACGGAGCGGGCAGAGGTGGGGTAGCGGAGCGCTAAGCACTAACAAACAGACGCTAAAATCCCACGTCGTCACCATTTCAAAAGACAAAAAGATGACCAAATTCATTCCCTTTCCATTCCTACATCTCTGGGCTCGTCGCCAGTTCCGATCATGACAATTGTGTAACCTCGTGTACTTTGTCTCCGCTGCTTCTCATACGGCCTCAGATCTACGTAACTGTAAAACTATGGAGGGCAATCCCGCAAACCAGTCATGGCCCGCGCCGTGGCACCACATCCTGCCGTCGCCTTCGCAGCAGACAGACAATGCTGCTGCCGCCAACGACGACCCCCATCACCACCAGACGCCTCGGATACACGCAGAACCGCTGGACCTGGACGCCTACACCACCGAAAGCCAGTCCTTCTACTCGGCTACAGACGCCAATTCCGAGCGCGTGGCAGAATACATGGCGTCGCAACAACGTTGGCATCCCTTCTCTCCCCTCCTCTCTATACTTGGTAGAGTCGATACTGACGAGAGGGACATCGCAGATGAAGTTAATAACTTCCCCGAACAAACAAGTCCCCTCGTCCATCTCCCTCCCGAACTCCTCGAAGGCATCTTTGACCACCTCTCCGCCATCGACCTGGTCGCTGTCTCGGCCACCTGCCGTCATCTACGCACCATCGCCACGTCCGAGTTCCGCTGGCAAGGCCTCGTCCAAAAAAACGTGCCCGGCTACCGAGTAACCTCCTGCTACCCCTACACCTCGTTCCGCCAACTCTACAAAGCCCACGACCCGCGCTGGTTCCTGCCCAAGTACAAGATATGGTTCGCCGACGACAGCCTCTACGGCCGTCTGATCATCGCCCGCTTTGACCAGCGCCGCGGCTGCATCGAAGGCTACCAACTCGTCGCCTCGGTGCCCAACGACCTCTGGGACGACGACGTCCTGGACAACGGCACCATGATCCGCAAGCACGACTTCCGCGTGGGCCTGCACCTCGACCAGCCCGTCTTCCAACTCGATCCCGAAAACCAATCGCCCGAAAGCGACAACGCCACCGTCCGTCTCTGGCAAGATCTCGACTCCGTCCGCTACAAAGACGACGCTACCAAACCCAAACCCCACTTCAAAGTCGAAGTCCGCGCCCAAGGCGGCTCCTCCATCTCGGCCGGCTCCCGCAGCCGCTCCTTCCACACCAACTTCTTCCTCGCCAAAGCCCAACGTCTGCGCAACGCCATCCACGACGCCGAAGAACTCATGGACGCCCACGACGTCCACGACCTGCTCCACTCCGACCTCAGCCGCTCCCTCTCTCCGCGGGACTACCTCATCCGGAACGCCATTCCGGGCATCGGAGGCGGCGACGGCCTCCGCAACGCCGTGCCCCACGGCATGATGACCATCTTGCGCGACAAGTACTGGCCCCCGCCCACCATCGAGGCTCCCCATAGGGTGGCCAACGTCGGGCCCGTGGGTGTCAACTCGGGGTATAACGCCGAGGCTACGTCCAACATTCTGCAGAGCCCGCCTGCTACTAGGGCGGAGATCAGCGATCATGCGTTCCACTTGAGGAGGTGGGTGGAGTTTGGACGGGTGATGAGGGCGCACATTGGTGAGGAGTTGGTGACGTATTCGACGCTTGATGAGAGGTTGTATACGCCCACGCCTGAGAAGCCATGGAGGGGCATCTTTGTGGGACATTATGGGCCGCATGGGTGCGAGTTTATTTTGATGCATCAGCCTGATGATGAGCCGAGAGTACGAGATGCGGAGATAGAAAGGAGGGAGGATGAGACGGATGAGGAGTTTCAGAAGAGAAACGAAGAGTCCAAGGTTTATAGGGGTGGGTTGGCGGGGATTAAGCTCACTGGTGACCCGAATGTGCCTAGGGGGGAGTATACCTTTGTTGCGAAGGATATTGGGGAGGCAGGGTTTGTGAAGGTTGCGGAGGAGGAGGAGTTCCAGGGGGCGAGGGTGGTGAAGGCGAAGGGGCATGTGGCTGAACATAACTTTCGGGATGGTGAGTTGACTTCCTTCCATTGCCCGCTTACAATTCTCCTGTCGCAACAATACTAACGATCAAACAGACGACTGGATAGACTGCGACCTCTTCCTGGCCTCTCACAATCGGCTGGCTCTCCACTGGCACCGATGGGATATGACGAGCGTTTTTGAGCGGGTCGATATTGATAAGTTTATCGTTCCCGAGTAAGTACGTTTCGTGCAACCACCATACCACGAGCGATGATTTCGTCTTGCGTTTCGAAGCCTTTTTGTCTCCGTATCACGACACGGTAATGACTCTACGAGGCGATGGTAGGCTGTATGATGGGCCATGGTTTATGTTGTGATGTCGATGGTGATGGCGGTCTGGAGGAGAAAAAGTTTACATATTGGGGTTGATGATTATGAATTGGGTTCCAGGGAAAAGAAACAGGACTGGGCGACTTCAAGGATGTCGATGAGCTTACGATGGATGATTTGGGTACATGTGTGGTGCACGGCGTTTGGGGGGTTTCTTGTCGGTTGGGTAGCAT
Source organism: Neurospora sp. CHS-2018a (assembly GCA_009802275.1). NCBI lineage: Eukaryota > Fungi > Ascomycota > Sordariomycetes > Sordariales > Sordariaceae > Neurospora > Neurospora sp. CHS-2018a. Next base: position 183,886 of record RAKG01000049.1, read on the forward strand.
AGGAGTACATATGGGCTAATACAGACGCGGTGATAATTTGTACATTACGTCTCATGAGTACAGGAGGCCGGAAGTTGACTTTAAATATAATAAAAACAAAAAGCTACCTATTTGTACTTTGTTCTCGTTGTGATGATGTTCATCATGCCGCCGACTTCCGTAGACGTTAACATCGGTCCCCGATAACCGCCCGCCCCGGCCCCTGGCCCCTATCTTATCAGCCCCTTGTTCTCCCGACCCAGCGGTCATGGCGCCAAGGCCAGCCCAAAAGTCAGGCGGACGAGGAGCGGAACAAACAGCGGATGCAACGCTACAGGATCCGCCCAATGGACCCCCCTGACGTCAAGCGATCTCCCCCGACGGCAATTGACGGGTCAAGCACTTTTGTTCCAAGCACCTTGTTGGCTACGGCGGCAGCCAGCCATGACTTCCCATTACCCAACGCGATGCAGGTACAGGTACGATCTTGACCGACTGAGTGACTGACTGGTTGTACAAAGGTCGGAAGCATGTACGAGCTGCGTGTCTTGTCGAAAGTGGTTGGATTGTCGGAACTCGTGACCACTGGTTTGGGTTGTTTGTTTTCGTACGCTCGGCGGTGTGCGAACGCGCTGGTAGGTAACGAGAAGTGAAGAAGGAAGGAAAGAAAGGGAAAGAAGGGGTTCTGGGGAAGTCTAGAACTTTGCACGCTGGATGGACGAAAAGTGGCGTCGTGATCTCAGCTGTGTTATAACATCTGGATCTGTTATCTGGATGGGACCTGCTGCTCTTCCACTTATAGGTACAAGTACTTCCTCTTCCAACTTGCTGGTTGTGCTACCTGTGGGACTCTTCACTTTCTTCTCGTTTCTTTCTTTTCTGTTGACGAGCCTGGTTATTTTCTTTTGCCATTCCTTTGCTGAGCGTGCTTCATCATCATCGTCGTCGCTTGCGACATCCGGTTCTCGGTGACTAACTGACGGGACCGAAGATACGGCACTCGGACGAAGAATAGATGATATAATAAGACAACAGGACGACGGGACGACAATATAGCTGATTTTCCTGGAGGACGGAACAAGACGACGTCGACATCGACATATCCAGCACAGCACAGACAGCCGTACAGCTTGAAGCACCTCCCACGCAATGGCTTCTGCACGGCCTACCGCCCGCCTCGCAGGCGACCTTCTCCGACTTACACCTCGCCGACCTACACCATTACTAGTACCTACACCACAACCACAACCAACGACAACCGTCCCGACAACATGTCGATCCTTCACGATACGCACCCGCTTATTTCACGACCGTACCTTTTTTACTCCTACTCCGCCGAACCACCAAAAACCGCCGAAACATGGCCCTCCTCAAGGTCCAAGAGGTCCAAAGGATCAACGGATCCCTCCTCCCCGACAAGCGCGCGCCGCGCCCACTAGCTTGGCCCTAGGCGCCGGCGTTGCTGTCCTGGCTTCCTACCTTTACAACCGTGATCGCGACCGTGATACCAAGACCAAGATCAAGACCAAGACCAAGACCAACCTCGATAGCAGCAGCAGCAGTCGCACCGACCGAGACGATCGAGACAGAGCGAAAGATCCAGATCCAGATAAAGAACCACCACCGCCACCACCAGCATCTCCAGAAGCCTCGCGACAAGACAACGACATCACCAACTCCGACACCAACGACCTCCGTGAACCCCTCTCCCTCCCCCGCTACCGCCTCTCCGAAATCCGATCCCAGCACTCATCCACCTCCCCCACCCCCTGGGTTACCTACGCCGACAAAGTCTACGACATCACAACCTGGGTCGGCGCGCACCCCGGCGGGGACGTGATCCTCCGCGCCGCCGGCGGTCCGATCGAGCCATACTGGGACATCTTCACGATCCACAAGACCTCGCCCTACGTCCGCGACATTCTGGAGCAATACTGTATCGGGTATATACACGTTGATGATTTAGACCCGAAGACAAAAAGGCCGAAAATGGATAAGGTGGAGGATCCGTTTGAAAAGGATCCGGAGAGGGATGCAAGGTTGGTGACGCATACGGCGAAGCCGAGGAATGCCGAGACTCCGTCAGACTTGGTGGGGGCAGAGTTCAAGACGGATGAGGGGGTTTTTTATGTGCGGCATCATATGTGGGTGCCTGTTGTTGATGATGCCCCAGAAGAGAAGCATGTTCTCAGCGTGGAGTTGCCGGATGGAGAGACACGGGGGTATACTTTACGGGAATTGAAGGAGAGGTTTCGGAGACACAAAGTCACTGCTACGCTGCAGTGCTCGGGCAACAGACGGAATGACATGACGCGCCACGCGGGCAAGACGAACGGGTTGCAATGGGGCGTGGGCGCTATCAGTAATGCGGAGTGGGAAGGCGTTTTGTTGAGGGATGTGTTAAAGGATGCAGGGTTAAAGGTCGCTGACCCATCTACTTCTACCGCTGTCGTCCAGCCTTCCTCCCCATCCTCCGCAGAAGATATCCCTTCACAAAAGGACCTCCACGTCCAATTCTCCGCCCTCGAAGCCTACGGCGCCTCCATCCCGCTATCCAAAGCCCTCGATCCCACCGGTGACGTCCTCCTCGCCTTCGGCATGAACGGGCGCGCTCTGCCTCGCGACCACGGATTTCCTCTAAGGGCTATTGTGCCCGGCCACGTCGCCGCTCGCTCGGTCAAGTGGCTCAACAAGATTGTTGTGTCAGACGAGGAAAGCCCGAGCCAGTGGCAGAGAAGAGATTATAAGAGCTTTGGACCGAACGAGGGCGCGAATCCGGATTGGGAGCGGGCGAGGAGTATACAGGAGATGCCGGTGACTAGTGCTATTACGGGGGTTTGGGTGGGGAGCGACTGTCCTCGTCGAAAGGCCACCATTCAGCAGCAGCAGGAGAAAGGGAAGGGAACTGTTGATTTGGCGGATGTGGATGGGCTGAAGGTTGGGTGTAGCAAGACTACTACCACCACCACCGGTACCACTGCCACCCCTTCCTCATCCCCCGAAACCAAACCCAAAATCCCCATCACCATGCAAGGCTACGCCTACTCAGGCGGCGGCCGCGCCATCGCCCGCGTGGACGTCTCCCTCGACAACGGACGAACATGGGATCAGGCGGAGCTGATTGACGATTGCAGCAACCCTGCGACTCCTTGTTATGGGAATAAGACGTGGACTTGGAAGCGGTGGAAGTATTCTAGCCACTTGCCGGCTTCTGTTCTTCCTTCCACTTCATCCAGCGCCTCCCCCATCCCCAACTCCTCCCCCAGCACCAGCGAGGAAAACAAACAAAACAAAAACTGCACAACCCTAATAGTCAAAGCCATCGACGAAGCCTACAACACCCAACCCGAGTCTCACGCCGGTATCTACAACGTGCGGGGCAACCTGGCTACGGCTTGGCATCGCGTTAGGATTTGCCCGGAGTGTGTTGCTTGTCCTGATTCCGATGCCAATGGAGATGGAGGAAAGGGGGGAAAGGGGGGAAAGGGGATCAAGTGGGTGACGGGGAAGGTGATTGGGTGTGGGTTTGAGAAGGAGGTGGAGGAGGCGAGGGAGAAGGGGGAGAAGAAAAAGGAGGGGGAGAGTAGTGCGGTTGGGACTGCTGCTGGGAAGCCTGGGAAGTGATTAATGAATGGGATCGATGGTTACGGATGGATAGGGTAGGGTAATGAGGCGTTTTGGAGTTTAAGGATGGATGGATGGGAGCATTGGATGCATTGGATATGGACAGCGAGTTCAGTATAAGAAGAAACTGTTATGGATGGAGTTCACGGCTATGGTTTGAGAAACGAGCAAGCATGCACGCAGGCACCTGAGGCAGGCTCTTAAAGAGACAGACGATGCTGCTTTTAAGTATTCTTGGTTTCCGGAGTTGAGGGAACACATCATTTTTAGATATAGCATCTTTATAAAGTAATGTTAACTTGTGTAGGGGATGAGCATGCCTACCTCTACCTTGGACACATGCACTAATTCGTTGGAACGACAGAAACCTGTTGTTAATGACCCGAACTTCACAAGTCACAACTGGCCACTTTATCAGGGTTACGGAAGGGTAAGCAAAGCAAAGCAATAACTGATGTCTAAAACGAGATAAACAAAGTACAAATGATACGAGAGATGAGAAATCCCGGATAAATCCAAACCCAAGCCATACGAAAGACATTCATCCCAAGGGAACCAACAAACGCCATTCCAAAACCAAGACTAAGACCAAAGAACAAAAACCCTTTACCTACATCCTCACCTCACGTTTACTCAAACCACCCCTTCAGCCCTCCCGCCTCTCCCAGTCTCCAATCCAAGTCCGCAAGCCCACTAAGCAACAGGACCAGGATAACTCCTCGCCAACGCCTCCAAATCCTCATCCGTCACCTTTCCAGGGGGCGGCGGAGCCATCGCTTGCCCCTCCCCTTCCCTCTCCTTCCCCTTCTGCGCATTCAACCTCTCCAGCGCCCGTTCATTAGCCCTCCTCCTCTCCTCCTCCTTCCTCTTCTTAACCCGTCTAATATACTCCCTATCCTCCACCTCCCTCTCAATTTCTTCCCACTCCGCCGCCTGTTGCCTCGCCTCCTCCACCTCCTTCCTTGCGCGTCTCGCCGCTTCGAGCTGGAATTGTTGCACGCGCTCAAACTCTTTTTCCAAATCCTCTTTTTCCTTTTGCAACATTTGTCGACTCCGAAGCTCTGAGCGTTCTTGCTGTCTATATTCCGTTTGCAATAAAAGCCTCTCTTCGCGCTCGATTTCTTCTAGGAGTTGGTCTTGTTCGTCCTCGAGTTTTTGGTAGTATTTGTCGAGTGCCATGGCGTAGTACTCGTCGTCTTCACGCTCTTGCTCCTCCGCTTCCTTTTGTAGCTTTGCCCAGGGTGAACCCGGGTGGACGGGGGCATTAGGGGCGGCGCCTGTTAGAGCGTCGCGGAGTAGACGGGATTCGCGGGCGCGGGTGACGAGGGGGGAGTCGAATTCTGCGCGGGAAGGGGGGGAGGGCGGGGAGGTTTGGAGTTTGGCGTAGCGGGCTTTGAGTTGGTCTAGGCGGGTGATGCGCTTGGTGTAGGAATCGGAGCGGGAACGGGTACGGGGAGGAGGGGATTGGGATTGGAGAGGATCGGGGGAGGTGCCCTTGCCGAAGAGGCGAGGGTTGGGAGATAGAGAGACTTTGGGGCGACCACGGCCGCGAGAGCGAGGCTTGGAGGGGGAGTTGGTGGTGGTGTTGTTGCTGGACTTGGACTGGCTGCTGGATTCGCCGGCGCCGGAGCCGGAGGGGAGTTGCATCATTTTGGCGTTTAGACCTCTGCTCCGGGTGCCGGTGGCAGTGGGGGAGTCAGGCGCGCGGAGAACCTTTACTTTCATTGCTTTTAGGGCAGGTAACGGGTTAGCCGGAGGTCCTTCTTCGTCTTGGGCATCTTGGTCTAGGGCGGTGGGCGCGCTCACGGGGCTTTGTGCTTCTTCTCCTTCTTCTTCTTCTTCCTCATCTTCGTCTTGGGAGTCAGCATCATCCACGACAGCGGCTTGCTTGGCTTTGCCTCTGGTGGTGACACCACCACGCGCGGCAGCCTTCTTAGGAGCTGCCTTCTTCTTGGCTGCTGCCTTCCCCTTTCCCTTCCCCTTTCCCTTTCCCTTCTTGGGCTCTTCATCAGAAGCTTCCTCATCCTCAGAGCTCGACGAGGTGGCGTCCGAGTTAGGCTCTCTGATCCCGTGGATCGTCGGTAGAATCTTGGGCGGGGCCTTGAGAATGATTTTCTCGACGAAGGAGCCCTGAGCTGCCGCGGCTGCCTTGGCTGCGGCCTTTTGGGCTGCCGCAGTCAGGGCGAGGGTTTTGGCGGGCCTGGGGGGGTTGGTAGCTTTTGAGGCTGTGGTGCCCTTGGTTGCGCCTTTTTTTGCCAGTGGTGGTGTAGGCTCCTTTTCCTCTTCTTCCTCTTCATCTTCTGGCTCGTCGACGACGTCATCCCCAGGGAACTTTACAACCTCGTGGGGCTGGGGCCAGAGCGAGATGTCAAGTGGGTCGGCGGCTGTGGTTGTTAGTTGGTGACTCTGACCAAAAACAAGAGAGGACAATCGGAAATTAGGAAGACATACCAACATCAGAAAGATCAGACTCATCCGAATAGCTCTTCGGAGGTTTATAACTAGGGTCCTCCGACTGGAACGGCGCCAACTTCTTCTTGCCTCCCTTGCCCGTAGGCCTGAACGAGACCTTTGGCGTGGTCTTGACTTCCGGCTCTGCCACCGTCTTGGCTTTTTTGGCGGCCGATGGGCGCGGTGCGCTTTCATCATCTGGACGCTTGTTGTTAGACATTGCTGCTGAGACCGAAAGTACAGAAGACTCTTACCAGACATAAACTCAGAAGAAAGATCTGACGAATCCCATTCCCAAGTGGGTTTATAGGTCGGATCGTCTGAAGTGAAAGGCGCACGCTTTCGCTTGCCACCTGCACGCGCCGGTCTGTTATGTCAACGATTGTTAGCACAAACATCAGACACAGAGATATAGAAAACAAACGCAAACTCACCGTTTACCAGCCTTCTTCCCAGCCGACTCATCCTCCGACAAAATAGACAAATCACTCATCTCCTCATCCTCCTCCTCCTCAGGTTCCACCTCCTCCACCACATCCGCAAACCTCGCCCTCTTCGCCGCAGTCTTCGCAACAGTAGCAGCAGTAGTAGCAGGTCCCGGACCAGCCACGCCCACACCCCCAAAAATGCCAGCAGGAACAACAGTCCCCATCGTCAAATCTGTCGCCCCCTTCGGCCCCACCATCTCCCCCTTCTTCGCCCTCAACGGCTTCCTCTCCCCCATCCCGCCCATCGCCGCCGACCTCCCAAGCCACTGCTTAAGCGGGATCACGCCCTCAGGCACATCCACCCTCGCCGTCTTGGCCCCCTTGGGAATCCCGTAGTAATAAGCCAGGTGACTAACGGGGTGAATCGGGCCAAACGTCCTCTTGTCGTCTTCGGGTTTGGCTACGCACGAATCAATGTGTCGCTGCGCCGCCAAGACGTCGATGGTCTTACTACCGTTGCCGTCTGCGGAAGTAGTCATCTCCATCTCCAAACCGCACCAGGGGCAGAACCGCACGTTGAAAGAGCTGCTGGTGCGGCCTTTGCCGCCGCAGTGCCCCCGGCAGAAATGTGCGTGTTTTTCGCGGTCGGCGATTTCGAGCTTGCGCAGCTCGAGACCGCATTGCGCGCAGAAATCGGGCTTGATGCCCGCCCCCCGGGGGACGTCCGGGTGCTTGTGCGCTTTTGCCGAGGACGGGTCGTCAGTGTGGATGCGCTCGCCGCAGACGGTGCAGGCCTTCCACGGGTGGATCTCGTGGTGGGCGGCGCCGGGGTAGCAGACGAGGTCGTGGTGGAAGCGGTCGAGCTTAGACGCTAAGACCGAATGGTCGCGGCCGCAGCGGCAGCAGAAACCCCAGGTGAGCTCGCGCTGGAACTGGAAGGGGTTGGGGTGGTCGTCGTTGGTGGAGGCGCCGTTGATGGGGCGGGTGGTTTGAAGGGCGCCGAGGATGTCGGCGTGCTTGGAGGCGAAGTGCTGGAAGCGCTGGGCGACGGTCCAGTGCTGGTAGAGAGGGTCGGCGCAGAAGTTGCACTTCTCGGCGGTGTGGGCGGCTTTGATGTGCCGCGCCATGAGGCCGCTGCCGTAGGGGAAGGCGGCGTCGCAGCCTGGGAAGTGACACTTTTCCTCGCGTTCGAGCATGATGGTGCGCATCTCGAAGTATTTTTGCTGAAGAAGGCGAGTTTCCGAGGGCGTGAGGACGCCGTTGGCTAGACGCGGGGTGCTGTCAAACTTGCAGTCTAGGAGCTGGTCGATGGGAGGGATGTGGACGGGAATGCCCTTCGCAAAGTCCACGGTCAGCGGGTTGGCATAGCTGAACTCCCGGAGGAAGCGGCCCTTTTCGCTCGGGTTCATGGCATTGAGATCGAGTTTCCTGGAGGCACTGAAGACGCCCGTATGCGTGGTACGTGGAGGTGGCAGGTTGGAGGCGAAACCCATCGGGTTGGGGTTATGTTGGTTCACGGCTGCCTGTGGTGTCCGCGACTGCTGAGAAGCAGTAGTACCAGGGGCAGGCTGAGGCTGATGATCCCCTGGCTGGATAGTCCTCAGTTCGCCATGACTCCAGGGAACTTCTTCAGCCCAGAGCTGATAGTCACGACCATAGCGAAGACTGTTCTCGCTGGGAAGGTCATCTTTGTTACTCAGGCTGCTGAAGAGGAGATTTCCGTCCGTCTTGTAGATATCGCGATACCCAAACGGCTGGGCGTATATATCACCGAACACTGACACAACGTTAGCAAACTGATCACAATATCGGAGTAGAGAGAGGGTTCTTACCATCAAGCTGATCATCATAAACTTGCACAACCAACTCCGGCCAAACAACCATATCGCGAATCTTATACCACTCCAACTCCGTGGTAGTAGGCAACACCACCAACATCGGCGCTCCCTCGAGCTCATTCTGCGTCAGTCTCACCCTCGAGCTCTCAGGGTAGTAATCAACCGAGAACCTTCCGGGGGACCACAACTCCTCAATCAACCGCCTAAACTCATCAAGGCTCGTCTCCCTCGGATTCCACTCCAAAGTCTGCTCATGATCCTCATCACAGACCAGGGCATACTCCCGATACACTGGCTGCAGTGTGACAAACTGCGGGAACATATCCACGCCGTTCTTGGCAGGCGGCACGCCCGGCTTCTCCTTCAGCCAGTTATACCACTGTTCAAGCAGCTCGGCAACTCGCTGGACACCGCTTTTGTCCAGCTTGCCGTTTGAGTCGACGGGAATGAGCACCTCCGACTGTTCCCTCGCATCGGCGAGGAACGACTCGCCGGGGAGGTGCACCTCGATGTGCTTGAGGTCCTGCAGCTGTTCCAGGCCGAGGCCGCCCTCCAACATGTTGCGGATCTTGGCGTGGACGAGCTTGGAGTCTTTGAACTCGGAGTGCAAGACTGCGCAGTCGTCGCTGTACTTGTACGAAACGCCGGGCACGAACAGGTGCCAGCGGTCGATGTTGCCGCTGGGCGATTCGGAAGTCCACGCCCGTAGCACGATCGGTTGGTTCCGTGACTCCTTGTGGGCTTGCAGGATGGAAGTCCATTGGTTGAAGTTGAAGGTCAACCCGCCGTAGGTGCCGTAGTCATTGTCGTTGCCGCCGTAGCGGGGATCAGAGGTGACCCGGACGCCGATGTACGCGTCGGGGACGAAAGGCTGGCCGGGACGGTTGGGGATGCGGCCGGCGCACAAGACGCGACAGACCTGTGCCATCCAGGGAGCAAACTGGTTGGTGTGTACGTCCGCCGTTGAGGGATCTCCAACGATGGGCATGCGGAGGTAGGCGACGTCCGGACGGTTCATGTCCGGCATGCCGTCCCACTCGAGAACGAGCTTGGCGACGTTGTGGATGTCGGTCGGCTCCCACTGGTAGGGCACGGGGTCACTGGGACCGGCGACGAAGAGCACCTTTTGATGCGCCAAGGGCGATCCATTGGTGTCGTTGCCCAGCGAGCCAAGGTGTCCGATGACCCAGTTCCAGGCGATGTGGTCGTTGCTGTAGTCACCGGGTCCTTTGCATGCGACGTCGAGAGTGTTTCTGTTGTTTCGCAGGAAGGCCTCCTTTTGGGCTCGGGTCTTGTACTCCTTGTTTCTGTCGAACAGATAGAGCTTGTATGAGGCGCCGGCTCGGACGCCAAAGCCCAAAAGACGATCGACGGCGTCAACAAAGGTGTTGAGCATGTCGATACGGAACCAAACGATGCCCTGGTAACCGTAGAGAGGGATCCACAGATTCTCGACACCACCTCTCTCGCCTTCAAGTCGGCTTTTGAGGCCGTCCTTGTGGTGATCTGTCTGCGCAAAAGCGTAGTAGGCCTCGGTAGAAAGGCGGTACTTGCCCTTGTCAATGTCTTTGAAGACGTCACCGATGTCTTTGAGAGGGCCTCCGCCGCGAAGAGAAACGAGGGCGTTCTCTGGGGATGGGACAAGCTCGACCGGCTCATCAACATCCATGTGCTCTTCTTCCTCATCGATGACACCATCTTCATCCTCATCATCAAAGTCACCGCCGCCACGCAGCCCGAAGCCAAAGTCCAACTTATCCGGCAAAACTGCACGTAGCGCATCAGCGTTGATGTAGTCTCCCTCCGGATCAAGCTCCCTCAGCGTCTCAGGGAACTGAGGCAAGGCGTTGTACGTCTCCAGGACGGGATCCGGTTCTATTTGCGTCAATCGTTAGCAGCACATCCACATCAACTCCCCATTATCTGCTAGGTAACTCACCTCTAATAGCATCCTTCTCAAAAACCCTCTTCCCATAACAATTCAAAAACTTGATCGGATCCTCTCTCGGCCTGCGAATCACATTCCCCATATCATCCTCCACCTCATCATACCCCGCCCCGTACCCTTTTTGGGTCACCCCCTTCATCTTCTTCTCCCACCACCTCCTCGTCTCGCTCTGTTCCCACCCCATCGGCGCAACAGGCAATCCAAAATACAAACAAGTCAGCTTGAACGCTAGATCGGCTTCCTTCGCCCAACCTTTTTCTTCTCCTTTCTCCCCCTTCTTTCCCTTACTCCCCTTAGAGCTCTCCTTCTTAGACCAACCCTTCACCTCTCCCTTCACCAACCTCTTATACCTCTCGCTATTCTTCCCCTGCAACTCCGCCAACACGGGATTGCGCTCCCAATCAGCCGGCAGCAACAAGTCCCTATCCTCAGGACTAAACCGCGACTTGAGTAGGTCGTTCAAGGTAGAGGTGGGCGAGTCCAGGTGCGTGCGGAAGGAATACAGAATTGTTTGGAAGGCGTCCGAGGCAGGAGTGACGGTGGGGTCGACTCGCCGGTAAGACGCGAGGCGGAGCTGGTTGTCGTGTTCTTCTTGAGCTTTGCGCTGGGCGAGAGCGGCTTGGCGTTGGTTGCGTTTCTGGATGGCGAGTTCTGAAGGGGAGAGGGTGATGGCCGGGTTAGGGCGTTGGAAGTTGAAGGAGGTGAGGTTGGAGGGATCGGTGCCGAAGAGGCGGGAGGCGTAGGGGTTTGAGGGAACGGACTTGGAGCTGCCCGCGGAGTCGATGGCTTTTTGGATTGTGCTGGCGGACTTGGTGGACTTTTCCAGGTTGCCTGTTGAGCTGGCTCTAGGCTTGGTGACGCGGTTGGTAGAAGAAGAGTTGATGGGTTTGTTGGCGTTCTTCGGGCTCTTGCTGCTGCTGCTGCCTTTCTTCTTCTGGTTCTCCGTGCTGCGAAAGAAGGGGAATCCCCAAGGCATGATGGTGTTCCCGCACTTGTTTGGGTTCGGACTAGGTCTCTACAGTGTTGTAGATGAGCCTAGCCTAAACACACAACACTTTGATGATTTGTTTATTTGTTGTTGTTGTCGATCAATGATGAAGCGTTGTTCATGAACGACGCATAGTTTATTTGATGAATGGAGGATGAGAAAAAGAGAGGAAAAGAAGAGAAGGAACATTGAGGGGGGATGGTGACTGTAGGGGGTAAACAACCATTTCAAGGCATCACATTAGACAAAGAGAGAACGAGGGCATTATTCTTCCTCTTCATCCTTTGGCCCCTCGAACACAGAAGCGTTTGCGTTTGTGAAGGGTAAGCTGTATTGCTGGTGATTTCTGTAGGTCATTCTTTAGCTAGAGGTAGAATTTCTTTGTCTAGGGGGGTGCAATGTCGAGGACGGGAACACTCGAGGGAGAGTTGAGTCGCTGCATGCGAACATTGTGAACATGGAGACAAAGAAACAGCTCGGCAGCTCGAACCAAGCATTGACGGCCAAGTGTGTTTTGTTTGCTCCGGAATGGGCAACTGGCCCTTGACCAATCCGTCGTCTGGTAGAGGAAACAAAGACACCATTGTGTTGAGCTCTTGTTGCGACGGGAACGTCGTGTCCTTGGGCCATTATTCGCATCAGCCAGTGTAGACTGTGTAGACTGTGCAGACTGTGTGTGCAGTGACCGAGAAGGACACTTGTCTCTGTCTCTCTCTTTCAGGCCCCGGCCAATTGTTGATTGGACCCCATGGCTTCATGGTCATTGGAATAGGAGATGAGCAAGGAAATGCAAGCAAGGGATTAAGGGGTTGTGGGCTGACAATTGGATTCTCTCCAGCTCTGCCGTGGTGTTGATGAGAGTGAGATGTCGGTGCACGGATGAAGCTGTGAGGGACAGCAGGAGGTCTGTGCTTGGCGGCGATAAGATAAGAGAATGCTGCGCTACCCCTAACCCCTGATCCGGCATCATCATCAAAGTGACAAAGAACATGGACGCATCTCTGCATTCCATCAACATCACAGCCTCCATTATTAGCAGAGAGTGAAAGAATGGTCTTCCGAGGGATAGGTATCAACGATATTATGCATACTTAGTTAAGCTCCAAGGGACTGCCTAGAAATGGTGGACAGCGAGGTACGGAACGTGTATGAAAGGCATCGAGGGTATCTCGGGCATGGATTCACAAGCTTTCACCGAAATGGGTAATCGTGTCACTAATGCTCAAGCAATGGAAATCCTACTCAAGTTCCAAAAGACCAAACACCGAGCTACGAGACTACCTTTTCCGCTATTTTAACCCTGTATTTGCTTCAATTTGCGCTGGATCATACGTTTGTCATGCTCCTTTGTATCCTTATATTCCACTTGATCCCTTGCGCTCATGACTTTCCTGTCTTCCAAATGACCCCAACGAGAGCCCGACTAACGTACACAAAAATAAACGCCTGACAACAACCATTGTGAAACCCTCAAATCACACCCTCCTACACCTTAGGACTCATCGCAGAATCAGGTCTCTAATCATCATCCGCATACCCCGGTGCACCTCCCGGCGTAGGGGCACCCAGGGCACCCGGTGTCGGCGCACTCACTGCATCACCACCACTTCCCCAACCGCCCTGCCAGGCGCCAGGAGTGGGCGCGCTGACAGCAGCCGGCGTCGGGGCCGAGTACGCACCAGGTGTAGGAGCGTTAAGTGCCGCGCCGGGCGTGGGGGCGCTTAGACCGCCACCGGGCGTGGGCGCATCGTAAGCTGAGGATGAGTTACCGCCGCCCGAAGCGCCAGGGGTGTAGCCCCAGGCATCGCCGCTAGCGCCAGGCGTGGGAGCAGAGGCGCCGTAACCGGGGGTTTTGGAGCCCCAGCTGTCGGAGCCGGCAGACCAGGCGGGGGTCTTGGAGCCGTGGCCGAAGCCGTCGGGGGCGGGGGTGCGAGAACCCGAGTGCCACGCGGGAGTGCGGGATCCGATACCACCGTAGGCGGTAGCGCCACCGTAAGGAGTGCGGCTGCCGTCGTAAGGATTGACGGTACGGGAGCCGTCGTTCCAGGCCGGAGTGCGAGAGCCGCCGGCGTCGCGGTTCCAGGCGGGGGTGCGGGCTGTGGCTAGTTTCAAACGTTAGCTTCATGCAAACAGTGACAATAAAGAGTACAAAGACAACTTACATCTAGATGAGCCCCAAGCGGGTGTACGATCCGATCCGCCCGAAGCCATAGGGGTCCTGCTTCCAAACTCGCCGCCGCCGCGTCCTCCACCACCAAAGCCACCACGGCTGCCACCGCGCTGGTTGATGTCAATGGTCTTGCCAGTGACCTTGTCCTTGAAGCTCAAATCAGCCTTGGGAATGGTAATAATCTTTCCCCTGGAGTGCAGCTCGACACGAGCATGAGTATCTGTCGTGTCTTTGACAATTCCGAGCAAGCCCTTGTAACCACCGCGTCTAATAACCACGGTTTGGTTAATGGCCCGATCAGGTCCGAAAGTCCGCGGGGCTGGCATTTGCTTGCCGTTAGCAGCGGGGTTGCGCTTCAGGGCCGGGTTCATTGAACTGAGATCTGGACCCGCAGTGGCAGTGTTGCGACCACCCTTGGCCGCGACGGTAGTGACGCTGTTAGCCCGAGTGACGAAAACACCCGCGTTCTCGTTGGTGGTCGTGGTGTGAAGGAAGATGTAGGAGCGGTGAATGTGAATGATCTTGCCCTGACGTTGCTGACCACCATACTCACGGACGACGTCGTCCAGCCTGATTTCGGAGCCGTTGCGGTCGGCAGCCACAGCGAACTTCCTCTTGGGGAGCTTGTTGGTGATTTGCGACGGCTGGACCTGCTTGGTATCGCCGTTCTGGTCCAGCACCACGACTGACTCGCGATCGACCTTGACGATGCAGCCGACAGTCGTGGCATCCAACTGCACAAGATCCAAGAGCGAGTACTGTCCAAGAGAGCCTTGACCACCAATATCGGATGCCTCGCGCAGGTCTTTGCTGAACACAGTGATCTCCGTGTTGGTCTGGTCTGTAAGGAGAGTGACTCGGTCGTCCACAATCTTGACAACCATACCAACCTCGTCGCGGAACCGGCTGCCACCGATGACCTTGACGTGGTCACCAATCCTGAACCTCTTGCGCAGACCCTTGTTAGGGACATCAATGGTCCGGCCAGCAAGATCACCCTCGGTGACCTGCAGTGTGACAATGTCGCCTTGGACATTGGTGGCCTTGCCGATAACACCCTGCTGCTCACCCTCATATACCTCGATAATGTCACCAGGGACATAGGCGACACTCTTGGCGCTATCCTTGAGAGTAGCAGCAAGGGCCTTAAGATCGAGGTTCTCTGTACCGTCCTCGGCTCCACTGGCGAACTTGGTGACTTCCTCCAACGTAGGGTTGACATTCTTGACCTCGAGTTGCTGGATCTTGATGTCCTTCACCTGGAAACCGTTCTCGAAATCATCGCCGTTGTAGTTCCAGCTGTTGGTCTGGGGGTTACCCTGGAGGTGACGGGGGTGTCTCTTGCGCGCCTCGGCTTCACTGAACAGGCGCTGGGGAGGACGAGGGCCGGGTACGCCAGGGCGCTTGCGCTTGCCATCAGCCTGGAAGACGGGATCATCCCTGACACCATAGTCCAGTCTGGGAATGAAACGGACTCTGGCCTCAAGGCCGTTTTCTGTAACGTCGATGACCTGAGCAAGATCACCGGCGTGCTTGGCCGGCTTTTTCAGACGAACCCAGGCACCGGGCTCCAGGTTAGGCGTCTTGATGACACGCAGGAGATCGGGCATGTCCTTGATCTCGACGAGGTGCATGTTGCTCCTGGGATAAACGTTGAGAATACCATCGAGAGCAACGAGAATATCGTTCTGTCTTTGAGCCTCAACGTAGATGTATCCCTTCATGACCGAGTTGACACCACCGCGTTCGAAGGCAGCCGTAATGGGGACCTCATTCTTGGTGCCCATTCGTTCTTCAATGCGACGCATAATCGAGAAGATAACCTCACGCTCCTTGCCTTCTTTACACCTGACAGCCCAAATGCTGGGGTCCTCGACACTGGGGAGAAGCAAGCGACGGGGCACGATGGCCATATCTCCGTAACCTCTAGTCGGGGCGCGCTTGCCGTAGCGCTCGCGCAGGATCTCTGCCTGTTTCTCAGCGTCGAGGCTGGCCTCCATCTCTCGGCGGCGGTCGAGCTCGCGGTGTCTTCTATCATCGTTGAGGCGGCCGCTGTCGGCAATATCGTCAGGGTGGGCATTGTCGATGAAGTCCTCTATCTCTTCACCGTCGCCAACTTCGTCTTCTCCCTCGTCTTCGTCGTCGACTTCGGCTTCGATATCGAAGAAGGCAGCTCTACGGTCCTTGTTGCGACGCTTGCGACGGTTGCCCTGCAGACAGAAGACAGCAGGTTAGCTAGGGCACAGATGTGACGGCACAGGTAGGTTGGCGGGGCATGTGTGCAGCGGGAGTTGTCTTTTTCGACAACTGAATGGGATGGTGTGCAAAGTCGAACTGATGGGGACGTTGATGTGATGCGAACTTACACCATGAACATCATCCTCGTCATCCTCATCTTCCTCTTCCTCCTCCTCTTCTTCCTCATCTATCTCCTCGTTCTCCTCTTCATCTTGCTCTTCATCCTCGTCATCGTCGTGGTGATCTCGACGCGATCGCTTGGCCGGGCGCGCGTCTTCCTCTTCGTCGTGTTCCTCCTCCTCCTCCTCCTCTTCTTCGTCTGGCACCGGGCTACTAGCCTGCCTCACGGTCTTACCAGCGGGGCGGTGGTTGTGATTGTGCTCCTCGTCGTTGTCGTTGTTCTCCTCGTCCGACATGTCGGCGGGGGCAGGGTTGAAGTTGTCATCGTCGGACTCGTCGTCAGCGCCGGCGAACTGCCAGCTGTTTGACGCCATTCTGAATAAATATTAAAAGAGGGCGCTGGGGTGTCGTCGTACAGGCGTACTACCGGCGGTCGCGCGTTGCGTCGTAGGGTTGCTGTCTAGGATGGGCGAGAGATTGAAAGGGGAAAGAAAGGGAGAGATGGCCGTAGGTCGCGAGATGTGGGAATGGGGTCCCTTATATTTGTGATAGGAAAATGGCCGGCCTCAAGTTTGATGGATGGGAGATGGTCCGGCTTTTGAGGCGTCGACTCGCTGTGTTGCAGACTTGCAGCAGGTCGTGAGGCGGAAAGAGAGCACGGCCCACGGCTGGACCGTGGACTGTGGAAGCACGGACGGTCAAGCTCCAGTGGGTGAGGACAGGGGTGCTGAGGTGCCAAGCACGGGAACAAGCCGCTAGGCCATTCGCAGCCAAGGTTGGTAAATGGAACCTTGATTGGTCCTCCGGCCGGCAAAAGGTTTGGTAAGCCAGAAGGAGCTGGTAGATGTACATTATCATGACCCATATCTGCGTGTGGCCAAGCACGTAGAAGAACGCTGCATCGTGATGACCTCCTTCACATCGACGACTCCTGAACCTCCATTCCTTTCCTTTTACTAACTTATAAGAAATCACCAACTCTTCGTATTTCGTGTACCATCTCTGAAGATCATACCAACTCAATGTCTAATCCACGCTCTTTTGCAATCCCATCTCATGGATGATATCAATCAACTGCACCAAGCACGCCAGTCCTTCCCGTCAACCAACAGTTCATTATACCGTATAGATTCGGGGCATAGTAGGGTTTTAGGTTCCCTGGAAATCAGGCATAATCTGTACACTTGAGGCACCTCTAGTATTGCATATGCTCGAATTCTCTACCAAAACCCAAACCCCAAGGCACCTAACACATAGATTCTGCCAGTTAGGCCTTGGAACCTAAAACCCTATGCCCCGGAATTATACGGTACTCCACCAACTCCTGGCAGAGACAAAACTATCTACATAATACAGCGCTCCTCCAAGAAAACAATCACCTCACCACCTCCTTATCCTTCCTGGTAACCGTCTGGATGAAGCTCTGGTACTGTTCATCCTCCGTAGTCTCCAGCATGATCCGTGCATTCCGCCTGGGTGGAAGCTCCCTGATCTCCGGCTTGGGTATCTGCTTGTTTGCCGTCGTCCACAACACACCTCCTGTCCTTGCCGCCTTTGGCGCTTTCGGTTCCGCCGCCGCCGCTTCTTCCGCTCTTGATGGACCATCAATCATCACGACCTCCTTGTCCTTTTCCTTCTCTTTCTCCTTGGCGTTTTGTCCCTTCCCAGGCCCGGCCGCGGCAACCCCGTCCTGCGCCTTATCACCCTCTCCTTCGCCGTTCTCTGGCGTCTCAGTGGGTCTGGGCAACCTCATGGCTAAGAGGACGTATTCGCTTCGCTGCATATTATCCATGA
This sequence comes from Neurospora sp. CHS-2018a, assembly GCA_009802275.1. NCBI lineage: Eukaryota > Fungi > Ascomycota > Sordariomycetes > Sordariales > Sordariaceae > Neurospora > Neurospora sp. CHS-2018a. The sequence goes on from RAKG01000049.1 coordinate 201,464, forward strand.
TATCGTCCATGTACCTCTTGACCTCCTCCTCCGGCGCCACTACTCTCGCCAGATTATCAAGCAAATGCTTGCCACTAGGAGCTGCCGTAAACAACCTTATTGTTATGGGCTGGTAGTAGTCAAGCTCCGGGTCCGCCATTGGGTATTCTGCCTTGCTTCCCCTCCTGATGATCAGGAACGACGCAACCACCTGTTGTTGCTGCTGCTGTTGTCCTTGGGTACCGCTAGTGCTGGTACTGGGGATAGTCTGATAATCCAGAACGCTGAACTTGGGAAAGAGGTACCGATCGCCGTTTCCTCCCGCAAACTCAAACACAATGGCCGAGTAATCGGGTTGTTTCGGCGGGGGTGGTGGGCCTTTTGACCGAAGCGCCTGTTGGGCAGATGACTTGTCGGCTTTCTCTCCCTTCTCCTTTGTGGCCTTTTCGGCCTTCTCCGTTTTCTTCTCCTCAGAAGCGTTTGCCTGTGACGTCGTTGCTGCGCCACCATCGGTCCCATTGCTCGCGCCGTTGGCTTGTTTCGAAGATCCTGCTGCCGATGCCGTTGACTGACGTCGATGCTGTTGGTTCTTTTTAGTGACGATATTAGAATGCGCGAGATCCAGAATTGCCTTGAGATCCGTGGCATCGGTGGGTTGAGGCTTGTTGTGGGCTATACGCCGGACCATTTCTTTCGTCTTTTCATCGTCCAGGGCTATCTTTACTAGCGAGACCAGAAGGGCATCGCTGTCTTTGGGTGGCTGTAAGGTAGATGACTTTTGCTTGGGGTTGGATGCTAGAACAATGTCAAGTATTGCGGCTACCTCGTCCGCAAAGTACTGAACCGTTTTCCCATCGACAAATAACTTATCCGCAGCTGGTGGCGCCGGAATGTTGCTTTTCCGCTTGCTCTCTGACGTGATAGCGTCAATGATGCCCTGGAATCGCTCAAGCTCCTGCTTAGAGGCCTCTCCCTGGGCCACTCGCTTCATGAGATCTCTGAGTTGAGGGTCTTCACCAGCCTTCTCGGCTAGCATAAGAATGATTGGATCTGCCCCCGCAGCTGGCTTGGCTGGTGCCGCGCCATTGGCAGCGGGTCTTGGCGTGGCAGGAGCTGCTGGAGCTGCTGGAGCCCCTGTTGTCGGCCTGGGAGGGACAGCGGATGGTATTGACGGGGTGGCCGGAGTCGCAGCATTTGGTGGGACAGTTGCCGGGACGGGTACTGGTCGGTGTGGTTGCGCGCCAACAACGGGTGCTGTGGTCGGGGCCCGCGAAGCAGCCTGAGGGGCTGCTAAAGATGGAGAGGGTGAGAGAAGTGATTCGATGCCTCTAGGCGTACCAGCGGGCTTCGCGAGCGTAGGTGGGGCCGGAGCAGCTGGACTAGGAGCAGTTTGCGCGGTTGGTGGTGGTTTGGTCGGCTGTGTTTGTGGCGTCGGGTGTACTGCTAGCTTTCCTGGTGTTTGAGGCTTAGCCTCTGCTTGTGGTGTTGTTTGAGAGGTGGCCTTTGGATCCGTCTCTGTTGTGGTCGGTTTCTTGGCGTCTGATGCAGCTGGCGTAGGTGTTGACGAAGTTGAGGCCGCCACTGACTTGGGCTTGGGTGTAGGAGGAGGCGGCATGACCCCATTTGGAGGTCCGTATTCGAGGATCGGTCGCTTATCGGTTGGGGGTTTTGGCGGAGGAGGGTTGGGGTCCTTAACCGCGAACATTGTCGCCTCGAAGACATGTGGCTCAACCGTGATTGTCACCTGGCCCAACTTGACCATGCTGTCCTTGGGAGGATTGTTGGGCTCTTCGATGACAGCACCCCTCTTCTTTATGGGCTTGGTCCAGTACTTTTCGAATATTTGCTCGCTCATCCATTGGTTGCGCGATCGGACAAACGACTCGTGGAGAACGCCGCTGCGAAGTTGCCATGTTAGATTCAGTCAAAGCGCATGAACGCGCTGGGAGTGAGGAGGGCTGCGCACCTTTCTTGCAGGGTCTGATAGTCCTTAGTCGAAAGGTCCTCTGGCTGCGGTTCCTCGACAGTAGGAAGCGGCTTTCCTGCTGTGATGGAGCTGGGCAATGTCTGCTTGGGCTGCTCCTCGACAACGGGCTCTGGTTCGGGCTCCTTTTGGGGCGCGGGCGCGGGGGTGGAAGACTTTCTCGAGGTCGGAGGCGTGTCGGTTTGTCTTCGCTTGGCGGCCTGCTCAGACCTCGCCGCGGCGCGAGGAGGCAGCTTGCGCTTCTTTTCCGTAGTCATGGCTTCACGCACGCGACCCGACCCGGTACGTTTCTCGTCGTGATCTGGAAGTGAGAGTGGTGCACTATGCAATCGGCATCGGAAGACAATCGCGAATGTCGAGGGAAGGTGAATGTGGATGTGGTATCAAAGGCGTAAAATGACGTGTGTCTGGGGGGGGGGGGGGGGGGGGGGGGCGAAAAGGAGGGAACGTGTCTAGTGTGATGGAGAAGTCAAGAAGAACGGGGGGTGGTCCAAATGGGGGGGAGACGACGATCACGGCAAGCGTGTGTGGACGTGTGGTGATGGACGAGTGGACGTGTTGCGACTTGTTGCGAAGTGAAGAGATGGAGAGAAGTGGAAGAAATCATATGATGGGGTCGGGGATGATGTCCAACCGTAGCCACGCACTCCTCTCCGCCTAGGCAAAGTATTCGCAATCACTAGCAGCTGCAAATGGTCCGAATGGTCGGCTTGTCCTCCCGGTCTCCTCCAACTACCATCCTCTAAAAATAATAGCACCTGCCCGTAGCAGACGGGAGACATGATCCTGGATAGGGTAATAAAAGGAAAGCGGCCTTGTGATTGGCCAAGGTCGAATGAGGCCCCCTCCAACCTAAGTTCCAAACGCTTCAGTTGCAACTTAATCTTGTCTGCCCTTCGTCCAGCTTTGTTGGGCAGGTGTAACTCGTGTCCCCGCCATCTCGGGTTAACAGAACCGTTAAATTTGAGGAAAAGACAAAAGACCGGTCTAAGCTTTGATATGTCAATGTCATCTCATCATGACATTCAAACAAACGCGTGTTGCGCATGCTCATGCGACAGAATGAGATGAAAGCCAATGGCGGCAACGTCAAAGAGGCACGTTTGATAGACGCTGATAGTGAGCAAGCCCATCACGGGATTGCGGCTGACTGTGCAATGGGTGGGACGGCGATTAAGCCTCAAGCGCCTGGACCCAGTATTATGCTCTTTAGCAGCTTGACGGCAATATTGGGTGAGAGCTTCATAGATAACCCTAACCTCGGTGATCCTGGTTCTAACTGGCCCCAACCCGAGTCCCGCTTTGCCATCCAACGTCAGCTCTTCCTTTGGCCATCTTGGAACCAACATTTCCAACTTTGCAACCAACAAACAACAAACTTCACAAAGCGATTTGAACATTATGTTTCTCGCTCTTTACGATGGAATAAAAGCGATCTGAGTCTATGAGTTCAACATATCAACAAAATACACAAAAATTGCACCCAACGACACTTTCATTTACATATTTCATTCACATGTGAAGGAATCATCATGACATCTTCGGCGGCCTACCTCGGTCCGGCCCTCGCCGTCGGTGTTCCCGTCGGGATATACGCTCTTTTCCTCGGTCTTGTTTCAATTCCGTATATTCAACGACTGTAAGAATCATTCCGTAGAAAAAACCACCGGAACTATCATCTCATAAAAAATGTGTGAACAGAATGTGCTAACCAACCATCCTCATCTTCGGTAAGTGCCGTATATGCACACAAAGTCAACACCCTCTGGTGGCCACCACATAATCCCAACCGTCCTGAACGATGGGGGTTTGCGAGTTAGTAGTCTAATCACCCAACACCGGACAACAAAGTTCATGACTAACAAGCAAACCCCCCCCAAAAAGAAAACCAAGTAACCCCCTTCCCCCTTCACACCCTCGACCACCAAACCCTTTACGCCTGGCACATCCTCCCCCTGGGCCTCTACGCCCAACACGAATCCGCCCTAGCCGCACAAGACCGCTCCTCAACCGGTGCAACCGCCGGTGGTTTCGTCCCGGACATCACCATCACCCTCAACTTCAAACTCCTGCGCGACGACCCGGAAGCCCGGCTGGTGCTCTACTTCCACGGCAACGCAGGCCACATAACGCAATCCATCCGCCCGCGCTCCTTCCACGCTCTCACCTCCGTCTCCTCCAAGATCCATGTCCTGGCCATCGACTACCGCGGTTTTGGTTTGAGTACGGGTTCGCCGACGGAGGAAGGGCTGATTCTTGACGCGAGAGCGGCGGTCGATTGGGCTACAAAGGTTGCCCGCGTCCCCGCGGAAAGGATTGTGTTGTTGGGCCATAGCCTGGGGACGGCAGTAGCGGCTGCTGCTGCGGAGTATTACTGTTGTCAGACGCTTGAGGCTGCGTGTAGGTCTTTCCACGATGAAACTGGAGACGACGATGAGACTGGAGACGAAACGCGAGAGAGACAGGGTGAAAGTCAAAGAAGAGAACCGATGGAGTTTGCGGGCATCATCCTCGTAGCCGGTTTCTCCTCCCTCCCCACCATGCTCTCCTCCTACGCCATAGCCGGCTGGATCCCCGTCCTCCGCCCGCTTTCCTTCTGGCCATGGCTACTCGGCAAAGTCATGTCCCGCATCGTAGACAAGTGGCCCAGCGCTGAGCGGCTTACCCGGCTCACCAAGTGCGCGAAGACGAGCGGGCGGAAGCTGAATCTGACGCTGATTCACGCCAGGAACGATTGGGATATTCCATACCACGAAGATGATAAGCTTTTCAAGGGCGCGGTGAGGGGATTGGTGGAGGCGGAGCTGGGGATTGGGATTGAGTATGGGACGGATGAGCAGGAGGACGAGGACGAGGATGAGCGTGAGAGGATTAGGAGGGAGGAGGAGAGGGTGGTGGAAAGTTGTGTGGAGAATTTGTTGGAGAAGGAAAAGAAGGAGAGGACGGTGGAGAGGTGGATGGGAGATGGTCGGAGGAAGGAGAGTGAGAGGGACAGGGCGAGCGTGACGACGTGGGGGGATGATGGGGTGTGCATTAGGCAAGAGTTGTGGCCTTATGGTGGTAAGTTGATCTTGATCCTGATCTGAATGTTGTGGCATGGGTGTGAAGTGAGAGCTAATCCGGTGATGATGCAGGACATAATAATCTCATGTTTTACGCGCCGGTGCCGATGGCTGTTATGAGGGCGTTTGGGCTTGTTGATCAGCCTGAGAGCAGTTGAGAGTGATGGGACATACGGTATCTGAAACAAAGTACCACGAATATTTTAACGTTTCAACAGCCAAGCAATGATATAGACGTAGATATGATACAAGATACGTTATTCTGTCATTATGAAAACAATCGATACCATCGCCAGATAACAAGGGCCAGGCCTTTCAGTCATGGAGGATGGGAGGAATAAGAGAAAACACATCAGTGACACCAAATGAGGGATGTATAGAAAACAGTTCCAACACAATGAAACGCTCACCCCATGCACGAAACCTCAAAAGTCATCATAACCCCAACCCAGCGAGCGGTTCACTGCATTCATAGCATTGACACCCGCCCTGACGAAGCTCGCCGCCCCGTCCACCACAGGATGGCCAAAAGTCTCCTGCTGGCCCTCCTGGCTGTTCAGCAAGTCCTGCTGATCGAGGGTACACTGCCTCTTCTCCATCACCGCACGGTTGATCGCCCGTCCCCACATATTATACCACTGGTCCTCGCTGATACTGGCATACTTCCTCTGCCCATCCGCGCCCATGACCGAAAAGTGCCAGTCCGCAAACACCGTCTCGAACCTCTTGGTCCGCAACCACAGATACGGCCACGTAAAGATGAACATGAGGCTGAACATGCACAGCCAAATAATCCACCACGTCGTCCGCCACCGGTTCGTCTTGCAATCGTTGTACACATGCACATACTCGTCCTTTTTCGGAAAACTGATCTCCAGACTCCCGCGGTAGTTGGTCGCGCGCACCAGGTCCGTCAGCTTCTGCACGATCTTGTTGTCGTCGAACCCGACCACGCGCCGCTGCAGCGTCAAGCATTTCAGTCCGGCGTGGCTGGCGCAGTAGCGGTGGCACCACTCGGCCAGCGTCGGCTTCTCGGCTAAGCCAACCTCGATATGGCGACTAGCCCCCGGCGCGCGCTTGCGGAGGACGGTGCCGCGGCGGACTTTCTCGTCGTTTTCGGCGGCGCGCAGCTGCATGAGCGAGGTTTGCGAGACAACGTCCGAGTAGAGGTAGGGGGTGAGTTCGATGTGCAGGTCGAAGTCCGTAACTTGTTCCGAGTCGTTCTTACGTCGGCCGTTTTGAGGGTCGGTTATGTCCTTGCGGCGCTTGTGCGTGCCGTGGATGCGGACGAAGGGTCGGGGTGGTTGTTTGGCCCATAGCTCGATGTGCTTTTGGAGGAACTTGGGGTCGTTGTCCAGACGCGGGTCGAGGTAGAGTTCGGTGCCAGTGGGCTCGTCTCTCTTGTAGTTTTTCACCCAGTCGCCGGGAGGAAGGATATTGTTTGGGTGGTTGATATATGGTGGCGCGCCAGAGGGGAGAAGAGGAGCACTACTACTGCTTCCCGGGGCGTCGATTTCATCGTAGAGAGGAGGAAGATCGTCAATATTTAGCTCTGGGGCATCGGTATCCAGAGTTCCGTCAAGCGGAGCAGCGTGTGAGTGTTCGCCGGGTTGAGTGTGTAGAGAGACGGCATCGTCACTGACGCCGAGACGAGGTGAGGGTTTCCCCATGGTGACAATCTTGAGGATCTAGGGTTTTTGGTGAAAGAATGTGTAGAAGATGGGTGCCAACTGTTATATGATTGTCAGTAGGAAAGAGAAGTAGGAGTAGAGAGGTGAAGGAAGGTAAAGTGAGTGGGCGATCACTGGTGATAAATATTGAAGTGTCGTTGACCAGGCTGAGAATGAGAGAAGATGAGTGGTCAGCTTCTTTGACAACGAAGGCAGCAGTGAGTGGCGCAGCAACATCGAAAACAGCCCAATCCGGTCTCGACCTCGACATCGAGTTCAGATTCGTACAGCCAACTGCATATTTGTCAGTCCGAGGCATTTTCTCGGGCTTTTTTCTCGATTCCCTATCATCGAAACTGCGGTGAGTCCATAGCGTACTTGTAGAGAATTTCGGAAGAAGTAAAGTTCAAAAGCAAAATTGTTAATGTTGCACAGCACAATGTCGTGACATAATGCCCGATGAAAGCCGTTGAAAGCTCCACTTCTCCCTCTCGGTGCGTACCGAGCTGTCCCCTGCACCTGACAGCTTGGGCTGCCTTGGAGGACCCCGCGACAGCGTCAATTGGCCCCCGCTTGCCCCGCTGACCCCTTCTGTGAGACGATGGGGGAATGCGCTAACGACACGCCAGCAGGCCAGTAAGGAGGAGCCTCCGACCCCCGAGCGGGACAGGAGCTCAGGGTTGGACTGGGAGCTGGAGTTTCAATTCAACAAGACTCCAATCCCGTCTCTCTCCTTCCCCACGTCTCTTCCAATTCTTCGATCAACTACGAGTCTTTTCACGTCTCAACTCTCACCTGGACGTGTTAAAGTGCGAGACATTGCTTCTCGACTCTACGACGACAACGACGACTACCCCTTGACCACACCCCGCCTATTCCCCCGAGTGCGCATCCATCACTTCGTCAACAATGCCGCCGACCGAAGAGTCCAAGCCTGTTGACCCGGCCCAGGAGAAGCAGGCCGCCGAGGCTCTTGCTTCCCTCAAGGAAACTCAGCAGCCCGCCGCCGACGAGTCCGGTTCCGAAGATGAGGGCGCCGACGGCACCGCCCAGGCTGGATCCAGCTCCACAAAGAAGAAGAACAAGAAGAAGAGCAAGAAGAAGAACAAGGACAAGTCCGCCTCTACCGAATCATCTGCTGAGGTGGGCTTGACGGAGGCGCTGGCGCAGGCAGACCCCAAGTCAGCACTCAGCGGCTTGACCTCCAAGCAGATTCAAGAGTTCATCGACCTGAACCCCGCCCTTGCCAACGAGCTGCTGTCGGCGTCCGGTAGCTCGGGAACAGTCGACGTGATGGAAGCCTTCAAGAAACTTAAGATTCAGGATATCATCACCGGTCTTGCTAGCAGTGGAAAGAACCGCAAGGACATGGCGTCATACAAGTTCTGGGCCACCCAGCCTGTGCCCCAGTTCGGCGAGGAGAAGCCGGCCATCTTCGAGGAGGGACCCCTCAAGATCCAAAAGGTCGAAGACATTCCCGATGAGCCGATACCCCTCAACCTGGAACCTTTCCGATGGGTTACCATGGATCTCACAGACGAGAAGCAGATGCAGGAGGTCGAGAAGCTCCTGTACGGCCACTTTGTGGAGGACGATGAGGCCATGTTCCGTTTCAAGTACTCGACCTCCATTCTGAAGTGGTAAGTAATCTAGTTAAACTTGATACTCTCACATTCAGGTGGCTTGTGCTAATCACGATGCGCTAGGTCCCTCATGTCTCCCGGTTGGAGAAAGGAATGGCACGTCGGCATCCGTAGCGGTGATACTCTCTGCGCTTTCATCGGTGCCGTTCCTACCGAGATCCGCGTCCGCGACAAGGTTATCCAGGGCTCTGAAGTCAACTTCCTCTGCATCCACAAGAAGCTTAGAGGCAAGCGCTTGGCTCCCGTCCTCATCAAGGAAATCACTCGCCGCATCAACCGCGAGGGTATCTGGCAGGCCATCTACACCGGTGGTATCGTCTTGCCCAGGCCAGTCAGCACCTGCCGTTACTACCATCGTGCGCTCAACTGGCAGAAGCTGTACGAGGTTGGTTTCAGCCCGTGCCCTTCCAACAGCAAGCCGGCCTTCCAAGTTCGCAAGTACGCCCTTCCGGAACAGACCTCGACCCGCGGACTTCGCGAACTCCAGGCCAAGGATCTCGATGCGGTACACAGCCTGCTTGAGCGCTACCTGAAGCGTTTCGACCTTACCCCAGTATTCAACCGGGAGGAGACGGAACACTGGCTCCTTCACAAGAAGGATTCCTATGCCGAGCAGGTCGTGTACTCGTATGTTGTTGAGGTAAGTTTTCAGTTACAATCCGCTTTCCTGGCAGTTGAACTCGTACGCTAATCTGATGTAGGATGCCTCGGGCAAAATCACCGACTTCTTCTCCTTCTACCTTCTCGAGTCGACAGTCATCAAGCACCCGAAGCACAATGCGATCCGCGCCGCTTACATGTTCTACTATGCCACCGAGACCGCTTTCACCGAGCCCGTCGACAAGGGTGCCCTCCAGAAGCGCCTGAACGATCTGATGGCCGATGCTCTGATCCTCGCCAAGCGCCACAACTTTGATGTCTTCAATGCTCTTTCTCTCATGGACAATGCTCTCTTTTTGGAGAAGCAGAAGTTCGGACCGGGTGATGGCCAGCTTCACTACTACCTGTTCAACTACAAGGCAAACCCCATCCACGGTGGTGTCGACAAGAAGAACAGGCTGGATGAGGATAACTTGAGCGGTATCGGCTTTGTCATGGTCTAAGAGGCGGATTTGGGTTAAGGTGCTGTTGATTGCTTTCAGGGTGGCTTACTGTGTTTGAACAAGAGTTGCCTGCATATAAACAATACCTGATAGCGGGGTTAGCATCAAAAGTTAGGAGCAAATGTAATACTATTGATATTGAGCCTGGCGCTGCCAGACGATGAAGGTCTACATGGTTGGCCTGGAACCGTGCCTTCTTGACGCGGGATTGGTTTTTCACGGGTCGAACCGGGGACTTCACCGACGACCTCTCCAGTCTTGAGCCCCAACATGTTCGCGATGCGAGTCTTCATGAATGCTTCCCCGACATTCCCGTTGTTAGAGCCGGACCGATAAGCTTATCAATCTGTCCCACTTTTTATACGTTCTACCAATCGGAGTGTTTCGATGTCGAGGTACGTCACTGCGACGGGGACCAGCACAATCACATGTGGTTGATGTGGACGCTGGCCGACAAGGTGCCCCAATTCCCCAGAACAACAACAGAGTCGCCACCTCGAACACCGAGCCATCTACCTATTACTTGGCCTTAAAAGCGTGCTTTGACCGTCAATCCCGTCTCATCTCGACAATAATCTAGGACCCGCCAGTTCATATCTCTTCTCATCACAAGCAAAATACACCCAAGATGTAATGTTAAGATGCTCACCTAAATACTATGCACTCACTAACACTTTTTTCTCTCAGGGCCCCAACAACAACGCGCAAGCCTCAAGTGCCCACCGTGGCCGAGACCATTAAGCATCCGGCCTTTCCCACGGCGATATGGAATCTCGAGCCCGACCAATGCGGCCTCACTCCGGTCGCCGTCGGCCGTGGCGGGCCTTTCAACGTGAGCTGGGAGATTCACGGTGAAGGCCCCGTCAAGGTTTTGGTACGAGCCCTCAGTCCTCTCCTCACAACCAACACCATCACTAACACCCTCACAGTTCATCATGGGTCTCGCAGGTCTCAAATCCGCCTGGCAGCGTCAAACACTCTACTTCGGCCACCAAAACCGCGACAAATACTCCGTCCTCCTCCTCGACAACCGCGGCATGGGCGACTCCGACAAGCCTCTCATGCGCTACAGCAGCAGCGAGATGGCCCGCGACTGGGTCGACATTCTCGTCCACATCGGCTGGCTTCCCGCTCCCCCTTCTTCTTCATCTCCCACCTCCCCTTCATCACACTCCGGGCAACCCCTCCCCACCCCCACGGAACGCACCCTCCACGTCGTCGGCCTCTCCCTAGGCGGCATGATCGCCCAAGAACTCGCCTGCCTCATCCCCACCGCCATCTCCTCTCTCAACCTCTGCTGCACAGCCGCCGCCATCGAAAACACCACCACCTTCGCCGAAAACGTCGCCAACCGCATCCGCATGCTCATGCCCAAGCCCGTCGACCAGTCCATCGCCGACACCGCTCGGCAGCTTTTTGCCCACTCGTGGCTCGAGCAGCCAGATGACTGCGAAGTGCCCGACCCGGCCACGACACCCAAATGTGGTCCTCCCAACCCGCTTTCCCCAAAAATCCCCCGCCCTGCTGGGCCGGAATATCTCAAGTTCGATAACAACGCGCAAAGGTTCGTGGCGCAGGAGATGCACAAGCGTCTTGACCCGTCCCGCTTCGGACTGAAGGGGTTTTTGCTGCAGCTGATTGCGGCGGGGTGGCATCATAAGTCTGCCGAGCAACTGGTCAAAATGGCGGATGAGGTGGGCAGGGAGAGGATTCTGGTTATGCATGGGACGGAGGATGGTATGATTAGCGTGCCGCATGGACGGAAGTTGATTGAGATCATCCAGCCGGAGGTCGGGCTGATTGAGGAGGGTATGGGCCATGCGCCGGTGGTGGAGAGGACGGGGTGGTATCATGGGGTGTTGGTGGAGAGGATTGGGAGGGGGGAGGGGTTGGATGGGAGGGTGTAAGGGTAGGAGGGTTTGGGTGGTGATTGAGAGAGAGAAAGAGGGAGGGGAGGGAGTCAGGGCTGTTGGGGCTGGGTTTTGGTGATGATGTTGATCGTTTATCTGGGGCGTGGAGTTTTGGAGCGTGTGATTCTACTATGTACTACATCCTTTCGGAGTGGAATCTTGTCAGTGTTGGATACAGTGATAATTTACACAAGCAACATTCAGTCTTGGTGTATACGTCTTGCAGTAGCGGCCTTCAAATTGTATGTCTTGACGGAAAATTGAACCAATTCATGGGCAGACATCAACTGTTCCCAGCGAGAACACAAAACACATCCTTCAAACATGTAACTCAAAAGTCCAAATTCAAATCCCTTTTGCACGTGCTACACATAAATCGTACACAAACCCGCCTCTCTTGTTCATTCAACACCCAACGAGAAGGAAGCGTCCAGTTTACCGCCTCCTCCCATGAATCGTCCTACAAACCATTCCCATAAAATTATAAAACACCCCATACGCCGCCCTGCCAATCGCGCCCTTATACCTGAACCACAGAAACAGGCCACCAGCCAGCAGCGGCAGACCGACGCCGCCCACAAGACTGCGCACCAACACCTGGCCCTGATGCTCACTCTTCCTCACCACCTCCGAATACCTCTCATTCCCAAACGACACCCGTGAGTACTTGGTCTGCCATCCCAGACTCGGCACGTAAACCGACAACCACTCCTCCAGCGCCTTCCGCCACCTGTAAACGGGAGACAGTACCGATGACCTCATCTCGATGTAATTCTGCAGCGCCAGGTCGTTGATGGCGTGCGCATCCGCCACGCGCACGGCGCTGTACTCGGCCAACGCGATCTCCCGCTGCGACGCCTCGAGGCTGCTGTCGTCGTTGGTCATGCGATCATGCTTGTCGAGGATGTCGAACAGGATGCGGACGTCTTCCAACCCGGCGTTCATGCCCTGGCCGTAGAATGGGACCATGGCGTGGGCGGCGTCGCCGACGATGACGACGGACGAGGAGAAGTGGTAGGGCTTGCACTTGATGCTGATGAGCGGGAGGTGGGGGTTGGCCTGGAACTGGGATACTAGGTCCGCCGGAGCGATCAGGGAGGTTACGCCCGGGAAATGCTTGTCGAAGAATAAGGGGATCTGGGTACCGGCGGTATCGGCTTCGAGTTGCTCGTAGATGGCGACAGGGGCGAAGAGGGTACAGGTGAAGGAACCGTCTTCGGACGGGATGGCGATGAACATAAACTCCTTGCCGGGCCAGATGTGTAGGTGGTTGGGGGATATCCTGAACTTGGACTTGGCTGATGATGTGTCGGATCTGGGAGCGATCTGGAACTCGCACCATAGCGTGTCGATGTACTCTTGCTGGTAGTCCATGCGGGCGAACTTCATCAGGTGGTAGCGGACGGCGGAGTGGGCGCCATCGGCGCCGATCATGAAGTCGAAGTCGATCTCGATTTCGCGGGCTCGGTTTCGTAGGTTGTAGGTGCTCTCGTCTTTGACTTCGAACCAGGCCTTGTTCCGCTTGAAATCGGCGCCGGTGAGCTTGTGGTTGAAGAAGAAGGTGACGTTGGGCATCTCTTCGAGCATGTCGAGGAGGCGCTTGTTCAGGTCGCCACGGTCGATGGCGAGAATGCTCTGATCTATTCATCAACACACCTGCTCTGTAAAGTGGGGGTGCAAAAAGGGTCGATGGGGTCTTACCCGTCCATGGATGTCGTAGTCTTGAGCTTCCTCATACAACTTTCCATCTGGTCGCTTGCCGTGAATCATGCGGCCTCTCATGGGGATGGTCACCCCTTTGACATAATCGATGAGTCTTGGCTGGTTGGCATGGCGCATAGCATTGAGGCCGCGTTCTGAGAGAGCCAAGTTGATGGATCTGGTGAAGTTGAGTGGTGTTGTTGAGGGATCGCGGAGGTCTGGTTGTTTGTTAGCAGTGACATCTTGAATGTTGACTCATGTCTAAGTCAACAAAGTGAAAGACAAGACTCACCACCGCGCAGTTCATAAATCTCAACATGGTGACCACGGTTGGCCGCATAAAGAGCAGCCAATGAGCCGACTGGGCCGGCGCCGACGACGACAACCTTTTGCTTTCTCTCCTCCATTTTCGAAATCTGGTGTTTGAGACAATTTCCTAGCCTTGCCGCTCTAGTAAGCCGGGAATCGGAAAAGTAATGGAGGTGGAAATAAAATATGTTAGTGATTGCATCAGACGATATCAAATCCACGAGATATGCAGTCCGATAATTGTCCGTGCCAAGTGATCCACTACCGACGCCCTCTTGGTGCACTAACACCACAAACGGCTTAGTGCCAGCGAAAAGGTGGCATCTGGGCCACTTAGGTAAGCATCCTGGTCCCTTGTTGGGTCCAACAGAGCCCCACCCGTCCCGCCTGTCTCGCCTGTGTCGCCTGCCTGATCGCGTGGGACGGCTGCCAGGTGGAAGGGCGCAAGACAGCAGCGCCAAAAATATTCATTGTCTCAGCATCCAGTCCTGTTGCATCCCGTTTCGTTATCATTTCCCTTCTTCAGGTGTCTCACGCCCTTTGAACAACAACCTCCCCTACCCGTCACAAAGGTACTTTTATTTGCTTCACGTCCTGTGCCCCCGGGCCAACCTCTACGCAACTTTCGTTCCCCTCACGTATTCTTGTCAAGAGCAACTCTGCCCGACATCCTCGCTTCCACTTGCGATCGTCAAGCTAACTTATCGGCCCCTCTTTCCTCTCGATAACCACAGACAGTGACACTATAGTCTAATACTACCACCATGACCGAACAACCCCCCGCGAAGAAGAAGTGCCTCAGCGCCGACTGCGAAAACGATGCCGGCACCCTCCAATGCCCCAAGTGCTTGAGTCTGGGTATCAAGGGCAGCTTCTTCTGCTCCCAGGATTGCTTCAAGAAGAACTGGGTACGGCGCACTCTCTTTGATTCCCTCATCCCATATGTCTGCCCTTGGTTGGGTCCTGTCCCTGGTTTAGACTTGGACTTGCATGCGAACCTTGATAGCTGACCCTTTGCAATAGAACACTCACAAGGAGCTTCACAAGCTTGCCAGTAAATCAACCCGCTTCCCCCCTGCCAGAGCGCACATCTAAAACTCTGTTCCAGGCCCCGAAACCTACAACCCATTCCCTACCTTCAGCTACACCGGTCCTCTCCGTCCCGTCTACCCTCTTTCGCCGAGGCGCGTTGTCCCCAAGTCGATCCCCCATCCCGACTATGCCGAAAGCGGTATTCCCGGCGGCGGCCGTACGAGGTCCAACAAGATCGAGCAGCTAGACGAGAAGGGTCGTGAGGGCATGCGCAAGGTCTGCCGCCTCGCCCGTGAGGTTCTCGACGTCGCCGCTGCCGCCATCCGCCCCGGCATCACCACCGACGACCTCGATAAGATCGTGCACGACGCCTGCATCGAGCGCAACTCGTACCCTTCGCCTCTGAACTACAACTTCTTCCCCAAGTCCGTCTGCACATCGCTCAACGAGGTCATCTGCCACGGCATCCCCGACAAGCGCGTCCTCGTCGACGGCGACATCCTCAACCTCGACGTCACCCTCTACCACGAGGGCTACCACGGCGACCTGAACGAGACATACTACGTCGGCGACAAGGCCAAGGCCGACCCCGACTCGGTGCGCGTTGTCGAGACGGCCCGCGAGTGCCTGGAGGAGGCCATCAAGCTGGTCAAGCCCGGTACTCTGTTCCGCGACTTTGGCAACGTGATCGAGGCGCACGCTAAGAGCCGCGGCTGCAGCGTTATCCGTACCTACGTCGGCCACGGCATCAACAAGACCTTCCACTGCCCGCCCAACATTCCCCACTACGCTAAGAACAGGGCGGTTGGCGAGTGCAAGCCTGGCATGACCTTCACCATCGAGCCCATGATTGCGCTGGGCAAGTACCGCGATGTTACTTGGCCCGATAACTGGACCTCTACCACCATTGATGGCAAGAGGACCGCTCAGTTCGGTAAGTGCTGTTATGATGTCGTAGGCGTTGGCTGAGTGGTGGGATGTCAACTAATCTTGTTTAACAGAACACACTCTCTTGGTCACCGAGACCGGTGTCGAGATTTTGACGGCGCGCAAGGCCGACTCTCCTGGCGGCCCGATACCCATGCCTACCGCTGCTGCTTGAGTTTGGTCGAGTGTTAAAAAGTGTGCATCGTTATTGGAATAAAAAGGCGTTTAGAGGGATTAGTGTTGTGGTATAGAATTGTGCCGTAGCGTTCAATGCCTGAGTTGATACCCAGAGACATTAAAAGCGGGAAACCCGAGGCCATGGCTACGGCACTGTTGATTTTCATCCGAATCCGTCTCTGATTTTCAGTCAGATGAGTTGTCAGATTTGATGAGATACTGATCTGACTATCGCAGAGCTAAGAGGTACGTTGCATAAGATTCGCGCAAAGAATAAGTATCACTTCTGTCTGGACGGATATCTTGGAAGATTCTAAATCGAGAGGGACGGGATTCGGGATCCTGAGTTCACGGCGGGCTCGGCGGTAGACTCGGCGGTAGACTCGGCGGGTTGTGGAGAACCGGGCCCGGAGCTCCCTTTCTCTCCACAGAAGCAGCTAGATTATGACTGCTTGGATAGAGTATAGACAATGCCTAATGTTTCACCATGTCTGATACTAAATTGTTAGCATTTCAGTAGTCAACTTGGACAATGAGGACTTGGGAGAATTATTCCATCTGAAAAGAGATGTAGCGAAGTTGAAAAGAGGTTGAGAGCTTGATGTTTTCGGCCTTGCCAACTCGATGCTCTATGCCGCTTTGCCCCACCTCGGTCGGGCTTATAGTGGAGCTTTGTGGGAGAGAAGCTTGGGCCAACTTGGCCGCCCAACAGGCTCCAGGGGCAGTCTTGGCAACTGGGCTCGGGCTGGCAGTTCACGGCGAAAAAGAGTGGAAGGAGGCTTTCATCATCGAGGAAGACACCAAGCTGCCTTGCCCCCCGACCAACGCCGGAGCACCAACCACCAACAACCCTCCACTTCCAGAACCTCCAGCTGTCTCCACGCAACGAACCAAGTGAGTCTTACTGCCCCGAGTCCGAGCCACCTTGTCCGTCCGGAGCTTCACACCTGCCAACTTGCGACCGCCTTTTTCTTTTCCCAAAACACCAAAAAGATCAACAAGACGGCTTTTCCCAAGTCTATCATCCCACCTCTAACTCCAACCAGCTCCAACTAGTACAAGCACCGACACCGGCGCGCCCGAAGCTTGAGACACTCCCCTTTTCCTCCGATCGAACTCTATCGTCCAACTTCGATTCCATCATAATTGCGCACGCCATCTGTCGCGCACGTACAGCATCTCGAACAAGCTCGCGCAAACCGAGTCTAACCAACTACACCACCGACGCTCTAGCTATCATCCGATAAGCAAACAACCGCCAAAATGTCGGGCGAGGCGTGGCTATACCTGTTTGCGGTGCTTATAAACGCCGTCAACCTCTTCCTTCAAGTCTTCTTCACCATTATGTACAGCGATCTGGAATGGTACGTTGGTTATCTATCCCCCTTCTCGAGGGCTGCTACGAGCACACTGGACTCGGCATCCCGCGCGTGTTGTGGCTTGCGCCCCTTTCTCCAGCAGACAGCAACTAACGGCATCTCGCAGCGATTACATCAACCCTATTGACCTCTGCAACCGCCTCAACACTTACATCATCCCCGAAGTCGCCGTCCACGGTTTCCTGACCTTCCTCTTCCTTATCAACGGTTACTGGCTGCCTCTCGTACTCAACGTGCCCCTCGTTGCCTGGAACGTCAAAAAGTAAGTTTTACCCTTCTGAATGACAACACCCGCAGCTAGCGCGAACAGAGAAACTAACCATGCGGTTCAGGATCGTTGACAACGCCCACCTCTTGGACGCCACTGAGATCTTCCGCAAGCTTAACGTTCACAAGAAGGTACGTCATCTGATCAGCAAAACAAGCCGCGTCCGCCGTGGTGGAGCCTCAGGAACCACTTCTAACCGATTTGCGCGCTCTCTAGGAATCTTTCACCAAGCTCGGCTTCCACCTCATTCTGTTCTTCTTCTACTTGTACAGCATGATTGTGGCCCTCATTAGAGACGAGGCCCATTAGGAAACGGCCGTCGCTCGCTAAGCTGAACTGGACTTCTCGTTTCACACGATACCGCAACGAGGTCTCTCGGATCGGACGCAGAGCTCTCTTATCGGGAGCTCGTGCTCGCATCTCCACCACCATTATCTTTCTCGAAAGTACATAACGGCGCTGGGCACAACTGGTACGCAGTGCCTCAAACACACACAACACAAAAACCATATACAGTACAACCACAGGCAAGCAAGCAGGCAGGCAGGATCCTCGGCGACGGGTGTTTGCAAAAGGACGGAAACGGTTCATGAGCGGAACACACGAAGACGACTTGATAGATGGAATGGGATGGCATGAAGCTATGAAGAGATGGCGGGAATGATTTTCATTTGATGGAGAAGAGGAGGACGAACTGTACGGTTTTGGCTTCTATAATGAGGAGGAAAAGCAACTGACGGTTTCCAGGAAGGTGGCAACTGCCTTGCTGTGCGCCTCGGTTGGCATGACAGCTGGATAGACGGGGGGAAAGGAAATGATTAAAAAGAGTTTACGACCTCTTTCGCGATACCAATTGGGTGTACGCTGGGGATGAGATGGAGAGATCGCGTACTGTATTTTACTGCTTGATGAAGTATGTAATGAAATGGGACGGGCTACGTCATGAAGATCATGCTCTCTGCTGTCATTGTCAAATGTCAACACCGAGGGAAGGCAACGCGGGCCACATATGGAGAACAGAAACATGACTTTTTGGTTCATAGATGTTGGGTGCGTAGTTGGAATATGTACTCTCTTAACAAGCTGTTGTTTTCTTATAAAGAGACGGAACCGAATATTTAGGTCATTGAATACTCTATCTGAAGAGACAAGCCAGAAAGAAATGAGCTTGGCTCAACGCTGATCATTGTCAGCCCCTCCATCAAAAGCAAGCCTCAGCTCCAAAAGCTTGGTTGGTCCTTGCCGACCTGGAACAGCAACCCGTATATGGCCCGTGCACGCGTGCATCACACAAGCTCCACTCAGAATTTGAGGTCCACTGTTCCAGACGTCAACCAATGCGCCTGCCGCCGACAAGTCCAAGTCGCATCCATCTCCATCTCCAAAACAACAAAAACAACAAAACATTTTATTTCCATCAAGCGTGCGGCTGGCGAGCAAAACATCACCACAACTCTGCAAGCCGCAGCACAGTAATACACTAAATCAAATAAACATGGCCGACTTCAACGAATACCCAGCAAACCTCTCAGTCAAAGACGCCCTCATCGTCCGCCAAGTCGCCGAACCAGACCATGCCGTCGTCCCCTACACCGGCGAGGACCTAAGCCGACCGCGCCTCGGGCCCGCTAACCCCTTCCGCGACGAAACCGATCCGACTTCCACTGCCGTAGGCACCAAGAGGAAGAACGTCCTAACCGGCACCGCGGCCGAGACCTACATCAGCGAACACACCTTCCGCGCCAAGCACCGCGCCATCGAGCGCGGCGGCGGTCCCACGCGCGAACAACTGGGGAGCACCGCCAAGAAGGCGGCGGCTGCGAAGCTCAGGCAACAGAGAGAGGGGAAAGGAAGCGCGACGGTTGCGGATGGTGACGGGGCCTACGTAGGGCCGTGGGCGAGGTACAAGAAGCAGGAGTATGAGGAGGTGAATGAGGAGGAGCTGGGGAGTGATGAGGAGTATGAGATTATCGAAGAAGAGGAGGAGGAGGAGGAAGAGGTGGTAGAGAGCGGGACGGTCGTCAAGGCGCCGACGAAGAACCTGGCGCGGAGGAAAGAGGTCGAAGAGCTGGGCGAGGAGACGACGACGTTCCACGGTACCGAGGAGTTCGATTATCTCGGCCGGACGTACATGCACGTCCCGCAGGATCTGGATATCAGTCTCACCAAGGACGTCGGGAGCGTCACGAACTTTATCCCGAAGAAGCACATGCATACTTGGCGGCATCATGCCGGCAAGCCGATCACGGCGCTGCAGTTGTTTCCCAAGTCGAGTCACTTGGGCCTGTCGGGCAGCACGGACAGTACGATCAAGATCTTCGATGTGTATCGCAATCGGGAGCTGTTGCGGACGTATGCGGGCCATTCGAAGGCGATTACCGACTTGTCGTTTAACAGGGACGGAACCAAGTTCCTTTCGGGCGCGTTCGACAGGTGGATCAAGCTGTGGGATACGGAGACGGGGCAGTGTGTTAACAGGTTCAACACGGGCAAGACGCCGCATGTTATCAAGTTCAACCCGTCGGTTGATCAGGGGCACGAGTTCTTGGCGGGTTTGTCGGATAACAGGATTGTGCAGTACGATAGTCGTGCGGGAGCGGATCCGGTGCAGGAGTACGATCACCACTTGGGCGCGATCAATACCCTCGAGTTTGTGGATGAGAATAGGCGGTTTATGTCGACGTCGGATGATCGCTCATTGAGGGTATGGGAGTATGGAATTCCGGTGGAGATCAAGACTATCAGGTACGTATCTATTCCCCCTTTCACTAACCCCAAACATATGCTAACACCCACCCCAGCGAACCCGACATGTTCGCCCTCACCAAATCGACCCAGCACCCCTCGGGCAAGTATGTCCTCTACCAATGCTCCGACAACTCCATCGTCGCCTACTCGTCGGCCTCGGACAAGTTCCGTCAAAACCGCAAGAAATCATGGCGCGGTCACAACACCGCCGGCTCCGGCATTGGACTCGTCTGCAGTCCCGATGGCCAGTTCGTCGCTTCGGGAGATACCGGAGGATATGTCTGCTTCTGGGACTGGAAGACGTGCAAGATGTACCACAAGATTCACGCGGACACGAGTGGTGGAGCTATCAACTGTGTGGCTTGGTCGGAACAGGAGACGAGTAAGGTGTTTACGGCGGGAGCGAAGGGCGAGATTAGGATGTGGGATTAGACACTGCCCGGTGTCGTGGGTTATTGGGTTCATTGGGCCATTGGGAGATTCCGGTGGTTGTCGTCAGGGACGACGACAAGGAAGAAGATTGGTGCGTTAAAGGGGAAAGCAGCAAAGAATGAGCGAACGGAAAAGATATTACAGCATTGCTTGGCGTTGGGATATACATCTCGGTATAATGGGATTTTGGCTTTTAGTGTAAAGACTTAACTTTGGGGCAGATACCAACCAAGCAAGAGACCGGCGAGTAGCCGATATTCTGTCATCCATCCCCGGACGGCGATTCATCGATTGAAAACGACCTCGCAAAGAGCTTGCATTGTCTACCTTAGACGGAGAGACCTTCAGGCATGTCTGGTGGTTGAAAGTATTCCAACAGCCACGACCTTCCCCAACGAAGCTTGTCAAGGCACATATCAAGAATGGATGGTGAGTATGTGCATGCATCCCCCCAACCTGGACGTCTGTGTCTGTGGTGCTGATCGCAAAGCGGCATGAATGGTGGTTGCGTTGGACAGAGATGCGGGGCTTCCGTGTCCCGTCCCGGAGGCCGGCCAATTGCCCGTGTAAATCGGGGGTCGTCGTCCTGACTGACATCCGGGTCCTCGCTGATTGGTTCAGTCTGTCAGGGACAGGACCTTCACCATCACTATCACAGCAAAGCCACTGATATTCGTCAGGTTTTCAAAACCGACCGTCTGACTAGCGGGCGAGCCACTAGTCAGGGACATTAAGACTTGACGAGTAAGTTATGTTGCAAAAGGGACGCGTTAGGCAAGTCGAGTTAATCGCTGATCGCGATACAAGGAGTCCCCTCCCTCTTTGTGGTTAGCTGTTGCAGTCGCTTGCAGCTGCTTCATGCGGGAGGCCCACCGGACGGTGCTTCAAGTGAATGGCATGCGGCATTCTCCTCTTTCCTTTTTCATGAAAGAACACGTCCTCGTTTACCTTCCCCGCAAAAGAGTGGTCGTTCTTTAAAGACCAAAGATCTCCTCGTTTATACCCTTTCGACCTTTCCCTCATATATTCAGCCTTTTTTATAGAGAGACCGGCGTCGGCATCTGTCCATCAATTCGACATTTGTGAACAAAATCACGCTTGTTGAGTCGCCATCCCATCAACAAACTTCGCCCTTCTCTGCTGCCTCACTCCCAGCCTGCGATATCACTTCAACACCGCCAACATGGTCCGCACAGTCTACCCTTGCGCTTTCTGTAACAGCTGCTACCTCAATGAGCGCGATCTCGACAAGCATTGTGAGGCCGAGTATGACTACTGGTCCAGCCCCCATCGGCCTGATGACGAAGCGTTTGGCTGCAACATCTGCAATACATGGTTTAGAGACGAGGACGATTGCATAGAACATATGGAGGAAGAGGATCACTTTGGCTTTGAGTGCCGTTGCTGCTACCATTTCTCTCGCAGCAAGGACGCCCGCATCAATCACGAAGTTGAGAAACACTTCTTTTGCAAAGAGTGTGATCGCTTCTTCAACAACATCAACAGCATCAAGCAGGTAAGTTCATGACCAACTAACCACTAACACCCGAACCCAAAATTCAGACTAACTTACACCACGCTACCAGCACCTCAACTCCCGTACCCACCGCGGCCAAGAAATTAAGTGCCCCTTCTGCCCCAATAGCTACACCACCGCTGCGGGCATGACGCACCACCTGGAGAGCGGAAGCTGCCGGAACGCGCCGACTCTGAACCGGGACTCCATCTACAAGTTCGTCCGGTCCAAGGACCCTAGCGGGTTAATCTCCAAGAAACTTATCGGCTGGGAGGGCACCTCAAACACCACGTACAACTGCACCGATCGGGCCTGGAACGGGCGCCAGTGGGAGTGTTATTTGTGTCACAAGGGGTTTGGGACGTCCCATGGGTTGAATCAGCATTTGAACTCGCCTGCTCACCAGCAAAATCTCTACCACTGCCCCAACCGCAACTGCCGCCAAGACTTCAAGACCCTGGCTGCTATCATCAACCATCTTGAGAGCGAGAAATGCGGCGCTATGCGGTTCGAGCAGGTGCAGAGGAACATTCACGGCATGGTTAACGGTAACCGGCTGATTGGTTACTGAGTCTGGGTCGTCGGCTACTGGGACTACTGGGCAGTTGGCTGGCTACACTTTTGGGAGAGGGGGAAGGCGTTTTGGAGTTGAGTGTGCTTGAGCGGGGGCGATGGAGCCTCAAAAGGGGAAAATGGGCAAGGTACATGTACCCGTTGGGGAGGAGGACAGACCTTACTTGACTTTGTATGAAGTGATGGACTCCTTGGAATGCTGGAGTAGCACAGTTTCGCTTTTTATTGTCGGGCGACAAAGGATCTTTAGGAGCGCATCCGACTTGACTTTTTGAGGGAGGGTGAATATGGGTAACTCGGGATAGTTTTCGATTTAAAGGTAACAGCTCTAGTTACGGACCGGTGAACCGGAATTCTCATAGGTATGTGAGTGTGTTGACGAGGTCTTGTGAATGTTACTAACAGCGTTTTAAGAGCCTCCGGTTGTGTAGTTCAGGACAACACCATCACACGAAAACGACGAGACCCTCAAACATCGTGATCGTATATCCGCGCTTACTCCAATGGGACAAGCCAGGACATTGAATCGCAAATCGCATTACAGGAAAGTCATGTCAACGTTCTCTTGTTGTTGACTTGCAGTACTTATCAGCTGATAATGCGGGAGGCCCACAGCGGCAGACACGCCATCGACGGATGTCAGTCAATCCCAACGCAGGAATATTACAAGTGAATGGAAGCTTCAAAAACATCCGCTTAGCGTTGATCTTTCCCCGCACAGTCCCCCGCGCTTTCAGTGAAGCGTGGAGTTCTTTTTAAGACATCCGTCTTACTCTTCTCTTTCTTAATCCTTTATCTCACCCAAACCGTCTTTTGGACCTGGTCCTGCACCGACTGGATATCAACCAACAGGCCTGGACCAGAGGAGATCTGGACGTCACTCCCGTCCATCTCGTTATCAACTGCTGTCGACATCACTCAGCCATTCTCTCGGCATCTTCCTCCAGCCACCGTCACCATGGTTTACCTTTGCTATACGTGCGACCAGTCGTTCTACGATGAGGAGGATCTCAAATCGCATCTAGATGACTATGGCTACCATAAGGCTGCGCACGACTATGCGAGATACGGTTGTAACAGTTGTCTCGCGACCTTCAACAGCGATGCTGCTCGTTGGCAGCACATGAACGCCAAGGGTCATGTTGGCTATGAGTGCGGTGTTTGCGACAACCATTATCGTAACCAGCAGGATTGTACCACCCACGAGATCGAGTACCACAACTATTGCGCCGATTGCGACAAGTATTTCCAGAACACCAACAACATCAAGCAGGTAGGTAATGTTCCGCCCGGGGCTCCCCAAGCTCCCCCGTGCTCCCGTCCCAAAGACACCTGTCGTCGGTCGGCGACCCCAGCCAGACATCCTCTCCCCTCCCCTCCCCTCCCCTCCCCTCTCCTCCCTAGCTAACACCCTTCCACAGCACCTCAACTCCCGCATCCATCGCGGCCAGAATATCGACTGCCCCTTCTGCCGTAACTGCTTCACCACCGTAGCCGGCCTAACCACCCATCTAGAGACTAGCGGCTGCCGCAGCGCGCCGTCTCTAAACCGTGACAGCATCTTCCAGATTGTCCGCCAAAAGGACCCGCGCGGCGTTATCTCTAAGAACCTGATCGGTTGGCACGGCGGCGAGTCGAAGCCGAACCGCTGGAAGGCCACGGATGGAGCTTGGAACGGCTCCGGCTGGGCGTGCGCTTTTTGTAACAGGGTGTGCAGGTCCAGGGCGGACTTGGATAAACATCTTAATTCGCCGGCTCGTAAGTTTTGTTCCTTTCTCTTCTTGTTCTCTTTCTCTCACCCTTCCTTTTTTTTTCCCTCTCTTCTTGGTCCTGAGGCCGGCCGCCAGCGGGGGGACGGATGTCCATGTCGAGCCGAGAGATCACGTTGAACAGCAGCGAACGGATTGCTAATTCTACATATTTTTACAGACTACACCGTCCTTTACCACTGTCCCAACCGCAACTGCAGCTCCGAATTCAAGACCTTGGCTTCTATCATCAGCCACTTGGAGAGCGAGACGTGCAGTTTCATGCGGTTTGATACTGTTCAGCAGCGCATGAAGCAGGTGTTTACCAGCAGTCGTATGATTGAGTTTTGAGTTGATTTGATCAGATGCTTAGCGCATTTTTTCCTACTATTCGTACTTCTGTTGCTGCTGCACATTGGTACTGCTGCTGGTGCTGATGCTGCTGCTGCTGGTCTACCTTGGTAGAGCTTCCGTTCTTTCTCGGGGCCCGAACTGGGAGAGAGCAAAGGGAGCAAGCGATCTGTGGTGGATGGTGTTTTGAGTAGTGGCGATCACAAGGGGTATCTATCTGAGGCTGGGAGTATTTTGTGAGGATGCATCATGTTACTTTGCATATGCCAGCTTTTCGGTTGTTTACCCTCTACGTTGGCCATCGGAGGGCTGAGGAAGTCTGGCTTTTAACAGTTCATGGCCTTGGAGTTGGGGAGTCACTGTTGTTTATAGATACATTCCTTTACCTGAGAGCTAAAGCACTGCATAACAAACCGTCTTGTAAATCCGATAGAACTGAGATTTACTTGTAGACTTGTTCGATTTTCTGCCTGGTTATTCCCTTTGACACCAATGAGTGATGCGAGTGACATGGACGATATGTCAGAAGCATGATGTCTGGTTTCCGTGTGCCAATAGTTTTTTGCCCTTGATAAGATCGTGAATTTGCATATTTAATAACAATCCAAGGGCAATTGGTCTAGGGGTATGATTTTCGCTTCGCATTCCACAGATGCGCCTTTGTGAAAGGTCACCGGTTCGAATCCGGTATTGTCCAACTTTTTAGGTTTCTTTTCGGCGTCTTTTTTTATATTCTCTGTTCGCGGATCATGAACTCCGACTCCGGACTTTTTGATTTCTTTATTTCCGTCTTCATTTCCTTTTAGGTTTTTATTGGAGTGGAAAAGCTCTCAACGATGGTTTGCCTGCCGCCTTTCAGTTTAATCCATGCTAAATGTATTTTTGTTGGCGCCTCCCAGAAGTTGAATTTCCGATAAGTAGTTTGTTCACTTGCCCAAAAGCATTGCTAGTCTTCAGTTGTCCCTTTGCGTGGATGATTGGAACTGCTGTTAGAAGGCCGGGGATTCGTAGAGCGACGAGTTTTGCTTATCATCGTCCCAAAGTCAAAGATTGAACCCAATGACTGATGTTCTACGTCTGGCCTACTAGCCTCTTAATCACTACCCATGACTGAGCATACTGCACTTAGTACAAGTCTCGAATCATCGGATGCAATTACTTGCACTGACCGGACGATCATCTGGAACAACTGGGGTGGCGCTGAACATCACATCTCAAACGTCACGTAGTAAAGAGTCCGCTTCTCAAAGCTCATCTCTTCTCATGTTCATACGTGACTGCCGCGTTGAGTCAGCCGCCCATCCCTCCAATTATATACATGTACAACATTAACCCATCCTTCATCGTTCCCAAGAACCGACCGACCCATCGTACAAATCCTCCTCCTGGCTATCTTTCAAGTTCAGGAGTGACACTTAACACTTTTCAGGTTCGGTGTCCGTCCCTAGTGGTATCTCCGTCCATTCCATCATACACACAATCCACCCACACAACCATCCCATCCCAGATTAAAGATCGTTCAAACGGCATATTTCAGCAACAAAGAAAGATTTAAAAAAGACAAGAAACCCAAACCGAGACAACCCACAAAAGTCCTGTTAAAGGAGAACCCCCTTTTTTTGCCATGCACAACAAAAAACCATACCCACAGAGCTAACGAACGACTCAAGCCTCCTTAACCGTTTTCCCCGGTCCGCTCTCCACCGGCCTGATATCATCACTACCGACCCCGCTCGCACTAAAGCTTCCCTTCTCCGCAACCACGCCCGCAGCCGCGCCCTCCTTATAAAGCGCCACGCCGGTAGGCAAGCCCTCGACGCTTTGATCATCGATATCCTCAAACTCATAGGGGATCACCAAGTTCAAGAACATGGTGAACAGCGCGGTGACAGCAAATCCGGTCTCCATGATGAGCACGATGGCGTCCAGGAAGCCCTGGAGCGACTTGTTGTTGCCGCTGTAGGTGAAGAAAGTGGCGAAGTAGGTGGGCACGAGCGTGGCGCCGTAGCCGAGGGCCAGACCGGCGGTCAGGACGAAGCGGTTGCGCCGGTTGAAGGGCACGCCGCGGGTGATGATGGCGATGCCGGAGACGGCGACGGAGGTGAAGAGGAAGGTGGTCATGCCGCCGATGACTGAGGCGGGGATGGCGACGAGGGAGGCGGCGAACTTGGAGAAGATGCCCATGATGATGAGGAAGAAGCAGCAGCAGAAACCAGCGGTGCGGTTGGCGCATCTGGTCAAGGCAATGACACCGTTGTTCTGAGCAAAGGTGGTCATGGGCGTGATGGTGCACAGAGCGGCGAGGATGCCGTTGATGCCGTCCGCCAACACACCACCCTGGACACGGCTCTCGTAGATCTCGCCCTCGACCTCCAAGCGGGAGACATCGCAGGTGGCAGTGATGTCACCAACGGCCTCGCAAGCGCAGACAAGGTAAACGGCTAGCAATGGTAATACGAGTGGACCGTACACCGTGAGCTTGAAGGTATGCACCCACATAAAGGAGGCGACGGGAGCGGCATCGATGCTGGTGCGGTCAAAGTAGCCGCAGGCAGCAGCGACGATGCAGCCGACGAGCAGACCGAGAATGACGCTGGTGGACTTCATGATGGGGGAACCGAAGCGCTCGCAGAGGATGATGGTGACGAAGACGAGGAAGCCAAGGCCCAAGTACTCGGCCGAGCCCCAGGGGAGAGCGTGAGGGGCGCCGACGTTGGGGCACACCATGTACTCGGGGAGGGGGTTAGCGTCGGCGCAAGAGCCGGAACCGCCGGCCCAGTTCTGGAAGCCGGACTTGATCAAGCTGATGCCAATGAGCATGACGGTCGGGCCGGTGACGATGGGCGGGAACATGCGCAGCATGTACTTGGGCGGCAGGAAGGAGAGCAGGACTTCGAGCAAGGCGCACACAGCGGCTGTGCCGAGGATGGCTCCGTAGCCGTCGGGGCACGGAAGGCGAGTGCCGTCTTCGGCGACGGGGCACATGCCGTTGGCGTACATCTGGTTGAAGCCACCGATGGCGACCGGGATGATGGAGAAGGAGATACCGACGACGGAAATCAGACCGGTGCCGATGTAGTAGGGCGTCTTCAGGATGCGAAACCGGGCTATTTGGATGCAGGACAGCAGGCCGGAAACGATGAGGGCGCTCGAGACGAGGTATTGCGAGTGTTCGGCGGTGAAGTTGGCACCAGCTCCTCCGGCAAGGATGATGGGAGGAGTGATGATGCCGGCCAACATAGCGAGAGAGTGCTGGAAACCGAGGATAAGGGCGAGGAGGACGGGCATCCTGTCGTTGAGGCCGAAGAAGACGGCGGGCTTGTTGATCTTTCTCATGAAGGGCAGGTTGGGCCTGAAGAGAAAGCCATAGTCATAGTCGCCTAGCCATCCATCCTTGGTGAGAAAGGTGTGGGCGAGGGTTCGTGTGAAGCCAGTCACTCGGTCGCCGATGGTCCTCTTTGGTATCGCATGAGGAGCGATGTGGGAAGGACCCTGGTCCTCATCCATGGCTTCGGTTTGTGATGAGGGTGTCGAGAGGGTGATTAAACCCTACGATTTAAGTCTCAATGGGTTGTCGGAAGGGGTTTATTGTCGATGGGAATGGTGGTGATGGTGGTTGATGGTCGGGAGTCTTGAGAGAGGACGGAATGAGGGGCTTCTGGTGAGCCAATTGGAGACGGCGACTAACAACAAAGAATTGAGGATGACTGGAATGCGGCACCGGGATGGTGATATATCGTTCTTAATTGACTGTCAGATGGCCGATGGGGGGGCAACCAACAAATGCGTCCAGACGGGCGCGGTGCCCCCCCCGAACTTCGAAAGGAGGACGAAGATTCTCTCGCCGCCCTGGCTGCGTAAAATACTTTTTTGTCGAGTATCCGCTCCTACGGGTGCCAAGGCTTCCCCAAGAGAGATCTTATCGGCGGCCGGCTCCACTGCCAACCCGCCATGCCCATAGCCCCGAGTGGCCCCCCAGATAAGCAATCCCCCGAAAAACACCAACGCTAACACCGGTTAGGCAGTGTCGCGGCCGCTGATAGGGACGGCGATAGCAAGTGATATCATTGATACCGATTGCCTGCTTTACCTAATTCCTGCTTCTCACCAATGTTGCACCCTCGAATGCGACCCGACTGAGTTTCCAAATCGATGATCCTCTAGCTGGACATCATCAACACCAAGCGATGCATCCCCGGACCCAGCCGACGGAAGAGTCCAGCAACCATTACGCTCAGAGCCGTCTCGACTCTCGCCTATTGCCCACACCACGTTGCCTTGGGTCCGTCGTTTGGGGACATGGACTTTGCCGATTGCAACGGTGATGAGGTTTAAAAGCAACAATGGGAGATCTCCTTGCTGCATTGGACGATAGGGATGTTGCCGGGTCCCTGCATGCCCTTCTTTAAAGTCGCGGAATCTAACTCACGAGTGTAACGATGCTTTCATCTCGCCTCGTCTCGTCTGAGTGCTGAGATGGCGTTGAGCTTCCCAAATTTTCAGCTTTACCATTCATCAAAACCGTAGAAAATCTCATGATATCCCGTCCACGGCCGATACCGCTCTCGCCACTCGGACGGCTCCTTCGACAGCTTCGTCAACCCAAAGGTCAGGTAGTATGCATCATCAACTTTTGCGAAAGAACTCTTCCCCTCCTCTCAGGCATCAAGTCTCAAGACCTTTCCATGTCTTCATGAACAATACCACTTACCAACACGAATAACAACGGTCTCGACCCATCTCCTCTTTCAGCTTGTAAGCTTTCCTTCCTTCGCGTCCAGTCCCGAGGTAACTTCAAAGTCCCAAGTCGAAAGTCCCAAAGGTGCCCTTATGCACCTCCTTATGCAAAAGGCGTGGGGGCACATTGGCGCATTGCGGGGAAATCCATCGCTCCAGCAGTCCAACCAGTCCCGTCTTTCCCAAACTCATTCGCCTGTGCAGTCTTGGCGGGAGGGGGTGCGGCACACACACACACAATAATGCATTTGAGCTATTTGGCCATTTTATATCGCTTTACACAATGTAAATCCATCGTTTGACATCGAAATCTAGTTAAAACTGGTGTAAAAAGTCGATATTCTCGTACGCTCGTTCGTATAGTCGTTTATTTTAGTATTTATACTATTATTTATATTATTCTATTATTTATAGCGATATAGTACGCTACTCTAATCCCCGCTAGAAGGTATTAATTATAATAATATTAGTAAATAGCGAGCACCCTAATAATGTTACTGCTATTGTTAGAATATTAGTAAGGAGTATTTAGAAATATAAATGTATTTTCGAAGATATTGGCAAGGCTTTTCTACCGTTGCGAGCATCCTAAAATCGAAGGAAGCTTCCTATATAAGTATTAGAGGTATATTATACTATATCGATTCTATATTAGTTTAGCTATATTTAATATTATAAAGGAAGTTATAAAGCTCTTTATACTGAAATCCGATTTATATTTCGATAAAATATATACTTTTCTAGCCAATGAGTATAACGTATATATTTTAAAAGAAATTATACGGTAGCACCTTCGATAGTGTTACGATGCACCAGCTTACGTAGTTCCGTATTGCGTAGTTGGGTACAAATGAAATAAATAATTAAAGTTAAAGAAGGAAAGAGGGAGAGGTTGAGATTTGGGCCTTGGAGTTGCACCTTTATATGGGATGCGCCTAGATTTTGCCAACTTCGACCGCCTTCCTTATTTAATTTAATAATGTATGTAAATGCGATATATAGGTTGTGGTATTAATTGAATGGGCGTATATATTAATACTATCCGTATAGTTAATTAGGGTATATATATCGATAGTACCGGTAGGTCCTATAGGTATTGTAATAAAACGAATAGGATGTAATTTATGGTATTGGATCCTAGTCGTTATATTACCCTCCCCCCCGGATTGAGGCTCAGCTTTAGAGCCTTAAGAAATAAAAAAGAAAAATTTTAATATAAATATAAATCGAATACTTCTTTTAATTTCTTTTACTTCTTCCTTACTATTATTCTCTTCCTTAAATTAATTTGTAATCCTTCTATTAATTTATTATTATTATTGTAGGGCGCTTTATTGCCCGCCAGCTATTAAGCTAGGCGTTTAGGGAGTCTTAGTATTATAGGGTTTATATTATAATACTCCTTTAAGAATTCTATTAAATTAATAAAGTTATTTACTAGTTAGAATTCTAGGTCGGGGTCCTAACCTTTCTATTCTATTTAATATTCTAATTTTCTTTTCGTTACTTTTAATAAAATGACTTTTAAAACTTCCTATTCTTCTTAATTACTAATTAATTCGCCGGCTAGGTTCTTATTACCTTATTTAAGTAGGGGGTTATTAACGTACTTCTTTAAACGGTTAATATAGTAGATAGTCGCGCTTTTTTATCCTTTAAGAATTTCTAATTCGTAAGAGTATTTTCTTATAGCCTTAAACTTTTAAAGAATTTGCGTTTACTATTAATCGAATTTATCGCTAGGGCGGTCCGTAATCTATTTTCTTTTAATAATAAAAATATAATCTCTAATACTGAAGTTAGGTTCCTTTTTATATTTATTAATTTAAATTATTTACTATTATTATACTTTATTAATAATATAATAGGCTATTACGTAGAAGGATTTTAATTAATTAATTAGTTTATAAGCTTCTTATTAGTTAATTTCCGTTCTAGGCGGCTTAGGGTCGATATAGTCTTTCTAATCTAATATATTGGGTATAGGGGAGCCTATAATAATCTCTCTAGGAGATAGGCCGTTAAAATTATTGTAGGGTAGGTTTATTTACGCTATATTTAGTATTAGGATGAATTCTAATTAATTGTTTTAATTGTAGTAGATATATAGTTTTAATTATTAATCGATATACTAATATAAATTCTCGACCTACCCAGCGGTCTACGAATAATTTAAAGTAGTTAGCTTCTATTTAATATTTAATAAGGAGGCTACTTTTTATATTATTTAAAATATAAATTGTAGACTTCAATTGCTAATAATTTTATTTAGTAGTTTAAATAATCGGTATAAGCTTTGGTAATATAAGACGGCGGCGTTTTTAGCGGTAACAGTATCTTTATAAGGAATATTCCAATTTATTTTCGAAAACCGATTTATAATAATTATTAGTATATTATAATTATAGCGGTCTTTTAATATAAATTTAAAATCGATTACTAAAAATTTCTATAGTCTATAATCYTCTTTTAAAGGAATTGAATATATTAATTTAAGAATTTTATCCTTAAACGCTTTTAATATTTTATAAATCTAATAATTAGTAATATAATAGTCTATATTAATAATTAGCCTTACCTATTAATACTATTTATAAATTATTCGTTTAGTCTTATTTTTATTTAAATATACCGAAGTTACTAGGTAGTAGGTTGCTTCGATGAATTTAATTTGTAGATTATTATCTTCTAGGACTATTAATTTATAGTCCTTAGTTAATAAACCGTCTTTAATAACAAAAGGAGAGCCTTTTTATTTTGCTTTCTCTTTATAAATTAATAGTAATTTTATAAATTAGTTAATTTAAATTAATTCGTCGGTTAGGTTATAGCTGACTTTTAGTTCTAATTTAGCGATTTTAACGTTAATTACTTTATCCTCCCCTTTTAAATTAGTTAGTATATCCGTTAGTTTATTGCTAGCGAAGGTAAAGAATTTGTTATTAGCGGGTTTAAATATTTATAAGGTAAATTAATTTACCTTCTTATTTTTAATAGTCTTTAAGTCCTTTAATTTACGAAATAAAGTATTTGTAATAATATTTTCCTTATTAGGGTAATAGGTTATTCGGAATTAATATTCTAATAGAGTTTTAAATTAATAAATTTATTTACCGTTTAGTACCTTCTTTATACTAAAGTATTTAAGCGCTTAATAATCCGTAAATATTGTAAAGGGTTTAATACTTTTTAATTCGGATTGCTATTAATTAATCCCTTTTATTATAATTATTAACTCTTTATTATAGATAAGGTAGTTAAACTCTATTAAATTTATAGTTTTTAAGTAGAATGCGACCGGATGCTAGTCGCCGTCGTTTTAAAATTAATTTATTATATTTATATAAACCCTATCGCTAATATTTATTTCGATTCGTATTTCCCTCTCGTAATTAAAATAATATAAGATAGGCGCGCTAAAGAGGCTCTTTTTTAAAGTATCGAACGCCTTTTTACACCGGTCGTCCTACTTGAAAATTAAATCTTTCTTCGTTAAATTCATTAATAGTTTTATTATTCGATTAAAATCTTTAATAAACTTCTAATAGAAATTATAGAAATTTAGGAAGGCTTATACGCCTTTTATTATAATTAATTCCTTCTATTCCTTTACAGCTACTACCTTCTCCGGGTCTATTATAATACTATTAATACTAATAATAAAGCTTAAGAATTTGGTCTTAATTATATTAAATTCGTACTTTTTAATATCGGTTTATAGCCCCGCTTCCTCGAAACGCTATAGTATTATATCGATATATTTATTATAATCCTCCTAATTATTGGAATAGATTAAAATATCGTCGATGTAGGTACTATAGAAGTTGTTGAGGTAGCCTATTAATACTTTATTAATAAATTTTTAAAATAATAATAGTCTATTTATTAGTCCGAAGGGTAATATTTTATATTTGTATACCCTATATTTCGTACGGAAAATAGTTAAATCTTCGTAATTTAGGTATATTCGAATACGGTGGAAAATTTAATAAATATTTATCTTCGTAAAGATTTTCGCTTAATTAATACAGGCGAAGGTTTTATTAATAAACGGTAAAGGGTATCGGTCCTTCTTTAATAATATATTAAATTTTCGGTAATCGATATAGAAACGTAGACCTCCATTAACCTTTAGTACAAATAATACCGGGGCGGCCTATAGTACTAAATTAAAATTAATAAATCCCTTCTAAAAGTTATTAATAATATACTATTTATACTCTTCTAACTCTTCTAGAATTATTTTATTTAATAAATTATAGTTGAAGTCCTAAGGAGATTTGCCCTCTTCGAGTTCGATTTTGTAATTAATTTTGTCCTTAAGTTCTAGTAGCGTATTAGAATCCTTTTTACTAAAGATATTAATACGGTTCCAATACTTCTTTAGAAGTTTCTCTATTATTAGTTACTTATACTCCTCTTCGTCTTCTAGTAGTAGTTCGGACTACTTTACTTCAATAATATTATTAATTTCGTAGAAACTAATTTCTTCGATAGTCTCCCCTCGCTTAATATAAAAGTTTATAGTTACGGCGCTTATTAGGGTATAGTCCCGAGGACATTGCTTAATCTAGTTAAAGGTTCGCTCTATATAGTATAGTCCCTAAATATTGTAGTAGGGGTATAGATTTTTACTTTACTTATATAAATTTCGAACTATCTCTAATTTTATAATTTCTACTTCCGAAGTATATTTATATTTAATACCGTTAAAGAATTCCTATTCTATTTAATTAATATCTATTAACGTTAGGAGATTTCTTCGGTTATAGTATTTAACTATATAAATACCCTTTAACTTCTAATTAGTATTAAGAATTCTTTTAGGGGTTTCGGTATACTTCCTTCCTTAAATCTCCTCCTTAATTACTAACGGAAACTCCTATTTCTACTTCTCTAATTTAGTAATTATTTCTTTAACCGCTTTAATTATAGTTTCTTTATTCTTTTTCCTTATATCCTCTATTTTTACCTATAATTCTTCAATAATAATATCTAATTCTTTAACTTCCTCCTCCGCTTCTTTCTTCCGGGGTAAACAAATTTGTAATAATATATTATCGGTTTATCGTTTATTCTCTATAGCTATAAAACGTTCCTTACGCCTTACGTCCTCCTAGAAGGAAGGGTCTTAAAATAATTTAAATCGCTTACCGATATCAATATTTTTATTTAATAGTACTTTTAATAAATCTTTTAAGAAGATTAGCTAATTATTATTATAATTAAGTAAAACTTTATTCTTATTTAACTATAATTTTCCTAATATTATATCCTTTAATATTACAAATAGAACGACTATCTATTAATTAAAAAATTTATAGCCTTAAATATA
Organism: Neurospora sp. CHS-2018a; assembly: GCA_009802275.1. NCBI lineage: Eukaryota > Fungi > Ascomycota > Sordariomycetes > Sordariales > Sordariaceae > Neurospora > Neurospora sp. CHS-2018a. The sequence continues at coordinate 236,048 of RAKG01000049.1, forward strand.
GAAGGCCGCTTTTATAGCTTAAAAAATAATATTAGGCTTAATATTTTTATAAGGTCGAACGTACTTTAATTTAAAGTCAGTCTTACTATTTAATTTTAAATACTTAGTTAGTTTATTAACGAATTTTTAATTTAGAAATATATAAATATTTACTCCTATATTAATAAGTACGTCGAAGGTAGAAATAGATAATTTATTATAAATTATACTATATTTAATAGTAAAAAGCGGGCCCTTTCCCAAATAATTTTATAAATTAAACTTATTTATATTATCCGTTTTTCCTATTAATATATATATTAATACTTCGTCTAAACAGGAAATTAATTTCTCTAAGCGTTTTAATTTTCCGAATCCGAATCCTTCTCAATAATAATTTCAATTTCGTAGCTACCGTCTTTATCTTTACTAAATTCGATTTCTTCGTTAGGAAATTTAGTACGTATAGCGTAGATTTTAGTATTATAGGCTTTAAAAAACTTTTCGCAACGAGGGCAAGCGGGTACTATATTGATACGGGTATCTGGGGGATTACACGCAATACTAGGAATCACTAGGGTAAAGCCATATTATATGTAAATAAAGGTAGTAAGAAGGATAATGTAAGAGGAAAGGACTAGCTTCCAGCCAGCCGTCTATACGTAGAAGGTATACTGGGCAGCGAACCAGAGTACGGGCCACAGGGTGGCCAGTGCGCTAGCGACTAAGTATAGTAAGCCGTGCCTCCATAGCAGCCCAGCTAATCTGGGCTGCCCTAGCTAGTCTAAGCTATAATATAGGGATGCTAGTAATGGCTGAAAATCTAGCCATTCCGGTATCAAGTGCCGGCTTACAAGAGAAAGAAACTATTGTCCTCAATAGTCCTAAACGACCAAGTCTCCTCCGACAAATTCTATAAAGTCACAGCACGATAGGGTAAGAACACGTTTAATACATAATATTAAGTCTATTCTAAGAAGTAGACTTTAACCTAGCCAATAGAAAAATATCCGGCCAGGCTCTAAAGGTTTTTATCCTTTATACGAGCCCCCGGTAGACCCTAGTAAGTCCGGGACTCGGCGCCCGGTCTCCGACCGTACGCTCTATCATTATCGTCCACTCTACTATTTATTATAATTACCTACTATAATACTCCGCTCCTTAAGCCTAGTTCCTAAACCCTTTCGTATAATAACCTTATAACTATCCCCCCCTCTAATAGCTACAATCCCTTATAATTTAATCGTATTTCCTAGCCTTAAAGTATAATTTAAATCGCTTAGCCTCCTTACTACCTAATATAAGTAAATCCCTTATCGGCAATCGCTCGCCCTTATTTATTATTTCGCAAACGTATTTATTACATTATATCATTCCCCCCCCTAGTAACGCCTAACCCTCTAAACGTCTACTTACCGTAATTAATTATATTAGGGAGATTATTATTATATTAACATTAGCGGCGACTCCTCGCCGCCCCACTTATCCCTAATTTACCTAACGTATATTCCTTCTTCTATAATAATCGCTAGAAATTCTTATTCCCTCTTTCCTTCCGCAACTATATTACTACTATTATAAATATAAATTTACGACCCGTAACTATATAAGATAGGCAGCCCGACGCTAACCCTATAGTATTTTTTAACGTAAATTTTCTAAAAATTACCGGTTTTCTAATTACGTAAACCAATCGCGTACTACGCTAATACCTTTACAATATTACAAAGGGCTTTCCCTTTACTTAACTCCCTATAAATATTTCCTACTAATTCTTCTTCGTATAATTATAATACATTAGCGTTAATTCGCTTCTAAAATAACGAAAGTATACCCTATAAATAATACTCGACCACCGTCCACTTAGACTTACTATTTCCCTACTACTAGTAGGTTGAAAATTCTAATAATAATTATATTCATTACTACGTATAAAAAAAGGCTTACTAGCCTATAAATTATCCCCCATCCTCTTATTACATTTCCCTAACTAACCTCCACCGTTTAAATCCCGTATAAATACTTTAAACTTTTCTAAACGTACTAATATTACGTATTAAATATTTTAAAATATATTTAATACTATATAAATACTAACGCTAATAATCCATCGGCTAAAATTAACGTTAACGAACGCATCCGCCTAAATATTTCAAAAATAAAATTCCTTATTTTAACGTCGTACAACCGCTTATCTAAATTCTTCGAAGAGTATAAGGCTATTCGTAGCAAAAATATTACCCTAAGATAAATTATCGAAAAAATACGCAATTTTTAGCATATAATTACTATTACTATCGGTTCTATTTATTTTAAACTAAACCTAAGTACTAACTTTAATCCTTTATAATATATCGAATCGATAATTACTATAACTAATTACTTCCTAATTACCAAATAAACCCCTAATACCTTACTCGCTATAAATATCGCCTTTAATTAATTTATTAATTAGCACTATTATAAATTCTCTATAACTTAATATAAAACCTAAATAAAAGCCTAGAAGAAATTTAATAGCGTCCTATCGGCGTATAACGCTACTTAAGCTCAAATTTATCTAAACCTCAATATTAAAATCGAATTCCGTCCCCCAATACTTAATTTATAATATAATATACGCCCTTATATCGTCCGTTCGGCAAAATTTTACCGACTAAATTATATACCGCAATTCAACGCCTAATATTATATTTCTAACGATAAGGAAGATAACGACTATAAATTTCTAATTATCCGCCCTAATAAACCTTCCTTATTTCTAATTTATTACGTAGAAAATTATTTTTAATACGCCCTACCTATCCCACCCCGCATTAATAATAATACTACCCGCTACTATTTATAATTTATCTATAGCGCCGCCGTAATTCCGGAATAGGGTTTCTTTTCGGATACCAATAAACCCCCCGAAATTACTAATTTCGACGCCAATAAATCGGCGGATATTTTAAACCCTAACGAACTTAAAGGCGGTAATAACGCCGGCGTAATTAAATTTAAATATATAGAATTTTCTAACAGCGACGGCTCGGCCGCCGGTTCCGCCCCTAATAATAACAATCCTAAACCCTTCTCTAATAATAACGAACTAAAACCTTCCTTTAAAATTCTAATACATTCTATCCCGTCTTCAAATTCTTATAATAATTCTAATAAGCCTATAAATAATATAGACCTTAATAGTCCGTTCCTCGGCAGAAATTTAATAATTAATACCAAATCCCTTTATTCTTCTTCTATAAAATCTTTATCCCCGCCGCCAGATAATTATACTATTACGCTAACCCTTAGCCGCAACTATCCTTCTACTTAATAAAATAATAAAATCCGTATTAATAACGGCCCTACTTCTTTACATCGCTTAAATAGAATTCCTTAACTTCCTATCAATTATTCTCTCAATAATAATTAATTATTCCGTTACTAAAACTTTCCTACCGCCCCTACGCTACTACACTAATAATTTCGTACCTCCAAATCGCCACTTAATTAACTCGTATCCGAACCCTCTCCTAATCCAGATTCTTTCGCAAATCTAAATAATATTAAAGATCTAACTAATTCGGAACCCCCTTTCCCTTCTAAAGAAGAAACAACCTTTACCTCTAACTATACTAATAACAACCCTAACCCCGAAAAGGGTAACTCCTTACCCTTCCAACAGCGTAATCCTCTTACCCCAGACCTTCTAAAGGATCGGCCCATAAACTATCTCCTCTTTCCACTTATAAATTCTTAAACTCCCCCATCCAATTAAAACGAATTTAAAAGTCCTATTTATACACTAATAAAAGACCTTCGTAGGCCCTATAAATCTACTAATACTCCTTCGCAAAATCTATCCGCTCATCTATATAAAATAATTTTAATTAAGGATCCTAATACTCTATACTTTTTAACGAAAGCTAATTAATCTCTTATACCCCGGATTAAACCTTTCGCTACTCCTTCGTATACAAATATACCTCCTATTTTAATAAATATAATTCCCACTATTCTTATAATAAAATTCCGTCCTACTACTACTAAAATCCTTCCTATCGAAGCAATTCGTTAATTCGTTAATAACTTACCTATTATAATACTTCGTTACCCCGTCCGCCCTAACCTCTCTAACTCTAACCCTACTTCTAATTCGGACGTAAGTAGCAATTCCCTTCTATTTCGGGACTATCCTATCTTATTTATTAAAAATACCGGGCCTAAACCAATCCGTCTAATAATTCCTACTATTTCTAAAATTATTTCTATTAGTATTATATCGGAAAGCCCTATAATCGAATTTAAAAATCCTAATACTACCACTATATATACCTAAATACTTATAAAATTAATTAATAAGTCTACTAATCCCTCTTTAATTATCTCACCCCCTCCAACTCCTACAATATCCCCCGTCGCAAACCCTTCTTCTATTCCTTATTAATATATTACCGCCGAAAAAAGTAAGGATAAAGCAATCCTATCGCTTATTATTAGTAACCTAATAATTAAAATAAATATTAATAAACTTATTCACCCCGTTTCTTAGTATATTATAAACGCTACTACCTTTACTTATAATACTTTTATTAACGTTTCCTCCCTTCCCTTTAAAAAAAGTATCGTTCTAATACCAACCCTAAACATCTTAAAATACCTTTAAATCGGCTCTTTATAAATTCGTAAGCAGGTTTCAGAAACTTCGATTCTAATAACCGAACCTTCGGGGACTAATTAGCGTATTATAATTATTAAAAAAGGGAAGGGTAAAATAATTAAACTTATCCCCTATACTAACGTACGCCTAAAGCCCCTTTTAAGTTTAATTATCAGCGGGTATTCGCCTACTATTCTTTCGGCTATTTATTATTCACTACGTAAATATAATATTTCTAATTCCACTATAGCCTCCCCTAACCTACTTAAACAACATAAATAAAATAAATATTTATACTTTAATATATTCTTATTAATATTAAATCTTAGACCCTTAATCGCTTACTTAACGTTCCTTCAACTATACTTCTTATTAATATATAACTATTAATAATTATAAAATTCAATATTATTAAAAAATAATCTTCTTCGTAAATAATCAATTTATTTATATTACTAATTTAATTATCCTATTTCTTATAATATCTCTACCTAACTTTCCAATACCTAGAGAACGCTTTCTATACGCCGTAAAAATATTTTTCCAATTCCCAAATATTATATTCGACAGACCAACCCGCCTACTTAACTAAAAATCTCTATTCTATCCCTTCTCTTTTATATTCTACCACTTCTTTTACCTCCTATTCTTCTTATTTATCCGCCAACTCTAATAACAGCATATCTTTAATAACCTTATTCCTTATCTTCCAAAGTTCGAATAAGCTTATAAAAAAGATATCGTATATCCAATTATATTATATAAATAAAATAACTTAATATATTTAAAAACCAATCCTCTTAATAACCTTCACTTTAATAAACGTAAGGGCTAGCTTATAATTTTTAAAACGAAAATTCTTTATAAACAATCCTACCAAATTTCCAAATTAGAACTCTATTAATATATATTACTTATTATATCCCTTCTATTAAATTTAAATAACCTATTCCTAATAGCGCCTTATAAATTTATATACTTATTCCATCTTTTAAAGCTTATCCTTTACTCCCTAAACCCGTAGCTCGTTACGGCCTTCTATATATTCGATTATATAAAAGTAATATCCAAATAAGGCTTCGAATAGCGAAATTCTAATAATAAAATATACCGAATTATTATAAGCGAATTCTACCTCTTATAATTTACGGCACTATAATAATAAATCTCTTTCTAAAGCGTTAATACGAAAAAGCTTTTCTAAAGTTTAATAAAAACATTCGGTTTAACTATCTATCTATAAATAAAAGGCGGTAAACAACTAATATAAAATACTTCGGGTCTTAATAAATTCTTTCTAAAATTCGCTCGTAAATAATTTATCTCAATCGTTAATAATCCCTAAAGGGGAACCGAAATAATATTCGATATATTTATAAAAGAAATTAGCTATCGTCGCCGTATTTAAGGTTTTAATTATCGGGATAAAGAATCCCATCTTCATAAACTAATCGATAATAATAAAGATAACATCGTACATTTTATTATTAAATCCCTAATTTAACAGTAAACTAATAATAAAATCGATACTAATTTCTTAGAAGGGTTATTCTAATAATAATAAAGACTAAAAATTTCCGTAGGGTCTATATTTAAAGCGTTAAATACCCTAGTACAATTCGTATCGAATAATGTACTCCCTTATATTTATCGCAAAATTCTCTTAATAAAACTTTCTTTTAATTAATTCTAAGGTTTTAAAAATACCTATATAACCAACCCTTAAATTATCGTAATAAATACACAAAATCTCCTTATATAATAATCCCTCATTAAAGATTACTAACCGTTCTTTAAAATAAAAAACCCCTTAATTATTTAATTCATATCCCCTAACTATAGAACTTTTAATTCGTATAATCGCTACTAAATCAGTAATATTAAAATCCCTAGGCTAAAACTCCTTTACTATTATATAAAATTCCTAACTTACTTATAACGTAAGGGGTAATTCTCTATATATTAACTTACGAACAATCTTTTTTAAAATAACCTAAGGAAAAGGATTATCCTTAGGGTTAAATACAAATATCTTTAATCCCTAACCCGTCGCCGATTTAATAATTCTCTTAATTTATTTAATAAATATATACGTCACCAATTTTTCACTATACTAATACTTTATTTTAAAATTAAACCAATCTCTATAAAATATCAATAATTATTATACTAAACCGAACTTCTTTTAAAAGGTTAATAGAATATCGCCGTATTCTATTTCCCCTTTTATATAATTTAACTTCCTAAATAAACCGTCTATAAAATTCGTAGCGCCTAACCGATATTCTATATCGAAATTAAATTATAATAAATAATATACCTATCGCGCTAATCTTCTTCGGAAATCCTTCGCCAGGGATTCTACAATTCCTATTAAAATTTAATAATCCGTAAAAACTAAGAACTTTTTAAAAAAACCTTCCAAATACTAATTCTAATACTCCAAACTAGCCACAATAGTAAAGAACTCTTATTATCCTATATATTAGCGCCGCTTAATATCCGTTAACTTCCTTAAAAAGAATACTACTAAATACTATTAATTACCAATCTTCTAAAATAAAATACTAGAAATAACTTTAATTAAAGTGTCCGTCTCTACCTTCGTTTTCCGGGAATAATCCTAATAGTAAAGAATAGGTATTAATACGAATATATCTTTCAATATTTAAAACATCTTATCCGCCTCCTCTAATTATTCGAATAATCTAATCTTCTTCCCGTTCTTATTCCCCTTTAGCAAGTTTATAAAAGGGGCTACTAATTTCGAAAATTTATAAATAAAACGTTAATAAAAGTTAGCGAACCTAAAAAATACTTAAATATTATAATATAACTCCGGTACTAACTATTCCTTAATTATAATAATTCGGATTAAATCCATTATAATCCCTTCCATTATTATTCAATAACTAAAGAAATCAACGTACTCCTTATAAAACTCGCACTTCGAAAACTTAATATACAATTCGGCGTTCCTTAACCACTTAAAGATAAGCTTCAAATATTTATTATATTCCTCCCTAATTTAAAAATAAATTAAAATATTATCGAAATATATAATATAAATATAATCTACCAATCCTATTAAAGCCTTATATATATACGCTTAAAACGTAGTAAGAATATTAATTAATCCAAATAATATTACTATATATTTAAAATAACTATATTTAATCCTAAACGTAATTTTCTACTAATCTCCCTCCTTAATTTAAATATAATAATATACTTCCTAGAAATCTACTTTAAAAAAAACTTTAATATCCGATAGCCGATCTATTAATTCCCCAATTAACGGCAAAGGGTACCGATTCTTAATCGTTATCTTATTTAAGCCACGATAATCTATATACAAATATAAAGAATTATCCTTCTTTAGTACAAATAAAACTAGCGACCCTATTAGACTCTCGGAATATTTAATTCTTCCTATATATAAATTTTCCTCTAAATAATTTTATAAAATATCTAATTACACTTTAAAGAGCGGGTATATCGCCCTTAATAGTACCTCCTCACCTTCTTTAATCCTAATTTTATATTTAATATTGGGGAATATTAATAACGATTTAGCGCCCTCCTCGGAGAAATAAAATTCGAACCCTTCTAAAGCAGGTAAGATAATCGTCGTCCCGTCGGCGTTATCTTCTTTATTATTTATATTTTTAATAGTAAGCCCTATAGGGTTATATACGGATATAATATTTATAATAAAAGTTCGATCGCTATATATTAATCTATATATAAAAGTTTCTAAGTTTATAATATAAAATCTATTAAATTCAAATCTATTAGTATATATATATATAATAATACCTTCCGAACCTATACCTAGTATTAATAATAATAGTAGTAATATTCTAATATCTCTATAGATTATATAGAAGAATTAAATTATCTTTCACTCTTAACCTTTTCTATCCTTTATTTAGAAAATAATTTTAAACGCTCTATAACACTTTATTTCTACGCCGTTCGCACTTATTAATACAAATATAACTATCGTTATTACCTATTTCAACTTATACCTTTTAACAAAATTCTTACAAATTATATTAACTTCAGCCCCTATATCTAAATCTATCTTAATACTTAATCAACGACCCTTCGGCGAAATTACCGTTACTATTATCCTAACCGGGCTATCTCTTCCGGCCGTCCTAAATCCTTTAACTATTATAAATAACGGCTTATCTATAGGGTTTAATCTTTTAATAAAACTTCGGAATCGGAAATATATTTTAAAATATAATTATTATCCCTAAACTCTTTAACGTTAGCGCTATTAATAATATTCTAAACGTAAGCTCTATCGTAGGATCTATTACCTAATTTTTAATATCCTTCTATTTTAGCCTTTTTAAGGCAATTCCTAAATATATATCCCCTTTCCCTATAAATATAATATTCTAAACCTATCCCCTTAAAGTTTGCCTCCGTTTAATCGGCGGACTAATCATACTTCCAGTTATCGTAGAAATTATTACGGGGTTTACCCGAATAGTCCTTAAAACGTTCTAATTATTCGCTATTAATACTACCCCGCGGCTTTTAAAATCGCTAAAACTCCTTTTATTTAAACAAATCTCCTCTACGTAAATTCTTTTTATAATCCTCTAATTACTAACTTAATACCTTCTAAGCTACGTTTTAAACGTCCTAAATAAGAATATCTATATTTTGGAAATATTAGCGTACCTCCTTCCTCAATCGGAAAAAGAAATCGTAAGCCCAATTTATATTATTAATAACCGTTCGGCCTAAACGCTAATAATTAATATAGTACTGTTCCTATAGGGTTTATAAATCTTTATCGTTTTATTAATATATCCGGAAAATATTCTCCCTAATTTCTAATTCGTAAAATTCGGACGTAATATACTCCTTATATATAAAGCGTAAAAACTTATCCTAATTACTATCTCGTTTTCGGCCGGCCTTATTGGTAAACCTATTAACGAACGTTCGCTATAAAATAATAATCTTATTATTAGCCTTAGAGAACGCCTAAAAAATTAATTAGAGATTTATAATAGTTTCGCGGGTTTAATTACTTACCTTTAAACCCTTAATCTAATCTTTAATTTTAGCGCTAATATTATTTAATTATAGCAGACCTATATTATAAATAAATAATTAGAGGGTTTAGGTATAAATTATAAATTCCTTACCTTATTTCTACCCTACTATATCTACTATCGTAGTATATAATTTAAGAATCATCTCTAAAAATTAGGGGGTTATTTCTTCGACTAATAGGTTAATCTTCTTTATATATAATTAATATTTATACGAATATTTCGAACGGTCTCGGCTATTTTTCGAATATTGAGGTAAAGGATTAACGGAGTATTGCGAATCTTCCGAAGAAGAATTAAACGGGTCGGATCTATATAAATCTATAGACCGGGACCTAAATCGGTAACCTATCGATTCGGACCTTCTTATAAATAATTAAGAATTTCTATAGCAACGCACCGGGGTAACCGAACGCTAACGATATACTAGGGTAACTAAACGCTAACGAATAACGTACTTACTTTAATATTCTAAGGAATATTCTCTACGCTAATATAAATTACGAGAGTAATAAGCGCAAAATATATATAAATTCTTAATAAAATAACGCTCGAACTTCCGAATTTATAATACTTTGCGCAAAAAAACCCCCTCGAACTCGGATAAAGATTAGTTTTAACTGTAATTATTATTAATAAATATATTAATAATATTAATAAAAGACTCTTCAATTTATATAACCGGAGGAATATCTCCGTCGGTTAAGTACCTATCGGCGTCCTTGCAACCTCGAATTTCGCCGACCTTAATAATACTTTAAACCGGCTCGGCATTAATAATATTTCCGCCCAATCGTCCCGGAGCACCCTATTCTAATACAAATACCTCCGGTATTATTTTATATTCTAAAGAATAATCTTAGCGGTATATAACCGTACTTTTAATACAAATATTTTCCTTTCGGGTATTAACTATATTCCTAACCTTCGTAAATAATATTTTAGAAGCTAAAGAATTGTAAAATTACAATACAATAAGGTAAGAACATATTTAATATACAATATTAAATCTATTCTAAAAAATAGACTTTAACCTAACCGGTAAAGAAATATCCGGCTAAGCTCTAAAGGTTTTTATCCTTTATACGAGCCTCCGGTAGACCCTAGTAGGTCCGGGACTTAGCGCCCGGTCTCCGACCGTACGCTCTATCGTTATCGTCCGCTCCACTACTTATTATAACTGCCTGCCATAACGCTCCGCTCCTCGGGCCTAGTTCCCAAGCCCTCTCGCACGATAACCTTACACCATAGAGGAAGCGAAACGGCGGCTAAGCCAAGTAGTAGAGGTCTTGGGCTTCYACGAGCTAGGCTTACACGTATTCGAGTAGATATAGTCAAAGAGGGCATTCCTCGAGCGAAAGGTGGAATCGCCACACTTATTACACGTAAGCTCAGCGGTCTTAGGAGGGGGTASCTCAAAAGCTAACTTCTTAATAGGAGTCTTAAAGCCATCAACAGAAGCCTATAATCTCAATACTGAACGGATATAAGGATCGAATACTTACAAAACTTCGCGGGTAGCTCGAAGTTATTACTTGGCCGTACGGATTACTTTCTTTAGGACAATAAAATACTCGTCGTCATCGTCGTTATTATCAGTAAGGCTGGCGCCGACAGAGCTAGGCGCAACAGAAAAGACAATCTATACTACAGAAATCGAAAGAACAAGAGCCTTCTTTAGGGCTGGAAGGTTAAAGAACAACGCTAAGGGTTCTCTAAAGAGAAGAACATTCTAGTCTTTGAAGAAGCCCGCAAAACGAAGGTCGCAATAATAATCAATAGGAACCGCGGCGTAAAAACCCCATTCTTAGTAAAAGAAGTCCATTACGCCAGGTCTAAATCTGAAGAAAGGCTTCCAGAAGGAAGGCATTGAAGTATCATAACCAATTTTTTCCAGCGCAGAAAAATAAAGCAACTTCCAAAGGCGTAGATCTATAGGTTCTAGATCCTAAGCCTTCTTCTTCTTATACTTGCACTCATACTTACACTTGTAGCACTTTCTATCACACTTACTACATCTACTCTTACACTCTTCGTCCTTATTTTAATTCTTTTCCTTATTCTTACCATTACCAAAACAAAGCCAAACGACGTCATAGCGTTTAATATCCTTCCGAATATCGTCGGTAGTTAGAAAGAGGTTTCGGATAGCCTTCAAATAATTAACGCCCAACCTACTAACGCGAAGGTAGAGTTCTTCCTTAATCCATTAAAACTATAATAGTTAAAAAAAGGTACGAAGGTCGTATAGTTAGCCGTTAGAACCCTAAAAGAAGGAATAGTATAGATACTCCTAATCTTTAGAATACTATAGGTAATAGTAGAGGCGAACTATAGTGGCGGTGGTAAGAGTCTTCGAGAAAAGCAGACTTAAGGAAAGGGAACTTTTAGGCGGAAACTACTTAACTTAGGCAGAATCTTCGAGAAGGCGGACTCTAATCCTAATAAACGCTACTTAATTTAGTTATACGGAAGCGCTTAATTGTACCGTCTAGAGGCGGGTACTCGAATAATCTATCTAATTCATAGCGACGCCCGTATCTTCGTCGCAATATTAAAGGGTAAATTAGGAAGAGTCGTAAAATAAACTTAACTCGGCGGGAGCAATAGAGAATTTACTTATCTTAAGGGGAGAGTCTAACTTGCGGTCGGTAGGCGCGCTAGGAGACTCGCATTAGCAGGGAAATTAGTAGAATTAATATAGTAACCAAAGGTCGGTACTAGTACTAATATTAGAATAGGGGCTCGAAAGTACCTAAATTCGTTTCGAGGATTTTACTAGATAGGAGGCGAGTACCTAAATTCGTCGCTTTACGGATAGGAAACAGTTACCCAAATTCGCCGCTTTACGAAGTAGTATAAAATAGAGAGGGGAAGTTGCTAGCGAGTACCTAAATTCGTCGCTAGCGGGGAATAGTATTGAAAACTTTTAAAGTTACCCAAGTTCGCCTAGAGAAGGGAGCGGTCGCGTACCCAAATTCGGCGGCCGAGGAGGTAATAACTAGTAATAACGAAAGCTACCGGAATTTTACTATCGTCGTCGTCTTTAGTAGAAAGCTTATTATAATCGCTAGTAATACTTAAAGTCGTCGCGCGCCTAGTATTGAAGGTAGGGAATATAATTAATTGTATCGCTCGCCGACGTCGATCGGTATAGCTAATATAATTTGAATCAAGGCTACTACGAACGTTCAGTTGCAACTACCATTTAATACAGGTATCTGGGGGATTACACGCAATATTGGGAATCACTAGGGTGAAGCTATATTGTGTGTAAATAAAGGTAGTAAGAAGGATAATATAAGAGGAAAGGACTAGCTTCCAGCCAGCCGTCTATACGCAGAAGGTATACTGGGCAGCGAGCCAGAGCACGGGCCACAGGGTAGCTAGTGCGCTAGCGACTGGGCATAGCAAGCCGTGCCTCCATAGCAGCCCAGCTAATCTGGGCTGCCCTGGCTAGTCTAAGCTATAATATAGGGATGCTAGTAATGGCTGAAAATCTAGCCATTCCGGTATCATATATAATCGGACTCGTAATAAATAAAGTACTTTCTTTCCTATTATAATTTATAAATTTCTTCTTTAAATAGTTTCTTATAAAGGAAGGATGAATTAGGTAAGCGGTTATAAGGGGGGCCGAAGGCTATATTTTTAAATAGTTTTTTAAAACTATTAAATACTTTATTTATAGAAGCCTTTTTATCCTTATTATTAAATTAACCTATATAGAAGCTTTCGTTAAGGCTTTAGAGAAGTTCGATATAAATATTATAAGTGTAATTAATATAATAACTAACTTCAACGTAATTACAAAGTCGGGTAGTAATTTTGCGGTAGAATTCAAACTTCTACTAAGAATTAAGAATATTATAATAGTTAGCTAAATAAGTAAAAGCTACCTTAAAATTGTAGAAGCGGTTAGAATAGTATATTATTAAATTCTTATACTCTTTATAAACTTTTTCGTCGGTATTAAAATTATAGTAATTTAATTATAAATAATTTATAAGGTCTTCGACTATATTAATACGTAATTTATTAGTATTAGGACGAATAAAAGGGTAGAAGTTCTTTAATATTTATTTAGAAAGCCTAGAGACGATTTTTCTAAAGGCGGCTTCGTTATTAGCGAAGTAATCGGCGTTTATATAAAGATAGTTAGTTATTTAAAAATACTATATATCGAATTCAAATTTATTGTTTTCGTTATTAAAGAAAATAGGGATATCTACTTTAATTATTTTACTACGACGGTAACTTTTTTCGAAAGAAATAGTATTAAAAGGAATATTACTCCTTTTATAGTAAGGATATTTATTATTATTATAAGGGGCGTAATATAGGTTTCGAAGGGGGTTATAATTATTATTATTATTATTATCGTTATTATTAATTAAATTATCGTTAGAATCGCTACCGCCGGTTCCAAAGTAATATAAAATAGGTTTAAAAAAGGCGTATCGATTTTTATTACGGCGATTATTATCGGGGGTTTTAGAAGGGCGACGGTCGGGAGTTTTACAACGAGTAATATTAATTATAAGGATAAAATTAAAAGAGTATTCGAAAAATTCGATAAAGGTAATTTTTTCTTTAGGTTTAGACTTAATTAATTTAGCGGTCTTAGGCTTAATAGCGGCTAATTCCTTTACGCCTATATTAGCGACGTTTAATAACCGATTTAAATTATCGACTTAGGCCTATAAATAAGAGACCTTAAAATTATATTATCTTTATATTATTTTAAAATTTTCGATATAATCCTTTTTAATACTTTTTACTTAGTTATAGGCCTAAGCCTCTATAATTAATATCGAGGTCTTATAAGCTTTAGTAATTATATCGATCGCGTCGTTAATTTTCTTACTTTACCTATTGTACTTGTAACGAAGATTGTCGTTTTTAGCCTAGAAGTTATAGACCTTCTTATTTAGATTATTTTTATCTATGTCGGTAGCCGCTAATTACTATTCTAAATCGATTAAACAATTAGTTAATTCTAATTCATTATCGCCTATATTTAAATAGTTATTAACGTTGGCCTAATATTCTTTAACTTTTTAAACGAAGTATATAATTTATTTATCTATTTTAACGATAGTTTTATAAATATAATAAAACGTACGTACTACGTCTTTAATAATACTAATAAAAGCTTTTAATACGTAAGTTCTAGTACTAATTTCTCCCTATATAGTATTAAAGTCTTAATTAATTAGAGTTAGAAATTCCTAAAAGGTTAAAGGGCTATTTTAATTTTAAATAGTTAACGAAGACTAATTTTATTAAGTAATAGGGTAAAAGTTAATAATACGGTTTCTTTTATTATTTTTATTATTATTACTAATAAGGTTAATACAATTAGTACTATCTATAATAATTTCGTTTACCTTTAATATATAGTAGCGTATTTTTATTAATAGGTAAAGGTTATTTATATAAAGGGTAAGGTTATTAATAAAGTTTTATCGAAATTATTAATTATTATTTATTAAGTAAGTAATAGAAGGGGATAGGGATTTAGCCGATAGGTCGACTATCTTATTATTAAATTCCTTAGCGTCGATAGAGATATAGTGTACTTAGGAATTATAGGCTATAATACTATTACGGCGAATATTAGAAACCTGGTCGAAATTACTATAGTTTAAACGAATACGTTAGTAAGCAACCTCGTTATCGGCGTACTACTTATAAGGAGGCACGTATCTGCGGACTATATTAGGGTTAAGGTTTATAATTTTATTATTATTCGTATTAGAGTTTAGAGGCGAGTTGACCTTAGGGGTAAATTTTATACTTTATTTAAATTATATAGCGAATTTTGAAGGAATCTCCTTCGAAGTATTGAAGAGGAATAATTTTCCTTTAGGTTATTTATTAAGAGTATAACGTTTTTTAGAAGGGGTAGAAGTATTAATTGGTTCTTCGAACGATTCGTCGTCGGTTCCGGTATAGAAGGAAGTATTATTATCGTCTTCGTCCTCCTAATTAGAATTACCTTCGACGTCGTCCAGTTATTCGAATGAGGATTCGTTATTATAGTAGTAATTATTATTATTATAATTAGCGGTATAGGGTTATTCGGTTTATTATTTATTATCGGGGACGAGAGGACGGCCCGAAGGCGTATCCTAAGCGGGATTAATTATAATAATTAATTTTTATTATAATTAGTAAGTGAATATTAGGTTTAGTAATAGGTTCGCAATATCGGTAAGGCGACGTTCGGGGTTAGAAGTCGACGAAATAATTTATCGGGTTCTAGGTTTAAATTAGAATATTATAATACCTTCCTAAACGGATATAAATAAGTTTTAATTAAGTATTATAATATATTAATTTACGTAGTTCTGTATTGTGTAGTTAAGTATAAATAAAATAAATAATTAAAGTTAAAGAAGGAAAGAGGGAGAGGTTGAGATTTGGGCCTTAGAGTTGTACTTTTATATAGGATGCGCCTAGATTTTGCTAATTTCGACCGCCTTTCTTATTTAATTTAATAATGTACGTAAATGCGATATATAGGTCGCGGTATTAATTGAATGGGCGTATATATTAATACCGTTTATATAGCCAATTAGGGTATGCGTATCGATGGTACCGGTGGGTCCTGTGGGTATTGTAATGAGACGAATAGGATGTGATCTATAGCACTGGATCCTAGTCGTCACAGATAGGAGTAGTAGAAGAAAAAGCGACTCTATATAAAAGTATTATAGTAATCCCCTATACTAGTATTATAATAAATATTAAAAATCTCTCTATTTATTACTAAAATATTCGTATTTTATAATAAGTTTAGTACGGACCGAAGGGATAGCGTTCATTATATTAGGTAGGTACCCCGCGGTACTATTATAACGGTATCTAGTAAGTTTGTACGTAGTATATAATATTACTTCCTTCTAATTATTACCGTTAATAGGTTATTTAATATATTAGTATTTAGAGGAGTAACGGATTTAGCCGGGGTTTAGAACTAAATAGTAAAATACTTACTCCTTAAAATAAATCCCTTTCCTAAGCGTAATAGTATTCTAATAATAAATAACGCTAATTAGTACCCTCGTACCGAATTCCAATACGTATATAATTAGAGGGGGATTCTCTTATAGTATTTACTACTATATTCTCCCGAATTCAACCCTATCGAAGCCTACTTTAATAATTTTAAGCGGTAATTTAAGAGGGTATACTATAATAAGGGTAGCGATAGTATACTAGACAACGACTTCGCTACGTTTTTTAAATAAGTAGTATAGGACGTTAAGTATAAAATATAATAAATTTACAGCTATTTTAAGAATTCGAAACTAGCGATAAATCGAATCGATAATATAAATAAAGATTATATTAAATTATACGCTAATAAATTAATTAAATATAGAGAAACGGGTAATATATTTAGGCGGCGGTAAATAATTATTAAGGGGAGAGATAGGTTTATATATATTAAATTACAATTCGTATTAGAAATACCAGAAATAATACTAAATGGATTTATTTATATAATAATACTAGAGGTGCTAGAAATATTAGAAACCCCTAGTAAAAGGATTTATCTATATAATAATACTAAAGTATTAAAAATTCCCTTCTTTTACTATAAATCGATTCGAATTATCATTCGTTAGGACCGCTAGTAGTAATATTGCCCGCTATAAAAGCGAAAACTTTAGCTATATTATATTCGAAAATAGTATTAAATTATAAATTTAGAGTAATATACTAATTAATTAATTAAGTTTCGAAGGTAGAGGGTAGAAGATATACCTACTATAGTTTAATTACAATATTAATATCGTATACTCCTCTTTAAAGAAGTTTTTAATATTATTTCTAAACGCTATATAGAGCTTTAGAGAGAAGCCTAGCCGTATAAACTACTCTATTAGTTAATCTTTAAGCCCGTATATATCGAATACTACCGCCGGGTCCTAAAGCTCCTCCCGTAAAATAATAAAAGCTTTATATATTAATATAGTTTTAATAAATATCCCGATATAATAAACCTTATAGAAGGTTTTAAAGAATTTAGTAATAAATTCTTTAGTTAACTAACTAAGTAAGGCTAAAGGTAATAGTAACGACCGTAAATCGATAATTAATAGTATAAGCAGATAGAAGATTAAGGATTCTATAACCGCCTCCTTATATTCCTCCCCCTCTTTTTTAGCTATTAATAGTAATATAACCGACGGTAGTACTAGAAGCGCTAACTTATAATATACCCGCCCTCTATTAGTAATAGTAGTAATAGAGGAGATAGGAAGAGGGTTAATACGTTTAGTAGCGAAGGTTTCGTAATTAGTTAATTACCTATAGAAAATAGTAATTTAATATTTAAATAGCAATATATTCGAATCGATAATTATTACTTTACTAGGTACTAGGAGGGTAATTATATTATAACCGCTTATAATTATAGTATTAGCTATAGAGTTACCTATATAGTAAGGAAGAGGAGGATAGGGGAGTTGGAAGTATAAAGGGAAGTATTAGTATAGCGGGTATAATTAATAAGGGTATAGAAGGTAAGGGTATAATTAATATAGGGATAGGCTATTAAAATTATCCTTCCTTAGTGTTACTTATAGGAGATTATTTATAGTCTTTATATTAATACTATTATTACTACTATTAACGTTATTAGTAATATTAATATTAATTAGGAGACTATTACCCCCTCCCCTACGTCTATTACCGCTACCGTTATTAGAATTAAAGTTAGAAGTAAAGGCTTTATTCCTAAATATTTCTATTAATATATCGCCGGGTAGATAATTTATTATAACCTTCCTTAACGAGACCGTACGTACCTATTTATTAACGTCTTTAATTATAAAGTTATAATAGGTTTTACTCCTATCTATAATATAATATATCTAGTATTTAATAACCTTATTATAATTTTTATATTTAAAACCGAGGTTATAAGCTTATAATTGCGTAAGCTCTTAGTATATAATCCCGCAGGGTTTTTTCCCTATACGCTCCTCTTATTCGTAGTCCTCCTTAATATTCTTTTTAACCTTTTATAATATAATAGTTATAGTAATATACTTAGGCTTTTCGGTATTTAAAGTCTATAATCTCTATAACGATTAGGTTCATAGCGTAGTTATTTATATAGTAATAAAAAGGTTAATTATATTATGAGAGGGGGTAGGAATAGAGGGTATATTCCTATATAAGGAAGGGGTAATAGGGATTTTACTAATGGGTACGGGTATAAGTAATTCTATTAATTAAAATTTAAAAGAAATTATAAAAGTATAATATTAACCCGTATAGTAAAAGTACAATTTTATAACCGCTTCGTACTCGATATTACTATATATATTAAAGAATTCGTTATTAGCAATTATTTTATTATAAACTATAACTTTAATATAATGGTTATCCTATATAATAGTAATATATATAACAATATAAAAAGAAATTTAATACTTCGTCCCTACAACTATAGTAAGGTTAATAATTTACTATATATAATTTAATTATAGCTTTTTAATCTCTTTAAATAGGCCGGTCCTAAATTGCTACGAATAGAATTCGTTATTATCCTACTTAATTTCTACCTCTTTATAAATATTATAGTCTTCGATAGTAAATAGTTTATTACGGTTAACGGTTATATATAAACCGATAATACTAAATTAAATTTATATAAATTAAAGGTAAACGGGTTTAAGAGGGGGGGTTAGAATTAGAATTAAAATTAGAGTTAGAATAGTCGGCTTACGGGTATAGGGCTTAATTATAACGGCGGGTAAGGCTATAGGTCTAGAGGTGGCGGGTTAAAGTTTAGAAATAGCCGGTTTAATTGGAAAAATTACTTTATCGTTGTTATTATCGCCCGAATAGTAAAATAAAGTTTTAAAAACCTTTTTCTTAGGGGTAAAGCGGATAGGGAACGTTTACTTAACCTAATCCTTATTATTAAAATCTTCGTCTTTATTATTAGAAATTTTAATAAGAGCGACGGCGGCCGGTTAAATAAGAGGGGACGAATATAATCGAGGGTCCTCCTCCTCCTCCTCCTCCTCCTCCTTTTCTACTTCTAATTTTAGTTCTAATTCTAGGGTAGGGTTTCAAATAAGTTCTTTACCCTTCTTTTTAGGGGCGGCCTTCTTTTTAGGGGTAGCCTTTTTAGGGGTAACCTTCTTAAGAATAACTTACTTAAATAAATTAGCGATAGCTTTAGTAACCTCCGCCTTAATTAAAATATAATTCTTCTTTTTAAAGCGAATAAAAGCGCGTTGTAAAATTATTGGGCTAGGATCTTCTTAATTATAGCCTTCGTCGAAATAGACTAAGGTCGTACCGCTTCGAATACGAAACCGCTTTAAGACGGACTTTTCTTTTAGGATCGATTTAAGAGGCATTATCGCAATATATTTAATTAATTACAATAGGTTTATTTATTTTAATAACGAAATATAACGATTAAGAACTTTAATTTGGGATAGAAATCGTTATAAAAGAGCGGGATTTACAATTTGTATAGATATATTGTTGTTGTATATATATGTGCCGCACCCCCTCCCGCCAAGACTGCATAGGCGAATGAGTTTGGGAACTCCTGGCCTAATCCTCTCTGAGCCTCCGTCTCCAAACTATTGAATCGTTAAACGGAACCCAAAAGGGCCAAAACGAGGAGAAGTACCGAATGAAGAACCTCTCGTCAAAACGGTAGGCTACTCTAACCTACTCCGTTCAGCTCCTTGCCTACCTAGCTCAAGCTCCTCGGCCGAAAGCGAATTAAGTCGCAGATTGACAGTGACAGAGTAGGGGCGTGTTCGGTTTGCTCCCCGTAAGGGTAATCCACCATATAAATCGACCCCTACAGTGAATATGCGGTAAATATATAGTTAATCACACTACATATTACTCGAAATGGTCGTCCAAGACCTTAATTCGTACTACGCTAGCTAAGGAGCCCTATAAACCCCCTATAACTCCCCTATAATCGATGTATTACCTATATAAGGCCCTAATTATTGCCTAAAGCAGTAATATATATACTCTATAATACATAAATCGGATTACCCTAAGAATTTTAATATTTTTGGCTATAAATCCGATTAATAGGGGTATTAACTAGGGTATTAGCTAGCTATATAAGGTATTAGTACCCGTATTAGCTAGTTATAATTAGAGGTAATAGTAGGTATTATTTTTAATACCTTATATAAATTATACCTATTGTATTTTATATACTATTCCCTAATAAACTAAAGCAACTACTATTTATCCTACTCTTATTAATACTATATTATTATAAATCTTTTTATTAAAGTCTAGAATTGAGTACGGCTCTTTATAATATACGTATTATTTACTATCTTTGTAGCGGTAGCCTCGGTTCGTACCCGCGGCAGCTATAATACTATATATCGATCAATTTATATAAATCGGTTCGAAAGGGAGGCGGCTACTCGAAATGCCCTCCACCTAGATTATAAGACGAAGCTATTTGACTTATACTATATGCGATAATATCCCTTCATGTAGTTAATTGATTAGATATCTAGAAATATTAGTATATATAGTACGGCGGCAATATCCCTTGAGTAAAAGCTTATAACCTTCTTATATATTTATACTTACGATAAAATTTATCGAAATATAGCCTATTAGTTTAGTTATAGTATTGCGACGATTAGTTAGAACTTCTATAATATACTTCGCGCTATAGTTCTATTGTATTCTTAAATTGTTAAATTTTTAATTCCCGATACCGTATACGAATTAGCGCTAAGAGATAGGAAGTTTAGCCGGTTCTTTAAGAATTATATTAGTATAATTAATAATACTTTAGTATATATTTAGGTATTAATTAAGGAAGTATAAGTATAGCGGGGTCGAAAGAATTATATAGTATAGAATATCTTCGTCGCGATCGGGCTTAATAAGTTATTTATATATATATTTCCGGGAGTAGAAGGATCGATATATAATTTTAAATTATTAAAATTAATATTTATATTTAATTTCTCGATAACGCCGGGGAAGTTCTACCTCGCCGACGCTAGTTTCTATTTAACGCGGGGTATCTTAGTACCGTATATTAAAATGCAATATTATTTAGCGGAATATAGAGGAGGGGGGAGGGGAAGGCGACCGAGGAATAAAAAGGAATTATATAATTTAAAGTATTTAAAATATTGCGTAAAAGTTAAGATCGCTATCGGTAAAATAAAGAGGAGGTTTAAAATTATATAGTCGTCGGCGCTAGAATATAGTATCGAAATATAACGTAATATTATATATATAATTACTACGCTATATAATTAGATTAAAAAGATTAATCCGTACGGATTAGAGCTACTTCGAAATAATAATAACAATAATATTATAAATATTACTAATATCGATTCTAAAGGCGAGGAGGGAGGAGGAGGGGTAAATATAGTAATTAAATAAAACGCCCGTATAGTACAATTTAGAGGGAATTTAGCCTAGTAAATATAGGTAGATTATAGTATTTAGCGGCTTACCTAAGCGGTACGAAGGCGAGCCGGCCGTGCCCCTAACCCTACCTTATAACGATTTAGAAGAAAGCGCGTACAATAATTTATTTATATTATTAATTATATTACTATCTTTCATTTAAAGTCGATGTAAATATATTATTTTATTCGCTAGATTGAATTAAATCGATTAATACCGGTTATATTAATTTTGGAATTGAATTGAAAGAGCTATTACTATTACAATATCGACCCTTTATATAGGGTTAGGGTCTGTATTTTATAGTCGCGGGACTATATCGTTGTATTTGCTTTGTATTTACAATTTTACTGCCCGCTAGAGCCTTAATTTTACTAGATTTACTAGCCGCCCGCTAGAGCCTAAAGTTTAACTTAGAGAAATTTCGAACTTTTATAATATTTCGTATTTAATACGGTAAAACCCCTATATTTCTTAATAACAATAATAATATATTAAATCAATACGATTATAAGCTACAATATAACTTTTTAATTACAATATATATGAATATAATAATAAGATTATTGAAATTGTATTAACGAGAGCTATTGAATGGTATAAAAAGTATATTGTAAATCCTTTTTTACAAAACGAATATAAATTAATTAGTCCAGGTTATAACCCGACGTATCCTCCTTCTCTTCGAACGACGGCTCCTTATCTAATACTATTTCCGCGAATAGTAGCCTCCTATACTTTATAATTATAAAGAGAGCCGCTATTTCGTCGTCGTTATATAGCTTACGGATAAATTAACGTTTATCCTCTTTAATAATACGC
Source organism: Neurospora sp. CHS-2018a (assembly GCA_009802275.1). Classification (NCBI taxonomy): domain Eukaryota; kingdom Fungi; phylum Ascomycota; class Sordariomycetes; order Sordariales; family Sordariaceae; genus Neurospora; species Neurospora sp. CHS-2018a. Next base: position 259,031 of record RAKG01000049.1, read on the forward strand.
CGGAACGGGGATTTAATTATAATAATTTCGACCGCTATTTATAAATAATTATACGCTATAGGAAGAGGAGGAGGAGGAAGAGGCTAGGCGGTAACAATAGAGGGACTAGCTATAGAAAGAGACGACGATAGCTATAAGAAGTTAATCGATAAGTACTTTTAAATATTAATTATAGAGTCGGCTAATTTAAATATACTATTTACTATATTTAACTACCTCTTTATAATAGGCTATAATTAAACGGGCGCCTCCTTACTATTAAAAGCTATAAATTCCCTAATCGAATCCTTCCTCTTTTACTTCCTTACCCGCGGGGTAAATTTATTACCCTCGTCGTCGTCGTCGTCGGGGTTATACTCCCAAACACCTATCTTCTCTTCGAAGTATTACTATAGCCGTTCCTTTAATATAATAATATATTTACTAATTACTTAATTAATTATAAATATAATAATATACTCTTTACGGTTTTATAGTACCCTATTCTTTAACTATATTGCCGCCCCAAACCTAGTTTTAAAGAAGGATTTCTAAGTATCCTTATTCGCCTTAAAGAGCCCCGTCCTCTTATTAAAAATAATACTAATCTTCTAATAAAATTCCAACTACACTTTATATTAGTCCCGCTACGTAATATACCGGTAATAGAATTTATTATATAACTAATTTATATTAAGGAATTTAATTATTATAACTTCGCTTACTTTTATTAGCGCCTTCTTTAACTAATTAATTAATTCGCTACAATAAACCTTCCCCTATTTAATAAATTTAGCGAAGGTTATTAAAAATAATACCTTCTCGCCGTTAATCTATCGAAGGCTTGCCCTATAAGAGAGGGGGTTAAGGGGTAGCCCGCCTTATAAATCGATAATATTTATTAAATATTAACGCAATCGAATAGGTAGCCTAAATATTAGGAGGTCGGGTTAGGCACTAGGGGGAGGGATTAACAACCGTAGCCGTATAATAGAAATATTAGAGAATAGGTTACTACTATTACTATTACCGTTATTACCGTCGTTATCGTAGTCTCTATATAATAGAGGGATAATAAGTAGCCGGCAAAGTAATAAAATAAGTACGTTAATACTAGGTTAGCTCGCTTAGCCACTTCGACCGCTTCGACTTCAACTTCGACCTCAACTTCGACTTTAACTTCTACTCCGACTAGCTTATACGGGAGCGGCTATAATAGAGGGACGGGGGGTAGCCGGTTAGGGAGGTAATCGACTTAAATATATACGCCGGTTAATATAGTACTTAGGGAATATAACTTCTAATTTAGAAGTAGGCGGGGTAACTAAAAGTATTAACTAACGAGGAGGAGGAGGAAGAGGGTAATTAATAGTAATAAAGTTAATAGAGGGTTGGATGGTAGTAATATTGTACTCTTGTACTTTATTATAATTAGGAGGCACCTTACCGAAGTCGTTAGTATCAATAAGGAAATCCTTTTACTTTATAAATTGTATTATATAACGCGGGCTATTATAAATAAGTTCGTCCAGCCCGAAAACGTCGTTATTAACGAGGTTAGCGATATTAAGGCAGTTAGAGGATATAATAAATAAGAGAGTAAATAATAGAGAGGAGAAGAGAGTATTAATAATGGAGGATTCTAATTAATAAGATTATAGAGTTGATGCCTATATTTATACCTAACCGATTCGACTCGACTCTACTCAATTTGATTAGGCACTCAATTAGGCACTTAATTGATTAGAAATCGTCGATTTATATAGATTCGCTATTATTACTAATAATAATAGTTTTTATACGCTCAAAAGTATAGTTTTTACAATTTATTCGAATCTAATTATTATTATAGTAGACTATTATTTACATCCCCCTTTCTACCCCTTAAACCTTCATACTCAATAATATTAACTACTATACATAGTAATCACGTAAACGTTATACAGTCTTATAGAACGGCTTCCCAGCTACTAAACGAATGTACCCGCTTGTGAATAACTTCAAAATTGAGTTCGTTATAGTAATTAGGGTTTCACAATATAAAAGACGAGGCATGTTGTGAAGGATCTCGATAACGATTTGCACCCCTACGTATGGCTTCGCTTATAATACGTGTAGGCGCCACCATGTAATAAAAGAAAAAAGAAAAGAAAGATAAATAGTATAAAGACATCCTTGTCAGTGCTGCAGATTTGGCGTTGTACCCTTACTAACCGCTGGATTAACTAGCGGAGTAAATGGCCAAAAAACCGAACACGCCCCAGGACAAACCTGGAAGGGTTGCTAACGAGCTAACAAATCAGTTAATTCGGCCAGAAAGAGAGCCTACCTTACAACATCGTTGTTGGATAGAGATAAGCAACCCGCCGAGCCAGCCAACCCGACACCGGCCCCGCTGGCTTGCCCGAATCAAGAAGATGAAACAAGGTGATTGGTCAGTTTGGGTATCAGTGAGGCTTGGCCTGGGCCCTGGAAACGTAGTGTAGGTACACGTACACGACCCGGTAGACTCCTGTTCGAGTCTTTGGGTGTAGGGTGTCACTGTTGTCTAGGTACGTCTGGCATGTGGCGGACAGACGGGACGGAGGCGCTCGGGTGTCTCCGATTTCCTATCCTATCCTTCAGTCTTGTGTGTCTTTGGCGATAGAGTGATGTTGCGAGTGGTTTTGAGCAGCTTGGCTGATTGTATTGTCAGGTCTTCAGCCTTTGCTGAAACTGAAGTATGATTGATTGAACAAAGAGAATCTTGTCATATTATGATAGTGTGCTTGACGCAAAGCTGGTTCAATATCGGGCTCTTTGTGCGAAAACGCGAGTCTTCTTGGGAGGACATTCGCAGACTCCAACATCCGCGATACTCCTAATCTGGATGGTGTCCACCGAATGATAAGACAAGTGCCGCTTTACCGAATCGTTCCGCTAGCTTCGTTACTGTAGTAATGAGAAGAGTGGTACTTGTATGTAAATACCCCTGATTCCTTTTTACTTGCTACTCTGCTAGGGACTGATAGTTTGGTGGGTTAGGTTAGAAAGGGCCCACAAGTCAAGGGAAGGATTGAAATATGTCTGTGTTACCTACTACTACTACTACCCGGTAAATCGAGGCCGTTTGGGAGTTGGTGGAAGTGGGAAAGCTGGAGCCTCCCGCTCGGGAAAGGTTCTTCGGATCTTTTCTCAGCCAGAACACTAGTCAGTGTCTGTCATCTCTCCCTTCTTTCCACCGACCTGGTCTCAAGTGAACTTGACCCGACTGACTGAGCAAATCGACGGAAATCAACGGGGAAAAACAGAACCCAAAGCAACTGCTAACAATGGTTTAATAAGTGGCAGTCCTTGACAGAGCTCTAACCAGCAACTTAAGTACGCAATCTGGAATCTCCCTGTCTCACTCTGGTTGTTGTTCAGGGGGCGCGGACCCGTCATCATTGTGCTCCCGCTCGGCACCTTTCTCCTGCTTGTCATTCTGGTGAGCCTCAGTGCTCCCCTCGTATTCCTTCTCAGACACATCAGGCACCGAAGCCTCAAGTTGCTTCTCGTACTCGTCAAGCGCCAGTTGCAAACGGAGTTCCTCCGACAGATGGAACCCCGCTTCATTCTTGCAGACAAACTCATTCAACTCATCCACTCCCTTGCCACGAAGCCTCAGCTCAGCGAGATATTCTCGGTACATCTTCCGAGTATGTTGCACTTGATACATGAAGAGAACCTTCTTTTGCTTCTCCTCAAGGCCCGCAGTGCGCTGCCTCCACGCCCTCCACATTAGCTCACACAATTGCTCCGGGCCCTTTCGCTTGATGTTGAACGGATTCGCTGCCGCCCACTCGAGCATCTTCTCGGGCATTTCGTTGATGTCGAAGAAGTTTTCGAGATTGGAGACGATGTCCGGAAGGAGGTAGTCGGTAACCAGGCGATCGTACTCTTTCTCTATTTCGTGACGATCAAGGAACGAGCCCCTGCGCTCCCAAATCTCGTGAAGAAGTAACAGGGCATGCTCTCTCCTGATCCCAGACATGGAACTGCAGTCAGCAGCTTTGTATATGGCTGCTTTTGCCGCTTCGAATGTATTCGCCTTGCTTATCTCTGACGTCGAGTAGGCGGTCTCGGCTACTTTCTGCCAATCCAGCCATAGCAAGGTCTCTTCACTGGCAAGTCGCTCATGCATGATTTGGAGATCGAGCGGATTGTCTACCCAACTGTAGGCTTCATCGCGCGGGTGACCAAAGGCCTTCTGTCGCTGATATGCAATGGCACCATACAGATTGACGCCGACCGGGTGCTCACCCTGAGCTTGGCAACAAATGTGGAGGTACCATTTGAGCAGGAACATGTATCCTGATATGAACTGCTCAGTTACAGCGTCGCAGATGTGTGCTGTTGGGTCGCTATCAAGCAGTAAGACAAGATCCAAGAACCCACGACCTAGGGCCGAGCTAGTAACCTCCAGTCGCAAGTGTGAACCACGGCCCCAGGGGCAGAGGCCAGCGGGAAGTGTCTGTGATCCAGGCAGAATTTGTTTGAGCTGACCGACATTGTTGTTCCACAGGCTACTGTGAAGTGTAAGGCCAAAGGGACTCTTGGTCGTTAGATGTCTTGTGTTGGTGATAGCAGGCCACGAGTCCCGGTGCAGGACATCCCTCATGAGATTCATCCGCTGGATTGGGGACCCGAACTTTCCGAACCGCCATTTCGTGCCCGGCGAGGTTGTGCTTCCGGGAGCAGCTTGGAGCATGAGTTCTCTTTGCGTTGACTTATCGCGTAGGAGAGCGGTAGTATACTCCGCCGATGCTTGAACGAAGAGACTGGGAGGTAGATGCGGTTCGTCAAATGGGAATGGCTCGTCAGGAACTGTTTTCACGTCATCAGCATTCCAATCTTAGGAAACAGAAACAAGAGGGGAGGGAGGGCCAGGCTATGGGCCGTTCACGTACCGAAGCGTGTCCAGACCATTTTATCGGCCAGCCAAAAGTAGTATGATCCCGAGATAGCGGGAGGTGGCTTGTTGAGAGCCAACAGTTGTCGGAGTGTCTCATTCTTAGCAAGGTCGAAGAGAGCTTGAACGCCATCAGGATCTAGTCTGGTGTTCTCCGCCAGGAGCTTGGAGACAACTTGATTGCGTCGCTCCTGATCAGAACAGACACGGGGAGCCAAAGATGGGGCTGATAATGCCCTCGAGGCATCTGGAACCGACATTGTTGGGGGCGGACTGATGACCGACAGTAGGGATTGGTTGGTGACTGTTGCGAGATCCTTGGGTGAAGCTGTGGACAAGATTCGAATTGTTGCTGGACTGAAGAAATAAAATCAAGCGATGGTTTGAGAAGCGAGAAAACCATGAAGAATTGCGTCGATGCTACCCCTCATAGGGAAATTCAGCAGCGAAGGAAGGAGTGACGTTATGAAAGAAAAGTTGAGTCACTGCACTCAGCTGCAGAGCCCGTCATTAAGAGCAGGTACGGTTGCCTGATTGCCTGTGAGCAGTTACCTTACTTATGACCCGACGCGATTGAAGACTTCAAACGGGGAAGGAGCTATCTCGCGAATCGCGATTGCTGCCACTTGCCAACCAGGTGCCACACAATGACGAGACCTACTTTACTGACTTAAGCTTGACTGAAATTCGCGTTCCACTGCCCAGATAAAGCGAACATCAATCACTCACCATTCCAACTCTGGTTCATTCACCGTTAACTCAACACCGAGGACAAAGTCTATCGCTTCCGCGCCCCCTCGTCGCGGACTAGGACTACGCGATTCTGTCCGCTTTCTCCCCAAAAGTCTAGCCCCGCGAGTCCGCATCTTGGCAGAGTACCGTAGCTACCCGGGCAGCTGAGAACTGAACCCAGGCTTGATGTAGGTTTGTACTCATTTGACGGTTCTAGAGCATTTTGCCAACATATTTCGGTTCAAATAGGTCCACTAACAATAGCCACTCTACAGCACAACCAGCTTCTGCACGAAGGTCTAGTCATCGGTTCTCCACAACAATGAACGGCAAGCGAGACTTAGACGCGTTCAACAAGGGACAGCAAAATGCCCAGGGTTCTGCCAAGAAGGGTCAAGACGAGGTTCCCAGTGGTCGGCCAGAGAAAGTGTCCAAGATCGTCAAGACCGAACCAGAAAACAATCCCTGCAGAATTGCCAGGAGCCAGGATGTTGACCCGAAACCAGACGGGCTACAACCTGACGGCTTGGCCTTTCCCCTAGACCACCCTCGGATTGTCGAGTCAGGAAGGGATGATCAGTGTGCCAACTGCAGACTGGTTGGCCATCGGGCGTACCGTTGCATGGGTCCGTGGGATCCGGTTAGGGGGACCATCAAAGTTTGTGTGTTGTGCAACGATGCTTCTCACGGGCTAGACGACTGTCTGAATCTCAAGAACGACGGCGTTTCAAAAAGATGGTTGTTAAGCAAATATCTGCTCATCTACCGTCGGGGGCGCCCTCCCATCGAGTCGAGCATGTGCTGGGTCGACTTGCTCAGCTCCAATCAGTACAAAGAATCAATAACCACGCATCCATATGTCGCAGAGAGGGGTTACAGCCCCTATCCTTGGACAAGAGAGTTCGCCATCAGTCAGCACCAAAACAAGCCCTGGGATAACTACGACTATTCAGAAGACCCCAGATGGAAATGGCCCAAGGACCCCAGAACAAATTCGGAGCTTGCACTGCAGAAGAATCTCAAGTCGCTCAGGAAGACTGAGCCCGCGTCCGCTTTTCCGCCTGATTTGAGAGCATTGGCCCGTCAAAGGTTGATGGAGAGCGAGTCGGAGAGGGAGTGGGAGTTGACTACAGCCGGCCTGAAAGTGTGGCCTGACATCTTGGCGATTGCTCCAATGTTGAAGGCTTATGGTGAGGAGGAAGACAATTGAGGATATAAGAGGTCCCTGACATTTGTAGCCATACCGGCATGTGCGCCATGCCATGTCTTTTAACCGGAAGGGGAGGGAGTTTGCACCAAGATTTGACGAGCATTTTAGGAGGAGATGTACTGCAAGTATGACTTGTGTCATGTTACGTGTTAATGAAGGCATATGGTACCGTGAGAATTTCGCAGCAAACATCGGTCGAGATAATGGAGGGACAAAGGGAGCGAAACCCACTAAAAGAGCTGCTCGGAACGACCATTTTCAGGCAGTCCCTAGCAAACCAAAGAAACATTAAACAAGTTCGAGCACGCAAACCGAGTTATCCTCGATACTATCCAGCGGGACTGTGCATAGTTATCCTTGAATTATTCCGCTGTTTCGTGTGTTCTCATCGAGTGTCTCGTGCGATGGGTGCAGTCAGAATGAAAGGGCGACCTCTAATTCATCCGGTGAGCGGGCAAGTGTGGCGTACTTGGGCAGAAAGTTTAGTGATTATTTTCAACAAGGCCTCATGGCGCAACGGTAGCGCGTTCGACTCCAGATCGAAAGGTTATCCGTTCAAATCGGGTTGGGGTCAGCTTCAATTTTTTGTGACTTTTTCGTTCGCAATTGGTGTTCGCCGATCGCATGTCGAGTTAATCTGGTTTCTCTTTCCTTTTTTCTTCTTTTTTGTTCTTTTTTCCCCCTTCGTCGCAGTGATACACATCGACCCGGACGCGTGGATTTCGGCGTTACGAAGTATAAGTCGCGAGGAAATGTGCTGGCTTGCTGGAGTTGATACAAGGTAATAACAATGCAACAGTAAATGGCTGCAAAACACTCTGAATATGATGAGAAACAGTGAGAGAATCCAACCCAAAAATAATCATGTCGCTGTGATATTTGTTCACGCATCAGTCTCCCAATGCTGATGCATGCAGTCGTCACAAACATCCTGCTCCAAGCCTCGCTCGAGGTCGCATCCGTTGCCGGTCCGTCCGACTCTCCCGGCCCGTCGCTGCACGCCGAAGTATGCACTCCACCCCGCCCGATCGCGGCAGCCACCGGCGGAACGATGTCATCGGACATGCTAACCCGAAATAGGAAAACCATAAATAAACGACCCCGCCAATCTGAACTTCCATCCGTCGGCCTACAAAACATCAACGTCGGACTCCTTACCTCCCATCACCACCAATCCACGAACTCTTCCATCACCAAACCAAACCAACCCAACCCAATTTCTCACCCCAAAATACCAAACCAGAAACAACAAAAATGGAAGGCGTAGACCTCCTCATCCTCGGCGCCGGCTGGACCGCCACCTTCCTCATCCCCCTCCTCCAACGCCACAGCGACACCTTAACCTTCGCAGCAACCACCACCACCGGCCGACCCGTTTGCGGCGTCGACACCATCCCGTTTCGTTTCGACCCGGAGTCCAAGGACCCTGGCCCCATTGCGAACCTGCCGCGCGCGAGATATATCCTCATTACGTTCCCGCTGACGGGGGAAGGTCAGAGTAAATGGCTTACCGAGACATACGAAGCAACGCACCCCCGTCGTGAGAAACAAAAAAAGTACAGGTTCATCCAGCTCGGTAGCACAGGCGTGTGGCAAGTAGACGGACGGCGCAAGCGACACGGGAGTAAGGGGCCAGAAGAGCAGCAGGCCGAAAGGGAGGCTAGAGCTAAGGCCGAGGCGGAAGCGGCTGCGGCTGCGGCGCAGCAACAAACCACCGCCCAAAACAAAAAACCCTTCCACTTCACAACCCGCCACTCCCCCTACCTAACCACCGACCCGCGCGCCATAGCCGAAGACGAACTCCGTTTTTCTACTGTAGTCGACGGCATGGTCCTCTCTTTGTCCGGGTTGTGGGGCGGTAGCCGCGATCCGCGCAATTGGGTGTCAAGGGTTGCTTACTCGAAGGAAGCGATGCGGAAGAAGACGAGTTTGCATATGATCCATGGGTTGGATATTGCTAGGGCTGTTGTTAGGATTTTGACTGTTTGTGAGGACACGGAGTTGGTGGAGGGGGAGGAGGGGAAGGAGGGGGGAGAGAAAAGGACAAAGGGTGAAAAGAAGTGGGAGGAATGTGGAAAGGGACAGAGGTGGATGTTGACTGATGGGTTTGTGTATGATTGGTGGGCTTTGTTGATGGGGTGGGCTACGGAGGGACAGGAAGAGGGTGAGCCGAGTGAGCAGGCCAAGTGGGTGATGGAGTTGATGGAGGAGGAGGGGGTGCAAGCGTTGCCGAGGAGTATGGAGCTTATGGGAAGGGCGTACGATTCGAGAGAGTTTTGGAGGACGTGGGGGTTGGTGCCGGTGAAGGCGAGGATTGGGGTTAATGCTCCTTGAATGGGCTAAAGTGAGAGATGTGGGAGGCATCAAGTGAGGAGAGAAAAAAAGGGAGGTGTTGGGCCGTTGTACATTATCAAAAGACACAAGCCAACTCATGAATATGAAGAATAGAAAATAACCAAACACCCGCTCAATACCTGGGAATCTATTTTATTTCACACAAAAATGGCCACACATCTATAGCAACAGCTTCTTGACCTCCTCAGCCAAGCTCTCAATAGGAACCAGATTTCCCTCATCCTTCTGTCCCTGACCCTGATCAAGCTTCTTCAACCTAACCTGACCAGCCTTGAGCTCGTCCTCACCCAGGATGACACCCAGAGGCGTACCCTCGGCCGCCTTGAACTGAGCCTGCAGTTTAGGCTTGGCCTTGGCCACGTACTCGGCGCGAATGCCGGCGTTCCATAGTTGCCTGGCAATCTTCATGCGCTCAACAAGGAGACCGTCAAAGTCCTTGCCGCCACCAAAGGCCATGACGAACACGTCCACCTCGCGCTTCTTGATGTCGTTCTCGCCACGGGCCTTGAGAATGGTGAAGATACGGTCGATACCGAACGAGATGCCGACGCAGGGGATCTGCTTCTTGCCGTACATGCCGACGAGGTTGTCGTAGCGGCCACCGGCGGCAATAGAGCCGACCTGGCTGGCCGGGTCGTCCTTCTTGCTCTTCTTCTTCTTGTCGCCGTCGGCCACGGGCTCGGGCTTGTTGATGACCTCGAAGATCAGGCCGGTGTAGTAGTCGAGACCGCGGGCGAGCGAGAGGTCGAACGAGACCTTGTCGGTGACCTCGAGGSCCTCGAGGTAGGCGGCGAGCAGCTCCATGTCGTGGATGCCGGCCTTGATGTCGTCGTTGGTGGGCAGGTCGGCGTCGGCCTTGATGTAGTTTATTATGTCTGTGATGTTGCCGGCGTTCTGCACGTAGACGCCGATCTTGTCGGCAACCTCCTCGGGCAGACCCTTCTCCTCCACCATCTCCTTCTTGACGTCGGCCCAGGGCATCTTGTCGAGCTTGTCGACGGCGGAGCTGATGGTGCGGAACTTCTCGGCGGGCACACCGGCGACGGCGAAGAGACCGTCGAGGATCTTGCGGTGGTTGAGCTTGATGGTGATGCTGAGCTTGAGGGCGTCAAAGACCTCGACGATGATGCGCAGAATCTCGGCGTCGGGAATCATGGGGTCGTAGACACCGGCAATGTCGAAATCGCACTGGTGGAACTCGCGCATGCGGCCGCGGGCAATGGCGGGCTGGTCGCGACGGTAGACCTTTGCGATGTGGTAGCGCTTGACCTGCTGGGTGCTGGTCATGGCGAGCCAGCGGGCAAAGGGGACGGTAAGATCGTAGCGCAGGGAGCAGAGCTCGCCACCCTGGTCCTGGAGGTCGTAGATGAGCTTGGAGTCCTCGCCATACTCTGGGGGTTCAAGTGTCAGCCAATCTTGTTGGTGTAATTCTGCTCTTCTTATAGGTGTCGAGACATACTGCCGGCAAGAATTTCCCTAAGCTCGAAGACGGGAGTGTCGAGGGGAGTGCCGCCGTGGCGCTTGAAGACGTCGCTAACAGTCTGGCTGTGGTTTGGGGAAAACAAAAGAGTCAATAACAACGAAAAAAAGTCGTCATCGAATGGCAAATGCGGCGGGAAGCGCATACAAGAGCTGCTCACGAAGGAGCATGTCCGGGCCGTGCCAGTCGCGGGTGCCCTTGGGGGTCTTGATCTGGAGGTTGGCAGCCGGCTTGGGCGCCTTGATGTCCTCCTTGGTGTCCTTGGTGTTGTCGGCCATGGTGTCGGTGGTGTCGTCGGTGTCGGCGGCGAGGTGTTGGCGCTGGCGCAAAGAAGTCGAGAATTGGCGCGGGGTATTATTGTTGGCGACCGGGTTGGCAGTGGTGGTGCGAATCAAGAGTGATCCGATGGAACGGCTGGCGCGTGCAATTGGTATCGACTCTGTGCCTCGTCGGATCAAAAACAGCATGCCGCTACGGATGGGCGAGTCGAGTAGGTCGGTCGGCGATCAAACCAAGTCGGAGACGGGACGGGGTGGAGGGTGGAGGGGGTGGACGGCCGGGCGAGGGATCGGGTTGGAGGGGCACGGCGCACCGCACTGAGGAATTGTGACTTTTTGCTTTTGACTCAGTTCCGGCCGGGCCTGCTGTTCCCTGCCAGTACCTGACCCAGGTACCTGGCAGGGCATTTTTACAGCGCCTGAACGACTGCGTCCGGCAGGCAGTCTGTCGCACTGATTGGTGACGGGTAGCGGAATCTGCCTGCCGGCTACGAATGATGTTGAAACAGTATCCCGGCAGGCAATTTCCTTGGCTTCCATCTCTTTGACCGGTCAAAAAGCCATTTTTGAAATAAGCCAATCAGAACTCTGGATTTTTTTGCAGCCCACTCTTTGTCAACTTTCCAGTACATTGGGTATAACAGCAAAACCGTTGTATATCGGACCATGCGTGTTAGAGCATTGGTGAGCTTGAGGGTATCACAATGTTCCGCAGATAAAACGTGGAGAAAATCTCAAAAATGGCTCTTTGACCGGTCAAAGAGATCTAGACTTCCCCCCGCCTTTCCTCCCGACAGTGACCCTTTTGTCCCCTCCTTGCTTCCGTCTTCTCCATCCTCTGTCCCTCGTCCGTTCTCGTGCACAGCCTTACCAACACCACCATATGTCAGTTTAGGGTACAGATCTGGCCAGTAAGAAGAGGGCTCTAAAAGAGGACTAGCCTCCCAGCCACCCAGAATATGGGTGCAGACCTCCCTAATACTCTGGAGGCCCCAACTCTAGTTCTACAACACTCTTATATAGAATTAATAGATTTTACCTACTTTTAACTCAACTGTGCATTTTGATAATTAATAGTCTGACTCGCAATACTTGCGTTTACGCCAATTTTTATAGAAGTATAAGTACCTACCCTACGTACTAATTACCCTATAATAACCAAATTAATAAGTAATTATATCCCTATTAAAGGAATCCTCCCCGAAGATTAACTATCCTTACTTCGATAGGCCCTCGAAATTCTAGAACTAAAGTAATAAATTACTTAATTATATTAAAGGTTTCGACTTTATTAATTTTGTATTAGGTCTAGAGCCGGCTGTTTAAAAGCCCCTGCTTATTTATATTAGTAATTATGCTACTAAGGGACTAGCCCTATATTATATTAAACGAGTTCGTTAAATCTTCGAAGGCTTTAGAGACGGAATTATTATTTATATAGCCCCGGCTACYCCGGCCCCGGCCCTGACTACGGCTAGAGTAGATTAAAACGAGGAAGCCGAAGCCCTAGAATTTATCGAGGTCTTTAAGGGCGTAGAGACTATTAACCGAATTATAGATTAGTAAACCGACGATACTATAATTAAACTAATAGACTTTACTACTTTTAATCTATAAGAGTACGAATACAATTATATTAATTAATTATATAATACGAAGGTTTATAAATCCTTTAAAATTAATAATATTAATATTCGAAAGTAGATATAGGAATTTATATCCCCTTCCTATAAAATTAATAATTTTCTATCTTTTTAATCTATAGCCGAATAGTATACTAATATTAAAGATAATTATAATTATAGAGAGGAGGATACCTAAATTAAGGCCTACTAGAAGTATTACAATTATTTAAAATTATTATTAAGTAAATTTAATAAAAAAGATAGGGGGATTAATAAATAAATAGATAGTTAGGACGTTATAATAATTAATACAATTTATTATAACGTTCCGGAGGTTACTATAGTTAACGTTTAGTTTAAAGACTTTTTAAATTACTTGCGGCCTATTAAACCTACCTAGGTATTTAATATTTCTAAATATTTTAGTAAGAAGGTAACGGTTAATACTTTTAATTTTTGTTTAGTATCCGGGGACTTCCGCCGTAAAGGATTAAACGAACGATTTCCTATTAATATTAATAAAATTAAGGGCTATAAAGGAGCGATCGGTACAAATTTAACCTTTAATAGTTTATAGGATAATAATATTAAGGACGAGGATATTTAATCTAATAGGACTTAGAATTATTATAAGAGAAAGCGTAAGGCTATAGTTATAAACTTCTTATTATTATCCCTAAATATTCGCTATAAGGCGTACTAGTAAAGTTTCTATATAATTAAATATTATTAGTATTTATTCCTTTCCTAGAGGATTAACCCTAAATAGAAGCCTATTAAGAAGGTTTAAAATAGAATTAAGAAGAATTTCCGTAACGATTTAGAATTGAAGTAAAAAGTCGATTGCTACGAGTAGGAGATAAAATAAAATAATAATAGTAAAAAGGATAATTGATTCTTTAGTAAAAGCTCTTAGGAAATTATAATTAATTGTATAATAATTATATACTAGGCGGTTCTCTAAGTAGGAGAAGGAGATTTAGATCTGTACCCTTTTAAAAATAGCGTTCTCTTTAATTCGAGTAGCTTTTTATATATTGTTAATAAAATTAGTCGCTTTATTAATTTTCGCTACGCTCCTTATAATAATAGCCTTTAAGTTAGAGATTCCTATATTCTTATTAAAGGATATAGTAATATAGATATTATAGTTTAAGGATATAAAAGATTAAAGAAGTTCCGTTTTTACAATATAGCGTTCTACTCCGACTTTATAATTAATTTTATTTCCTTCTACCTCCTTTATAAAAAAGGTTTCTATTAGGATTAGAAGCTATTTAATAATTGTTTGCGAGGCTTAAATTACTCTTTCTTCTACTATTTTACAACGTAGTACTATTAAATAATCTTCGAAGACTTCTTTCTATCCTTCTCTAGAGCCGCCTTTTTTATATAGTATAATTAATTTAACTCTTTTAACGGCTATAAATATTATAAAAAAGAAGCTATTATTTAATACTACTATCTTAGCTACTACGGCCCTTAAGTATTAGATTATTTTATTAATATTACTGGCGTTTATTTTAAAGGCCCCTCTACTATATATTATAATATGTATATTATATTAAAGATTAAACGATAAATTAGCCGTAGACTTTGCGATTATAGTTATAGTTTAAGAGAGAAATTAGTTATAGATTTCCTCGATTATACGAAAAGCCGGTAGGGATATTCTAATATTATATTTATTATTTATAAATATATAGGTTATATATAGGATTATTATATAGTAGATTGTAAGGCTACTATAATTACCTCCTTCCTCAACGACTTCTTTACGATATTAAATACCCGGTATAATATTTAATTAAAAGTTATTAAATATAATAATGAAGTTAGCGGATCCTATGTAATAAAAGAATTCTTTGCTTTAAGAAGTATAGCTATTAAGCCTTTTGTTCTATATATTTAAGTATAGAATAGTGGCGTAGAACGTTTGGGAGGTATAATTAAGGAAAAAGGTAGAGCGATAACTTAGAGTTTTTATTTCGCTAAAGATTTATAGCCGGAAGTCGTTTCTATAATAATTTACTTTATTAACTAGTCCCCTAAACTCTTTTATAATTAAAGATCCCTATACGAATATTTCTATACTTTTATTACTAAATAAGATGGTCTTAATATAATAACCCTTCGTAAATTAGACTTCGTATACTTTTATACCTATAGCTATAAAGTATATACTATAATTATAGCCGCTTAGAAGAAAGAGGAAAGGAAGTAGAAGATGAACTTTAAGGTATAAATTGGATATTTAATTAGTTACGCCGCGTCTTTAATTTACTGTATTTAGAACCCTATTATTAATACGATTATTAATATTTATAATATATTATTTAACGAAGATACGCTTTATTTTAAGGAGGTACTTATTAAAGTATAATCCCTAAAGATCTCCTCCGACGAATTTACTATATTATTCTAAAAATATAATTAGACGGCTCTAGTACTAAAAATCCCTAATTTTATTAGTAGTTGAATCGATTTCGAGGATACTTAAATGTATAATATCCCCGGCTCTCTTCTCGAATTTAAATAACCTTTTTAAGAAGGAGAAATTATATTACAGGGTTATCATACTTATAACTTGCCTAGCGTTGAATACTACTATTACGATATATTAGAATGCCTCGGTATAATTTAGAGCTATATTGTCCGGTTACGTATATAAATATGTAATTTCGGGTTAGCTCTAGGGCTTTCGCCTATATAACTAGCCCTCTACGTATACTTCCTTTCCCCTCCTCTATATAATAATATATATCTTACCCTACCCCTAACTATACTTTTGCCCTATAATAATTTATTATACCTCTTTAATATTACATACGCAAATAGGATTTTAAGATTCGGCCTATTATCGAAGTATAAACGTAGGCTTTATTCCGTCTTTTAATTGAACGAAATTCTATATTTTTTATAAATATTATAAAGAAACCCCTGCCCGCCTATTTAAAGATAGGGTCCGTTCGAGATACTTATAAATTTTTATCGATTAATTCGATACCCGATATCGAACTCTTAGAGGTATTAATATTTAATACTACCTTTATAAATAATTTTATTACGGTTACCGCCGTCGGCTCCCTTCAAATTACCGACCCGTATAATGCTAACTTCTATAAAACCCTCTAAACGGCTCTTATTACTTCTAATAGCCTTCCCGCTTTTATAAAGGAAAAGTAGTACGCTACTAATTTTTTTACTAATTCTATTTTCTATAATATTTTTCTTTTTCTCGGCTATTTATTTAACGTTAATTCTATTATTACCCTCACCCTACTCTAATTTACCCGAAAAGAATTTTAATTTTTCTATAAAACGTATATTAATTTCTAAATTCGATATTCTTAATTCTAGGCCGAAAACGCCTACCTCCTAAATAATAGTATTCTCTTCGAAGAAAAATATTCCGTCCTTAAAAAGATTTATATTAGTACTAATTAATACGCTAGCGAATTCGATTTAAATAATAAAACCTTCTAATAAGCTTTCGATTCCGCTATTAGGATTATTAAATCCCTATAAAAGAAATTTAAATATATTAATTCTATAGTTTCTATTCTTAAAGACATTACGATATCCGTTTTTATTATCGACAATCTCGGGGATTATTCCTCCCGCGCTTATATTAAACTATTTAATAGCGAGGGCGAAAGCTTTTTAAAAAAGGTTAAGAAATATTGTATTTAGTATATAAAGATTACTTTTATTTAATTAGATAACCCTATATTCTTCTTTAACGAGTATAAGAAATTTTTATTTATTATTAAGTCCTTCGAGGGCGCCCCCTTCTCCGCCTACGAAACGGCCTTATTCTATATCGTCGACTTTAATTTAAATAAAGAGAAATAAAAATAGAAAATTATTAGCGCTTTTATTAAAGAAGAATTTAATATTAAATATAATAATAATAATTTAATTATTTTCGCCCGTTGCGAATTAAACGACTTCGCTATAAGTAAGAATATAGGCTAGTCCGATTTTAAAAATTAATAGATTTAAATTATCGATTATTATAATTTCGACGACGTTATAAAGGTTTATTTCCTTAAAAATAAAGTTAATAATAAAGTTCGTATTGTTCTTACTATATAAATTCTTTAGTCTTTAGGTTCGGACTACTTTAAGTAGCTTATTTTAGTCCGTACTTTCGTTTAATAATTTGAAGATAATATTTACTATTTTAAAATTAATAATCCTTTCTATAAACCTTATAGCCCGACTTTTAATATAGCCTCTTTTTCTATAGTTATTTACGTTATAATTAATTATAGTGGTAATACTATAGATTTTAATAAATTATCCGTAATTAATATTATAGTCCGCGTTATAATCCTTTAAAACGTTTTTAATTTCCGTATAAAATTTAGCACTTATATTCGCTACGGGCGCCCTAATTACTATTCCTCTATTTACTATAGCAAAATAAATTTCTATAAGGAGTTTCCTCCTTCTACCCGTAGTAGTGGCCGCGGCTGTAGTAGAAGGGGTAGAAGCGGTTCCTATAGCGGTTATAATTAGTAATCTAGCTAGTCTAAATACGGCTAGTAGTTTAAATATAGTTAATAATTTGGATATAGTTAATAGTTTTATTAAGTTAACGCTATAATCCCTAGCGGTACCTAATTAATTCCCTAGTATTAATAAAATTTCGTTAACCCCTTCGTAAGTAATAAATAAAGAGTTATCGATTAAGGAAATATATAGCCTCTTCGCTAAATTATATTTAAAGGCCTAAGCCTATAGGAAGAATAAGAAACGTCTTTATATTACTTAATATTATAAAGATGAATAAATTTTCCCTAAATAACTATTATAGATAATTAAATATTTTAAACCTCTTTATTCACTTTTTTAACGGATTATATAAATTATACTACTTTACTCTTATTAATAATAGTTATATTACTTTTAATTTTATTAATTATTCCTTTATTTATTGCTACTATTTATTAATTTACCGCTTCACTACCCCTAAAATCCTTTATTTCGCTAATAGGGGGGAAATAAAAAGCGGTAATATTATTTACTTCTCCCGGCTTATTATATAAGTAGGTTTATACTACGAAATTATTAATCTCTTTATTTATAATTTCGCCCTTAATAATTTAATTATCTTCGGTTACCCTTAGTTTACTTATTATTTACTAACGATTTTATAGCCCTTTAATACCCTTTCTTTTACTTCTACTTATAAAGTCCGTAATTATTTACTAGCCGGTTTATATTAAAATTTACACCGCGCCCTATCCTTATAAATTACCCTTTAACCCCTTAATTTAAAGGCAATAAAGGCTAGTATAATAATATACCGTATTCCTACAGTTAAAAATATTAAAGACGAAGGTAATTCTTACCCCCCTTCTGCAAGGGCACAGTATGGTTGAGTCGAAGGCAAAGCTAAGATTCCATCTATAATAGAAGATTTTAAGTAAGGAGAAGAAAAGGAAGAGAATTAAATATATGCGTTACGAACCCGAATAAATACCTTAGTACGTAAGCGATAGCAGGACCCACATACGGGTCGCTAATAGCCAATCCCTTTACTCGCATCGCCCTTTACCTATATAATAAATAAGAGTAAACACCTTTAATAGGTTTAGCGCCCGTCTAGGCTAGCCTTAGCGCAAACCTTCTATATTATTCATTCCTCCAACCTTTATAGTACTTTATAGTACTTTATAATACTAGTCCTCCTATAGGGGTATAGTAAATATAATAATATAGCCGGACCGGCGCTATTATATTACCCCCCCCTATATAGAAGATTCGTCCGCGAGTCTTATTAGATTAGGACTTACTTTGGCCGTAATAATCCCTTATTTATATAAAATCCTTTATAAACGCTTTAATCCTAATAACTCTAATAGCTCGTCATCCTTATATTCCTTTTAATCTTCGTTTAATTAATTTATTAAACGTTTGGGCGGGCCTAGGGCCTCCGGATTAGCTTCGTAGAATTCTTAAAGTAATTTCGGGGCGTATTTAAAGTCGGAGGCGGGTTAATACTTTAGATTAAAGTCCCAGCCTTTCTAATCCGCGTTATAAAAGAGTTTGCCGTTAACTACTTTAGAGGTATTAATCTTCTCGACCTCCTATTCGGAGTCCTCGTCTTCCTCCGTATTTATAATAGGACTAGGGTACTTAGCCGATTGGCCGGGTAATAGGTTATTATTATACTTACGTAGCCAATTAGCATAGAAGAAGTCTAAGCCTTTCTAACTATCGGAGAACTCTAGCCGGTAGGAATAATTTACTTTCTCAATAATTTTATAATAATTATAGGTATTAAAGAAATCGAATTTATTATTAGGGCGAATTATTATTAATTATAGCCGCTTAATAATAATAATTCGGTTACCGACGTCGAAATTAAAGTCCTTATACTTCTTATTAACTTAACGAGCCTATTCCTCCTATACCTTTAATATTATCTCTCTTATATATTTTATATAATTATAAATATATTAAGCGAACTCTTAAGCCTACTCTTTAATTAATTACTCTACCTTAAATCCGGCGTCGAGAGTATAGACTTCCTAATTAAAAAATATATATATTAAGCAACCGAATATAACTTTATAAGGGGAAAGGCTAGTATTATCTTAAGGGAGGCTATTCTATACGGCATTTAATATTAAGATTACTTTTAATTAATTATTTTAATAATAGTTAACGAAAGGGTAAAATCGTTAGTCGAAGTAAATATTTATAATTTCCGCTTACCCCGCTATTTAATTATAGCCTATAGTAACTAGTTTCTACTTTATATTAATTAATTTAAATATTTCGTCGGTAAAAACCAATATAAATTAGGGGCTACAATTAGAGATAATTTCTTCTAATATACTATAAACCCTAAAAGGCCCTTTATAATATATCCGGGCGGCGTCCTAAGCAATAACTTTCTTTATATAAAGTATAACCTATAATAATTTTATTAGGCGGTCTACTATAATTAAAGCGTTATCGAATCCGTACTTATCCTTAGGCATTTTTTTAAAGTCAATTATAATTAAAGTTTATTTCTTAGCGGGCGGCGGGATAGGGTACAACTTACCGAGGGTCTTATTTCTAAATACTTTATTAGCCTTATAAATTATACAATTTTTAACGAAGCGGTTAATATCTCCCGCTATATTAGGCTATTAATATTATTCGATTAAAATTATTCGTATTTTATTTCGGCTAAGGTAAATAATTATTAAAATCGAATAAACTTTATCGATAATACAGGTTCGAAGGTTATCTTTATCGGGGATAACGAAGCAGCCCTAATATACTAGCAAGCTATTAGCTATTATTATAAATTTAAAGTTAAAGCTATAAGCGTATATATAGTACTCTTTTAAAGACTCCTCCTCGTAATTAGCCTTTATAATTACGTCGACTAATTCGTAACCCTTAAATTCGACGGAATATAATTCTAAATCGTTAATATTTAATATAAGGATTAGTACCGACTCCTTTAAAAAACTATTCGATATAACAATCGAAGCTAGTATAATAACTTCAACTCCGTCGTTAGCTACTAAAAATTTAAATATTTAGAGGGTACGGTACGCCTCCTTCTTATTCTTCTAAGTTTTGAGGTCCTCTAACTTCTAAGATAAAGCGTTAGTAGCCGTATTCTTAATACTAGAACGGTAAATAATTTCGAAATAATATTAAAATAAGAATTCTACCTACCCAGCCTACCGCAAATTAAATAATCGCTTTATACTAAAGTATTTTAAGGCTTAATAGTTAATAATAATCGTAAAAGGTTTTAATTACTTTAAACCAACTAGTTCGGGTCGTTAGGTCTAGAGAACTCTAATAATTACGAGCAGCTCCTTATTATAGATCGAATAATTGTACTCGGTTTACTATATTATCTTTAAAAAATAGGTAATAGGGTACTATTCCTTTATATTTTCTTAATATTAAAATAGGACTCCCGCAAAGACTCTATCGTTAGCGTCTATTTCAATTTATATCTCGGTATTATAATTAAAGTGCCTTAATAAGGGGGCATCTATTAATAATTATTTTAACCCGTCGAAGGCCGCCTAATATTTATTAATCTATACGAACGCTTCGCTTTTTTTAATTAAATTAGTAAGGAATCGGGCTATTCGATTATAATCTTTAATAAATTTTCAATAAAAGTTGTAGAACCCTAAAAAAGATTGTACTCCTCGTAAATTTAAAGGCACAATCTACTCCTTAATAACCTCTACCTTCTCTAAGTCGACGGAGATACCGTCGCATCCTACGATAAACCCTAAGAACTTCATCTTTATAACCTAGAATTCGTACTTCTTTAAATCTATTTATAATCTAGCATCCTTTAATTTAACTAATACTTTACAGACATAATCTTTATATTCCTCGAGGGTATTAAAATAAATTAGAATGTCGTCGATATATACAATATAGAAATCTCCTAAGTAAGGCCCTAGAAGGGAATTAATAAAGGCTTGGAAGCTCGCGGGGCCGTTAATTAGGCCGAACAGTAGAACTTTATATTTAAAAGCTCCTATACCGGTACAGAAGGTAATAAACTCCTCGTCTTCCGGCCTTATACGAATATAATAGAAGGCCTATCGGATATCGATTTTAGTAAACTATTAGGCTTTAATAACCTTAACTAATATCTCTTCGATTAATAGTAGTAAGTATTAGTCTTTCTTTATAATAGCGTTAAACTTTTAGTAATTTACGTAGAATTATAAACTACCATTAACTTTCTTAACGAATAGGATAGGTACCGCCTAAGGGGACGAATTTACCTTAATAAATTCTTTAGAGAGGTTTTTTATAATATATTTCCTTACAACTTCTAATTCGTTTAATAATATTTTATAGAAAGGGCTATAACCGAATTCCTCTAATCAATAGCCTTCTTCGAATTTAATTTTATAGTCGCAAAGTCGGTGGTTTAATAGGATATTCGAATTGAATTTATTAAAGACGTCGATATAATTATAGTAATATTCGGGTACCGTCCTTAATACCTCTTCGTATAACTCTTTCTTATTATAGGGGAGAGGTTCCTAAGTAGAGTCTTCTATTACGCGCTTCTATTAAATAAACCGGTTAATTTCGAAAATACTTATCGAATATATTATATAATTAGTTTTAATAGTAGACCTTATAAATAAATCGCCTTCGAAAATATATATTTATACCGGTTGTTCTTTATATTAATTAGTCGAATCTCTTTTAAACCTATATATATTTTAGTTATTAGAACCCTATTTACTATTTTGAGGTTTAATTAATTTAATTCGAGCGAGCTATACGGGTTTTAGAAATAATACTATAAAATAAATAAGATTAATTAAGTTCCTCTCTATTTTATTTAATAGGTTAGAATATTTAAGAATTGAATCGGGGTTTTAAAGTAGAACGCAAGGACAAGCGTAACCCAATTCGTTAGTATTTTAATTTCGGATATATTTAAAATCCATTAATATAATAGGGATTATTTTCTTAGGCTACGGCTAAAGAGCTTCGAATTCGTAAATACGCTTCTCAATCTATTATTAGTATTATTATACTTCTCGTCGATATTAATCGTCAATTTCTTAATCGAATTCTCTTTTACAATAATTAGAAAAAGGCTAATCCGTAAGGATAAATACTAGAGTAGCCGTATAATTATTCGTAAATTTAGGTACTATACAGCTACTATTTTTACCATCGGCATATCGCTTATCTTCCCAATTTATAAATGCGTTATAATAGGTTATATCCTTTTAGTAATTTGGATTTACAATACTAGAATCGCCCGGACGGATTTCGAAGCTAAAGTTCCTTATCTATTCGGGGTTAAACTTCTAATCGGGGGGGAAGATTAATCGACGGTTCTTATAATCTATTTAAATATTATAAAGGTCGAGTTATTTGCGACCGATAATAATATTATAGTTTATATTAACGACTATAAAATAATCGGAGGGTATTATTTAGTTTCGGACCCTTAAAACGGCTTTAACAACTTCTTTAATACCTTGGCTAATTTTTCTTTAATAATTACTAATACTTCGAGCGGGAAAATTACTCATTATTTCTATTAATAAACGTTCTTTTAATTTATTAGTAAACGTTATACTAATAAATAGGTAGCCGTTCGCTCCTATATTAATTAAAGTATTAAATATAAATAAAAATATTCTATTATTAATTATAATATATTAAATAAATATAGGATCCCCTCTTAAGTAGGGTATTAAATTGAATTTATCTTTTCTTTATCTTTGTCTATCCTTTATCTATTCTATAACCGATACCTCCTTTAAGAAGGAATTTAATTTACTTAAAATATTTAATTTCCCTAATTATTAATAGTAGGGGCGGTAGGAATTAGAGTAGTTGGGGCCGCGGACTAGGTACTTCTAGTACCGCCGTTCTCGTTAATTAAATAGCGCTCTATAATAGTAATAACGCGGTCGCAGCGCTCTCGATCGTACTAATTCTTCTAAGGGCAGTCGTATTTAATATAACCGCGTTCTTTATAAAGGAAATAGCGACCTTTATTAAATAGGCGAATAATCTCCTCAATACATTCGGTAGTAGAACGGTTATTACTACTTCCTTTAATAGGCTTCGGAACCGAAGAATTAGAACTATTAGATCCGCCAAATCCTTTATTACTATTATTACCTTTATTATAAAAAGAAGAAGAAGAAGAAGTAGCTTTAGCTTCCTTAGCAATAATCTTAAATATTTAATTAAAACCAGAATAATTAATATAATAAATTTCGAAAGAAATAGAAGAATTGCAGTATTTAATACCTATTTACTTCTTATATTCCGCGGGAAAGCGTTAGAATAGTTCGCGCTTCTATTCGGATTTAGAGCGTTAATATTCACTAACTATACGGACGAATTTATTCTTAAAGTAATTAAAATTATTAATATCCTTTATTTTAAATTTTATAAAATTAATAAAAACCTTTTCGTCTTAATTAAAGTTATTATATTTACACTATAAATAGGTTATTAAATTAAAATAGGTTATAAATTAGTCGGGGTAAATTTCGCGAAGATATAATATTAAATTTTTGAAAATAAATCCGGCTAAACGACTTTTAATATAAAGGAATTTATCGCGGTCGGTTAAATAATAATCCGTATTAATTTCGAATTTATCTTAAATTAGGTCGTACTACGCTTTAAAAGGTACGTCGTCCTCCTTATCCTAATTATAAAACTTCGGAGGGTCGGCCTACTTAATTAAGAGGCGAAGGCAACGAAGGGGGGTAATTATTTCATTATTATTATTATTAATAGGCGGAATTATAGTAAAACGGGTAATCAATCGACGAAGGGGAGCCGCGGTAAAATCCCTCTCAATATTAAGAAGGACCGTCTCTTTAATCGTATCCTTTACTTTATTAATTCATTTACAAATATTTTTAAAGACGCTTAAATCGGTAATAATATCTTTTAAAGTTTGAATCTTATCTTCTTTATTAATAAGATAGTTTTTAAAGGATTAAACTATCTTAGGATTAATAACTAAGGCGGGCGTAATAGAAAGGGCCTCTTCGAATTTAGGGACTTAATTATAAATAGTATAAAATTTAGTATTTAACGACGAAGTAATTTAATATAATTCCGATACTTACTCTCTTAAAGCTATAGCTATCGTAATTTAAAATTTGAATTCGTAGAATATATTAGCTAGGTAGTTAATATATAATTCAGTAAATTAGGTTTCGTTTAAATATCCTTTAAACGGGAATTCTAAAATAAATAATAGAATACAATAAGGGACGTAAAGGACGGCGTTACAAATAAAGAATTCGGCGAATTCCTCCATTTTATCCCTTAAATCTTTAATAAAGTCCTTCAAATTAAAAATAATATTATATTTATTAATCTCGCTACTAATATACTTATTAAATAAATCGAATAATAATTTAAATTCGTCCTTATCGTCCTTAATTTTAAATAAAGCATTAACTAAAGCCTCCGACGGGGATTTAAAATAATTATATATATAAAGTAACGTCTTTTTACGTAGGAGGGTAGATTTATTTCGAACTCTCTCTTTAAGAGGGTAAAAATTATTAAAATATTCTTCGTTAAAACGTATAAAGGCTTTCACATTTTCCTTAATAATAGGGTCGACGCGTTAGGGCTTCTTCTTATTTTTAACAACCTTCTTATTAACGCTAGGCTCAATAGTAGCCTCATCCTTCTCTTTCGACGACTCGGAATTATTTTTATCAATAGCATCTCCTTTATTATTAAATCCAAAATTCGAACTCTCGTCGTCGCCTCCCTCTTCGAAGAGGTTAGTACAATTATTTTTATAATAGTTATCGCCTAAGCCTTTAGCTCTAACGCTAGTACTATTACAAATTAAACGCAAGGGTACTATAGTTTCTATTAATATTATAAATTTCAATTCCTTAAATTATAACGGTCGGTTTAATTATTTATATCGGTTTTTAATTATTAGGATTTAACCTTCCTAAGTATTATTATTAGAATAACCTAAAATAATATAAGGGTACAATATAATTAAATCGAAGGTAAAGTTAAAATTCTATTTATAATAAAAGATTTTAAATAAGGAGAAGAAAAGGAAGAGAATTAAATATATACGTTACAAACCCGAATAAATACCTTAGTACGTAAGCAATAGCGGGACCTATATACAGGTCGTTAATAGCTAATCCCTTTATTCGTATCGCCCTTTACCTATATAATAAATAAGAATAAATACCTTTAATAGGCTTAGCGCCCGTCTAGGCTAACCTTGGCGCGAACCTTCTATATCACTCGTTCCTCCAACCTTCGTAGTACCTTATAGCACTTTACGACACTAGTCCTCCCATAGGGGTATAGCGGGTATAGCGGCATGGCCGGACCGGCGCCGTCACACCTTCGTTAATTAAAGTTATTATTCGAACCCTCCTAGCCGTAGAGCCTTTTCTAAACGTAGAGCCCGTTCTTTTAGCCTTAAATATAGACCCTCCTCCGATTTTAATTATAGACTCCGACCTAACCCTTATTGTCACGGCACGTAGAATTATGGGCCGAGGCTCCAAAAGGTTCAGACGAATGTAATAAGATATTAAAGATGAGGAAGAAAAAGGAAGCTAGATACATCGGATGGAAGAGAGGAGGTTCTTATATGCAATGCCAAGGCGGGAACCAGGGCCGAGGCTCCAAAAGGTTCAGACGAATGTAATAAGATATTAAAGATGAGGAAGAAAAAGGAAGCTAGATACATCGGATGGAAGAGAGGAGGTTCTTATATGCAATGCCAAGGCGGGAACCAGATGGGATGACAGGAGATCCCATGTGCTAACAGGTGCTGGCCAGCCGGGCCATCACATTACCCCCCTCCCGGAAAGAAGACTCAGCCCCAGAGTCGAAAACAGCAAGTAAAACAGCCATTCTAGCCATTGAGGCCATCAATCCATTTATCCATGTGAAAATTGACTGCCCAGCAAGGTCCTCCAGTGTCCCAATTGACAGGAAAAGAAAAGAGATGACATAAACCAGTGCCATGACAGCGGAGCTGTCTGGTTCATGAGACGAAAAGAAGTAAAAGCAACGCTGTTTTTTATGGTTTTGGATAATGAAAGCAATGACATGTGAATGGAGGGGACCCGACAATCTGGAATGGTACGACCCAACAATCTGGAAAGCAACGCAATCTAAACATGTGAAAGCAAAGACAGGCCCAATGTTAACAATCTGGATGGGCAAAGAAAGGATGAAAGGAAACGTGTTGTTCGACGTCATCAATCCATCAAATGCTCTCAAGGTGCTCATTCAGCTGACAATGAAGGAACCAGATTGTCGGTAACTGAAAATGAGGCTCAACTCAAAGATAGAGGAGACGAATTGGCGGGACTGTGAGGCTCACTCAAGATATAAGACGGAGACCAGCATGTGACAAAGCGCCATGGGTCTTTCATGTGCCGAAGCTGCCATGATGTCTGAGTATGCAAGAGGAGACGAGATGAAAGAAAGATAAACGTGAACGACGATAGAGAGATTGGTTAACGTCTGATCTCAAAAGACGAGAGTAATCCAAGTGACGATGTGAAACATGTGCCAAGGCTCCATGTGATCGAAACTGGAAGGGGGGACGTTTTCATCCAGAAAAGAAACGGCCAAAGAGATGTAATGATAACCTTTGAATGGGGTATCAGAACCATAGAGGTGGTAGCAAATCCATCAGATGAAACAGCAGACTTGAGCTGACAGCGGGAACCTGGTACGCGAGACAGATTGTCGGGAAGGAGGCTGAAAGCATGTGAGAACCGTAGAGGTGCTTGCTGATGTGATGAGTTGCTGAATGGCCAGTTGAATGGCTGTAAAGGGAAAGGTAGGTAGTGTTGAACGAGAAGGAGGAGAGTGTCTGCCTGGCAATGTTGCTAAAGATGTTGCCAAAGTGGGTCCAGAGTTTGAGGCTCAACTACCAGGAAGGCGGCTCAACTGACGACAACAGACGAAATGAGGCTCAACCAACGGAGAGGGTGGTGAGACGAAGGCTGGTGAGTCATTGAGGACGTCATTGAGCGGGTAGCCACGGCGCCGGAAGCGGAACCAATGCCGGCAGAACGGAAAGATGAGTCCAGATGACGGGAGGCCGCACCAGCGAGAGGCCGGCGGTCTGATGAGATCCGTTTGATCTGGTATTTGCCTGCTGAAAAGGCGGGGGAGTGACAGCTTTGATCTAGGCTGTCAGAACCAGGAGAAGAAGAGAAACGGCGTCCAGATACCAATTGGGAGGATGTTGGAATCTGGTAAAAAGGGATGAAAGAAGGGGGGCCACGTTCAGATCGCGGCTGAGGTCCCAAGAATGAGGGTCGCTGTAATGCTGCATCTTTAACCGTAGACCAGCCGGCCAATTGGTAATGAATCCAATGTCATCTGGTGAAAGTTGCGATGATCTGTCATCCCAAGAGGTAACGGTTCTGGCGATGCGCGCCCAGTGTTGAGTACGCTGCAGATATCGAGATGGTCCGATGTTCCGGAATCCGTCTGCGGTAAGGGTGGGATGAAATACGACCCGAAGGAAGGATCTTTAATATAATGTCACGGCACGTAGAATTATGGGCCGAGGCTCCAAAAGGTTCAGACGAATGTAATAAGATATTAAAGATGAGGAAGAAAAAGGAAGCTAGATACATCGGATGGAAGAGAGGAGGTTCTTATATGTAATGCTAAGGCGGGAACCAGATGGGATGACAGGAGATCCCATGTGCTAACAGGTGCTGGCCAGCCGGGCCATCACACTTATAATATTACGCCGTACCTCCTTAGCCTCCCTAATCTAACGGGTCTTTCGCCGCTATTTTAAATAAATTATTAATTAGTTTAGCTTTAAACTTATTAATTATACCCTCGCAAGCCCGGATTAAATRTTTATATTTTCGATAATTTTTTTCGCTCCCCTTCGCCTTCCTTCCTTTCTTTATAGCCTTATTAACCCCGAAAATATTAAAGAGTTTTTAACGCTTAATTTTTTCGAATTCGCTAACTATTTTAAATTTTAGGTTATCCGAACGACTTAGGCTAATATAAAAGAAAATATTAAATATATATACGACGAAGAATAAACGGAGGATAATTTTAATAAATTAGAGCCTTCTACTCTTAATAACGAATTAATAGTTTAAATTATCGAATAAATCCTTTTTAATTATAATTAATAATATAAGAAGTTCTTCGGCTCTAATTTCTACCCGTAGATCGACGCCCTTGCGGGCTAAAGTATAGAGGTAACCTTCCGTATTACCCGAATTTTAAATTTTATCCCCCTTAATAGTACGAATAGGAATTTTATTAAATATAAGGGGGTTATTAACGAATATTTTATAATTAATAGTATTACCTTTAATAAAATTACTTCCGAAGATGCTAATACTTTTTATAAGAAGGCGGATAAGCCTTATAAGACTAACGATTAGATCTGGACTAAATTCTTTAGTTAATATTAGTATTATATAAATATAACGGCGCCGGTCCGGCCATACCGCTATACCCGCCATACCCCCATAGGAGGACTAGTATCGTAAAGTGCTATAAGGTGCTACGAAGGTTGGAGGAACGAGTAATATAGAAAGTTCGCGCTAAGACTAGCCTAGACGGGCGCTAAGCCTATTAAATGTATTTACTCTTATTTATTATATAGGTAAAGGGCGATGCGAATAAAAGGATTAGCTATTAACGACCCGTATATAAGTCTCGCTATCGCTTACGCACTAGAATATTTATTCGGGTTCGCAACGTATATATCTAATTCTCTTCCTTTTCTTCTCCTTACCTAAAATCTTCTATTATAAATAGAATCTTAGCTTTACCTTCGATTTAACTATATTATACCCTTATATTATTTTAGGTTACCCCAATAATACTTAGGAAGGTTAAATCCTAACGAATAGAAACTAATACAAATAATTAAACCGACCGTTATAATCTAAGGAACCGAAACTTATAATACTAATAGAAACTATAGCACCCCCGTATTTAATTCGCAATAGTACTAACGCTAGAGCTAAAGCCCTAGGTAATAACTATTATAAAAACGATCGTACTAACCTCTTCGAAAAGGGAGGCGACGACGAAAGTTCAAACTCTAAATCTAATAATAAAGGCGATAAAACCTTTAATATAAAAAACGCTATCGATAAAAATAATTCCGAATCGTCGAAAGAAAATAATAAGGCTACTATTAAGCCTAACGTCGATAAAAAGGTCGCTAAAGATAAGAAAAAGGCTACCCCCAAATACGTTGATCCTATTATTAAAGAGAATGCAAAAACTTTTATACGTTTTAATAAGGAGTATTTTAATAGTCTCTACCCCTTTAAAGAAAAATTTTATAGTAAATCTACCCTTCTTCGGAAGAAGACCCTATTCCACCTATATAATTAATTCAAATCCCCTTCTAAAGTACTAATTAATACGCTAATTAAAAGTAAGGATAATGAGGAGGAATCCGAGCTATCGTTTGATTTATTCGATTAATATATTAATAGCGAGATTAATAAATATAATACTGCTTTCAACCTAAAGGACTTCGTTAAGGACCTAAGGGATAAGATAGAGGAGTTCGTAGAGCTCTTTATTTGCGACGCCGTCCCTTATATCCCTTATTGCATTCTATTATCTAATTTAGAGCTCCCGTTTAATAGTTACTTAAATAAAACCAAATTTACCGAATTATATATTAAACGCCCGGTTAATATATTTTATAAATTTAAATTCTAGGTTACTATAGCTATAGCTTTAAAAGAATAAATATTAAAGCTATACTAAATTACTTCGTTTTTAAATATTAAATTCTATACCGTTTATAATTAAGTCCCTAAGTTGTAGGAGTCCCTTTTTAATACCTCTACTACTAATCCTAAAATAGTTTAATCCTTTAAAGATTACCTAACGGATAAAGAAGATAAGATTTAAACCCTAAAAGAAATTATTACCGATTTGAACGTTCTTAAAAGTATTTATAAACTAATTAATAAAGTAAAGGATATAACTAAAAATATAGTCCTTCCTAGTATTGAAAAGGATCCTACCGTAGCTCCCCTTCGCTAATCGACTACCCGTTTCGCTACGATTCCGCCTATCGATAATAACGACGACGATAAAGCTACGGCTACTCCCCTTCGCCGCGCCCGCCTTTCGATTAAATAAATTAACCCTTTTAAATTTTACAATTAAGATAAAGAAGACGATATACCTTTTAAAACTTAGTATAACCTAATCCAAAATAAATTTAAAATTAACGCTAATTACTACTTAACCGACCGCAATAAATTTCTCTACGTTAAAAATCGTTTAGCCGGCTTCGCTTTTAAAAACCTAATACCTTACTTCTATAAAACTTACCCCAATTAATTTATTACCTATTCTAATTTAATAACTTATTTATAACGTAAATATAATAATCCTAATTAAGACGAAAAAATTCTTATTAATTTTATAAAATTCAAAATAAAGGATACTGACAACTTCGACTATTTTAAAAATAAATTTATCTATATAATTAACGAATACTAACGCTTTAAGATTGAATAGAAGCGCGAATTATTCTAACGCCTTCCTACGGAATATAAGAAGTAAATAGGCGTTAAGTATTGCGACTCTTCTATTTCTTTCGAATTTTATTATATCGATTATTCCGGTTTTAATTAAATATTTAAGACTATTATTAAGGAAGCTAATATCACGGGGCAGAGGCACAGTTAGGGGTAGGGTAAGATATGTGTTATTGTACGGAGGAGGGGAAAAGAGGTATACGTAAAGGGCTAGCTATATAGGCGAAAGCCTTAGAGCCAGCCCGAAGTTACGTATCTACGTACGTAACCGGACGGTATAACTCTAAACTATACCGAGGCATTCTAATATATTGTAATAGTAGTATTTAGCGCTAGGCAGGTTATAAATAGGCTAACCCTATAATATTATCCCCCCCCTCCGTTTATTTAGCGAAGAAAAATCTAATTATATACTATTCCCCTTCTTTTAAACGTTTAATAACTTTTTTAAAATCTATATTATTATATTTATAAAACCCTTTTCTTTGCGCCGGGATAGGGTAACGGCGGTAGTAATCTTAGGCGGTTACCGTAAATAGGATAAGCGGCGTTGGGGAGGCCCGGGGGCGGGGCGGCGGCGTAGTTTGGGGGTTAAGTAATATTATAAGGGTTCGGGACCGCCTAGGTCCGAATCCGAATCCGAATCCGTTTTTAATTTGGTAAAGCCCGTTTATAGCCGGTAGTTAGGTTAGGAGCGGACTTTTAGAAGTACGGGGGCTTGGGGGTAGTCGTAATAAAATTCTAGAACCTTCTCTTCGTAATCGATAATATAATTTTTAAGTTTTTATATAAGGGGGTAATCCCTTTTCTATTTAATTTAGTAATATTAGTAATAGTTTTTATTGAATTAATTATAGTCGATTAAACGTTTAAAGTTTTATTCGACGACATTTATACCGTTATTTATTTATATTATAATATAATTATTATTAATAATAACGTTTAAAAAGACGTTTTAACTAGGGAGGCTTCGGCCGATTTAGCATTAAATTATAGAGATATAGAAAATTAGCGAGTATTTTATATTAGCCGGGAAGTTAAAATAAATTTAATAAGAATTAGTTTTAATAATACGGAAGGGGCCCTCCTAGTAGGGGGAGAATTTTTAATAGGGGYGGCCGTTAGTAAGGTTAATAATATTAAGGAGGATTAAATTATTTATTTAATATTTATTTAAATTTATATAGTATTTATTAGTATTAGCTTCGTACTATTCTTAAGTATAGTAGGTCTATTAGGAAACGAAATTTTAAATTTTTTAAAAACGGTCGGCGAATTCGGTAGCTTTATAATATTCTTTTAACTAAGTAGAAAAGAGGTTAGGGGGTAGCGAAGAACGAAGTTTAATGCCTATATAAGGGTAATAATTATAATTAATAAAGAATAAAGAAACGTTTATAGAAGAGGAGACGGCGTTATTGCCCGAAAATTCTACAAGTAGGAGCTATTTTACCTAATTTATTTATACCTAATTAATATAGAAGTATAGGAATTATTCTATATCTACGTTAATATATTCGGTTTAGGTATTAGTTTGAAGATAGAAGGCGGAATTGAATTTTTATACGATAGAAAAGCGATTATAAAGGGTAGTTTAGAAATAGGAAATAAATTAGGAGTTTCTATTAGATATAATAGTATTAGGAAGGCTATATAGGGAGTAAATTCGGTCGATAAAATAATCGGTAAATTCCTCTATTTCGAAAGTAATATAGGGGATATAATATTATATCTTTATTAGCCTATTTATAACGACGGCGATATAATAGAAGGTTTGCTTAAAGTATTCGTTAAGTAGTAGTAAGGTAATATAATTAATTAAAATATTCTTCTATAGGGTTAGGGAAATAGTAGTAAATTTAAAGAGACCCGTAGAATTATATTTAAAAAACTTCGTCTTCGCGTATAGGAGGTAGCCTTTATAGAAGAAGTAAATATTATAATATATACCCTTTTAGAAGAATTCGCGAGCGAATAGGTCGTACGTAATATCTTTATTTAAATACCTTATATTAGGCGAATTATATTATTAATTAATTAATTAGAATTAAAATTCCTTATTTTCGGGGTCGATAATAATACGATTATATTATTTTATTATTCCGTTAAGGAGGATATAATATTTAAAGAAAGCGTAGTTAAAAATTTTACGGATCGATAGTAATTAGCGGCGAAGGAATTTATTTAATAAATAAATTATAAACTCTTATAGAAATAGGGAAGTCTTATAATTAATATAAATAAAATTATTGGTTAATTAATTATTAAAGTCTTTAAAGTTGAGGAGATAAAGGTTGAAGGTAATTATAGGGTTATTAATTTTAAAGTAGCTTTCTTCGAATTAGGAAGGGTCGAAGAGTTATTTCTAGTGGGCGGCGAAGCGGTCGTCTTTTATATTTACGGGGCGGTCGTTAAGTTTATAATTAAAAATATTTAGACGGAGGTTTTAGGGGCTAGGGGTATAGTGGATTAGGAAATTGAATTATAAGAAGAATTAGGATTAGCGTATATACCGTTAGGTAAACTATTTATTCGTTATAAAAGTAACGAAATTCTTATAGTCGCTAAGAATATTAAAAGGAATTTAGGCGCTTTCGAATTCGGGACACTACTCTTCGAAGGTTTTAATAATAATAAAGAATTCTTTATTATAAATATTATAATTATACTCTTATACGTTATATTTAGCCGAAAAGTAGGCGATAAAATATAAAATACCTTTATTATTATATTGGGAGAGCGTACCGCTTATAACCTAATTTGAAGTATCCGTTTCTACTATAGTCTTTTTAATTTAATTATAGATTTTAAAGACGGGGCCGTTAATAAAAATTTATTTGAAGGAGTCGAATGTAGCCTAGTAGCGGTCGGTCTAAATTTATAGTATATTTTTTGTAGTTAATTCGTAGAGGGGGGTTGTAATTGAGGAAAAGGAGCGTATAAACCGTTGGTAAAAGTTTATAAAATTGAGGAAAAATTGGAGGGATTTCTTAAATTCTAGAATTTATTATTTAATAATAGCTTTAACCTTCTTTAAATCTATTTCGATACCGCCCGGCGTAATAATAAGCCCTAAATACTTAGTACGTTTAATATAGAATTTATATTTATTAATATTTACGTTGAGGCCTATTTTTACTAACTGTTTAAGAACGTTATTAATATAGTATTTGTAATCCTATTTATTATCCGAATAAATAAAGATATTATTGAAGTAAGCGGTAGTATAAATATTAAGTACGTTATAAAAGATATTGTTAATATAGTTTTAGAAAGCGCCGGGGGCGCCCTAGAGGCCGAAGGGGACGATAAGATTTTCGAAGAGACTAAAGCGGGTAATAAAAGTAGTAAATTATTCGTAGCCTTCCTTTATACGAATATAATTAAAAGTAACGATAACGTCGAATTTAATAAAAATCTTAATACGGCAAATAGCGTTGAGCGTCTCTTTAATTAAAGGAAGGGGGTAGCGAAATTTAAATATAATATTATTAATACTATAGTAATTAATATAAATATAGACTCCGCCTCCTAGTTTCTTAATAAGGAGAACCGGGGAGGAGGCTTAGGATTAAAAAGGCCGAATAAACTTCTTTTAGAAGTTATCGTCGATCTATTATTTAATAATACTAAATTCGTCCGGGTTGAAAGCGTAATTATATACTATAGGCGCCTCTTTTCCGGGTTTGAATTTAATTTTAAAATTGTAAGCGCGGTTAGGAAGGAGTATTTTAATTATAATTTAATAGAAGGTATTTATATAGTACTAGTACTAATTAAGGAATTTAGTCCGGATTTAGTCGTCGGTCTTATAAAGTTTATCCACCTTTTTATAAAAAGTATTAGTATCCTCAGAAATAATTTTATTAAGGGCGATATTATTAATTATAAAATATTTATTAATAACCCCCTCGCACTTAATAAAATCCCTATTCGTATTATTAAGGGGAATAGAATTTAAAATTCAAATAATATAGAAGGCTATTTCTATACCCTAGCCCGCGAGGGCATCAATTTAGGGCGTGTTTGGATGCTCTAAAATTAGGCTCTGAACAAGCCACTCTGAAGTGGCTACATAAAGGAACTGCACGGACCGTTCTGAACCGGATTTTAGCGGTAAATGCCGAGATTTTGAGCTCCACCCTATTCTTGTTTAGAGCGGAATTTCAGAGTGCCGTTTGGTGCTCCATAACCGTAGAGTCTGAAATTTTTACATTTATATGCCTATAATTGATGTGACCTTCTTTTACACCCTCTTTTACACCCACCCTCTTATACACTCTCGATATCGACTAGCGAGATAGCTAATCAACCGCCATCTGCACAGGCTAGCCAAGCCTCCCAGCTAGCCTCCCAACCGACTACCTCCTAGGCTGTTACTAAAAAGAGGGTGCACAAGAAGGCCTGGATATAGACCGATGCTTAGGAGAAGACCCTACTACGGCAACTCAAAGAGATCGTCGACGATAGCCTCACTAACTAGGGTAGGTATAAAGAGACAGTATATAATAATATCGTAAATACCTTGTACGAAAAGTATAGTATCGAGCTTAATATTATATAAATACGTAATAAGATCGATTACTTCAAACGTAAATAGCGTATTTAATAAATATTAACCGGGTTCGTTAGCTAGTCCGGCTTTAATTATAATAACGAGAGTAGGCTCTATATTATAGAGGAGTCTATATAGGACTCCTTCTTAGAAGTTAATCTAGCATCCTTAGTTAATTTAAATCGGTTAAATATATTTACTAATAATATAATAGAACTATAAAGAGTGTGCCCAATTCAGAACCAAACCGCTTCCGCACCGTAAATTTATAGAGGAAGCGTTCTCTAATAACCAAGGTGCTACTAGATCCTATACTTTAATATTGAGCGCACTCCTATCCCGCCGAGAGATCCCCCCTATAAATGCACCTTATAACTCGGATAACGAGGATTTCGAAAGCGAGCTCACAATCCCTACCTATATGCGTAACGGTAAGAGAAGAGTCGCCTTATCGACCGACCTTAAGAAGAAGAAGAGGAAGAGTAATAGTAACGCTATCGTCGAATCGTTTAAATATTTAGCAAACGTGTTTATTAATAAGAAGGAGAAGGAGGAGGACCCCTACCCATAATTGAGGTAAGCGATTGAATTATTCAATCGCGATTAAGATAAGAAGGTCGACGAAGAGGTTGGCGAGCTGGCTCTACGCGAATAGGAGGAGTCCGAAACGAAGGTGCACTACTTTATTATTATTAATAAGAAGAAGAAGTAAATATATTTCAAGATTTTAAGCAAGAAGCTTAGTATCGAGAGCAACGAGGAGGAGGAGGAGGAGGATATATTTAGTGAAGAGGAGGATTTGCCCGCATTATAGTTACAAAAGGAGGATAGATTTAACGAAAGTTTAATTAACCCAATATTACACTCGACTACAATACAATCTAACCCAGACTTATAAATACACTATATTTACAACGTACTACAGCAGTTTGCTCGTACAAACAGGGTACCTATAGACGGGAGGGAGCGGGAAGTGGGACCGACCCCGGATTTGATTTTCGTTATCTTTTTTGTCTTTCTTTCATACCGATATCTTAATACTAAAAAAAAATCGCATATATATAAAAAAGGTAGCGCTATAATCGCCAGATCAAACTAAATCGATGTATCTACTTTATATCAAATTTAAAGCTCTTTTGCAATCGATGCAAATAAATATATAAATACCTTTAAAAGATAGTACGGGTCGCTAAAATTATATTAACCGCGCTAACGGGCGCTAATATCGATTAATATATTAAATATATCATTATATCTCAGATCTAGATTTTGAAATTTCTAAAGTCAAACACTAAATTGCACACTTCCCCTCCTCTCCTCTCCTCTTTACTCTATTCTATACTTTATACTTTACACCTCTCCCCTTCTTTAAAGCTCGATACAATAGTCGCGCTACATCTTCTTTATAGTACGTTCGCAATATTAATTCATCTAACTATTAGCACTTCCTTATTTCTCTTAATCCTCTATACTATACTTATGCCCAATAAGAGATACTTTCTCCCTTATAATCTCGTACCGTTTAGGGTTAAAAATATCTACTATTTCTATTACGTCGGCGAGGGGGTTATTAAATCTATCCTATTCTAAAATCTAGTTTAATAACGCGGCGGTAATATATATAACTTCGATTTAAACCCTTAGCGGTAACGATAGGGTTACGCGATAAATCCTAAAGCTCTCTTTTAACCGACCGATAGCCTTTTTAATAATAATCCGAGCTTAAGAGTAACGTAAATTATATAACTCCTTATAATTAGCCGGTCTTAACCCCGCTCTGGCAGTCTCTGCTAAATAGTATCGCACGCTACGGTACGGTACGAGGAGTCTCGAATTACTACTATAACCGGCGTCGGCTAGGTATATATAGTTCTTAGGGATACTAAACCCGTTGGTAAATGCTATATTTAATACCCTTATATTGTTAGCGGACCCCTCCCAGCTAGGAAGTACGTATATAATCCGATTAAAGAAGTTATATACTAGTAAGATATTTATAAAGACACCTCCCTTTCGGTTACGTTATAGTTTTTACTATTTAGTAGAAACCCTTACGCTGAAGTACGAACTATCGAAAGCCCCCAAGACCTTATAGAAGTAGGGAAATAGCTTAGGATTAATTTCGATTTTATAGGGGGTTTCTACTTTGGGCAAGCGGACTTTCTTCTAATATAATACCAAATAAGTACTAAGAACTTTATAGAATATTTTATTATAGAGGTTAGAAGTAAGGTTCCTTCTTATATTATTCTAAATGCTTATTAACCTATATACTATTTCTAGACTTAAGCTTAATACGTATACGGTTATACGAAAATTAATGCTTTGTACTACGATGAAAAGAAAGACAACGACCTTCTTGTATATTGTAGTCTTTGAACCCGACGATAAGCTAGTATAACAATCGAACCATATTACTAAACCGTTAAACGTACGTAGTATCATTTGTAATAACGATTGGAAGCGGCCCTTATGTTTATGGAGAAGGTCGTACATCGTTATCTACGAATTTCTGCCCATATTTATAGGGATTGGAGGTGCCTAAGGTATGAGGCGGGTTATAAATAGTATTACGGCTGCTTGTATCGCCCTTTTACGACGACGTTGGAGTTGTTGTTGGTATTGTACGACGTTAGACGAGGGTATGGCGGTTGATCTGGTCGATTGAGGGTGGCGATAAAGGTTGTTACGTACCGTGAAAGATGTGTAAAATAATAAAATTTCTGGTTTAGAAGGTCGATTTACGACCTTTTTGGGCTCTGAACGAGTGCGATGGATTTTAGATTGATCTACGTTGTTTGATTGGCTTAAAATCGAAAGTGGGGGCATGAATTTCAGAGCCTAGATTTTATAGCAATTTTAAGGCTAGTCAATTAAGAGGGCTACCAAATAGTACTCTTAAATTTACGACTCTGAACAGTTAAGAGCCCTATTTTAGAGCATCCAAACACGCCCTTACAAGTAAAAATTAGAACCGAAGAGCTTTTTATATTATTAATTGTCATTGAGGAGGATTTATTTAATAATTTGAATTATTAATTTATTATTAAAAGTAGAAGGCTCTAATCTATTAAAATTATCTTCTATTTATTCCTCATTACGTAAACGCTTAATATCTTCCTCTATATTAGCCCGGGTCGTTCGGATAATTTAAAATTTAAAGCGGTTAGCGAATTCGAAAAAATTAGGCGTTAAGAGCTCTTTAATATCTTTGGAGTCGATAGGGCTATAAAAAAAGGAGGGAAGGCGGGGGGGAATAAAGGAGGCTATTAAAAATATAAATGTTTAGCCCGGGCCTACGAGGGTATAACTAATAGGTTTAAGGCTAAACCGGTTAATAATTTACTTAAAATAGTAACGAAAGGCCTATTAAATTAAGGAGGCTAAAGAGGCGTAGTATAGTATTATTAGGGCCGGGCCGAAGTCTATAATTAAGGTTAGGGAAGGGTCTGCGTTTAAAATTAGAAGAGTAAATTCTATAGTTAGAAGGGTTCGAATAGCCTCTTTGGCTAGGAGGGTTCGGGTAGTAACCTCGGCTAGCGAAAGAAAGTAAGAATCGCCCTCGTTTTTAATATTTTCGACCGTAGGGGTATAGTACGCTATTATATTAGCTTTTATTACCTTTAAATTAAAGGGTTAGGAGGCCGTCTATAAAGATAGAGTACGGCGTAGATCCTAATACAAACTGGTTAATAAATAGCCGCGGGCTTTATAAATAGAAGTAAAGGAGAGGGTATTAAAAGGCTACGAAATTATTAGCGAATAATAGGCGAACTAAGGGTAGCCGAAGATAATTAAATTATTAGGGGCGAGGTTATAAATAAGGAGATCGATAATTTTATAATATAGGCCTACCTATATAGTAAATTAAGAGAAATAAATAATATTACTGCCTTTTACTTCCCCCCTATTAGCGAAGTAAAAGACTTTAAAGGTAGTAAAGTAGTAAATTAGTAAATAGTAATAATAAATAAAAGAACGGTTAATAAAATTAAGAGTAGTATAATTACTATTGATAAGAACGGAATAATATAATTTATATAGCCCGTTAGAAAAGTAAATAGAGAGGTTTAAAATATTTAATTATTTATAACGGCTATTTATAGAAAATTTATTTATCTTTATAATATTAAATAATATAGGGACGTCTCCTTTTTTTCCTATAGGCTCCGGCCTTTAAACGCAATTTAATAAAGAGGCTATATATTTCCTTAGTCGATAACTCCTTATTTATYACCTAAGAGGGGGTTTATAAAGCCTTATTAATATTAGGGAATTAATTAAATACTATTAGGGACTATAGCGTTAATTTAATAAAATTACTAGCTGTATTTAAACTATTAGCTATACCCGGACTAACCGGACTACTAATTATAACCGCTACGAAAGCCGCCCCTACCTCCTCTACCGCGGCCGTAGTTATTACTATAGGTAGAAGGAGGGAACTCCTTATAAAAATTCATCTTACTATAGTAAGCGGAGGAGTAGTAGCCGGAGCGCCCGCAACGGGTATAAGCGTTAAATTTTATACGGAAGTTAAAAACGTTTTGAAAAATTATAATATAAATTATAATATTAATAATAAATAGTTTATTGAAATCTATAGCGTCGCTGTTATAGCTAGTCGTAATATAAATAGTTGTAAAAGAAGAAGCCGCGCTAAAAATAGGGCTATAAGGTTTATAGAAAGGACTATTAATTTTAGAACGGTAAGCGTTATCTTCGAATTACTAAACGAGGGTACAGACTAAAATAAACTACTTAGAATAATCCGAGCCCGAAGGTTAAGGAATTTATATAGTAAAAGCGGCGCGAACCTTATTATTAATTTTATTTCTAAAGAAATAAACCTTTATAGTATCGTTAAAATTATAGTAATTAATAATCTAGGTCTATTAGTCTTTAAAGTCGGACCAACGTATATTTTTACCTATAGCAAAGTCGTTTAATTCGCGGCGGGCGAAAGTAACTAAGTCGTTATTATTATATTTAATATTAAATTCCTCCTTAATAAAGGTATTAGTAATCTTCTATTTCTATTTTTCTTTATCTAAATTAAAATCGACGATATAGAATAAGACTATTTCGTAGGCAGAGAAGGGGGCGCCTTCGAAGGACTTAGTAATAAGCGAAAACTTTTTATACTTATTAAAAAAGAACGAAGGGTTATTTAACTAAATAAGGGTAATCCTTATACGTTAAATATAATATTTTTTAGCCTTCTTTAAAAGGTTCTCGCCCTCGCCGTCGAAAAGTTTAACGTAAGTATAGAAGGAGCGGTCCGCGAAACCGTTAATAATAAAAATAAATATTATAACGTCTTTAAAAATAAAAGCTATAAAATTAATACGTTTAAACTTCTTTTATAAGGATTTAATAATTTTAATAATAAAGTCGAAAATTTATTAGAGGGCTTTATTATTTAATTCGAATTCGTTAGCGCGCTAATTAATATTAATATAGGTTTTTTTAGGGACGGAATACTTTTTTTTAAAGAAAACGCCGTTATTTAAGAAGCGAACGTTCTTAACCTTAAATTAAATATACGCTTCGTAGAAAAATTAAAGCTCCTCTTAAGTAAATTAAAATTAGGCGAAGGTAGCGATAGAATTAATATTAAGTAAGTAATTAAAAAAGAGAGAGGTATTATAGAAAATAATATTAATAGAAAGACTAGTAATATATTATTCCTCCCTTATAGAAGCGGGAAGGCCGTTAAAAGTAATAAAAACCGCTTAAAAGGTCTCGTAGAAATCGGTATTATACGGGTCGGTAACTTAAAGGGAGCCGACGGCGGTAGCCGTAATAAAATTATTTATAAGGGTAGTACTAAGTATTAATACCTCTAAGAGTTCGATATCGCCCATCGAATTAGTCGATAAGAACTACGAATATCGCGAATAGACCCCGTCTTTAAATAAGTAAATTAGGGTTTCCTTATAATATTTATAAAAATATAGATTTTTATTCAATTAAAAGAAGGATAAAACCTACGCTCGTACCTCGATAATAGGCCGAGTTTTAAAGTCCTATTTGCGCGCGCAACGCTAAAGAGGTATAATAAATTATTACGGGGCAGAGGTATAATTAAAGGTAAGGTAAAATATATATTATTATACGGAAGAAGGGAAAAAAAGTATATATAAAGGGTTGGCTATATAGGCGAGAGCCTTGGAGCTAGCCCGAAATTACGTATTTACGTATATAACCGGACGGTATAGTTCTAAGCTATACCGAAGCACTCTAGTACATTGTAATAGTAGTGCTTAGCGCTAGGCAGGTCACAGGTAGGCTAACCCTATGACAGCTAAAGCAGCTTCTTCCTCTTCTTCTTTTCGTAATAAAGGGAATAATAATAATAAGGGATCTAAAGGCTCTAACTCTGGCGGCTCTAATTCTTCCGCGCCTAAACCCACTAGTAGCGGAGGTAATAATTATTCTACTATAGAGTATACTAAGGAGACTATTCGCCTATTTAACGAAGGTTGTTATTTCCTTTATAAGGAACGTAACTATATTAAATATAATTATCCCTAGAAGGACTAATATAATCGAGAGCGCTGCGACCGTATTATTACTATTATAAAGCGTTACTTAATTAATAAGAATAGTAGTATTAAAAGTATTTAGCCTGCGGCCCTAACCGTTATTGCCCCTGCTACTAATAATTAAGGAAATTAAATACCTTAGGTAAATTAGATTCCTTCCTAAGGGAGGTATTAGTTATAGAATAAATAAAGGATAAATAAAAATAAGGAAAAGAGGGATTTAATTTAATATTCTATTTAGGAGGGGATCCTATATTTATTTAATATACTATAATTAATAATAGAATATCTTTATTTACGTTTAATACCTTAATTAATATAAGAGTAAACGGCTACTTATTTATTAGTATAATATTTACTAAAAAGCTAAAAGAATGTCTACTAATAAAAGTAATGAGCGACTTTCCTATTTGAAATATTAGTAATTATTAAAAAAAAATTAGTTAGGGTATTAGAAAGGTCGTTAAGGCCGCCCTAAGAGTCCGGAACCGAATAATACCCCCCGACTACTTTATAATTGTTAATATAAATTATAATATTATTATCGGTTGTAAATAGTTCGACCTTTATAATATTTAAGTAAATTATAAGAACCGCTAATTAATCTTCTCCCCCGACTAGAAGCTTAACTTTAAGTAAATAAGGAATTTTAACTTCGAAGTCCGCTTGGAAGGTTCTAGCGTCGTTAATCCTAATTATTAGAAGGAAGTAGCTTGTTATAATGTATTTATAGAATGAGAAAATAAGTAACGAATTAATAGTAAAAATAGTAGTCGTATAGCGCCTAAGTTTACGAATAGTTATACGGCTACTCTAATACCTATTTTAGCGGATTAACCTTTTTCCGACTATTATAAGAAAGAGTTTAATTAAGAAGTTAATAATTAATATTGAAGAGAAATATAATAATATTAATAATAAATTGAAAAGCGTATTTATAAATTCAAAGCTCTTTAACTATAGCTTAAGAAAATAGTCCCTATTATATTAGCGGATTTTAAATATATCCGAAATAAAAATATTAGCGAACTAAGTTACGCCCGTCCCCGCG
The DNA here is from genome assembly GCA_009802275.1 of Neurospora sp. CHS-2018a. Lineage (NCBI taxonomy): Eukaryota > Fungi > Ascomycota > Sordariomycetes > Sordariales > Sordariaceae > Neurospora > Neurospora sp. CHS-2018a. The sequence goes on from RAKG01000049.1 coordinate 301,842, forward strand.
TCCTACTCTAAAACCCTAATTTAATTCTTAAACGGACTAACTTATTAAATAAAATGGAGAGGAATTTAATTAATCTTACTTACTTTATAGTATTATTTTTAGAATTTATATAATTTATTCGAATTAAACCGACCGAACCCCGAGATAGTAAATAGGGCTCTAATAGCTAAAATATATATAAGTTTAAAAGAGATTCGATTAATTAGTATAAAGAATAATTAATATAGATATATATTTTTGAGGGCGATTTATTTATAAAGTCCGTTGCTAAAACCGACTATATAATATATTCGATAAACGTTTTTAAAATCGACCGATTTATTTAATAAAAGTGTGTAACGGAGGACCTTATTTAGGAATTTCTCCTCCGTAATAAGAAAGAATTATATGAAAAAGCTTTAAAGATAATACCCGAATATTATTATAATTATATTAACGTTTTTAATAAGTACGATTTGAATATCCTACCCGACTACCGACTTTACAACTATAAAATTGAATTCAAAGAAGGCCATCGATTAGAGGAGTTTAATTATAGCCCCCTTTATAAAATATTATTAAATGAACTAGAGGTTATAAGGAAATATATTATAGAAAACCTTTCTAAAGGATTTATTAAAGCGAATTCGTCCCTTTGGGCGGTACCCGTCCTATTCGTTAAGAAAATTAACGGCAGCCTACAATTTTGCGTAAATTACCGAAAATTTAACGCTATTACGAAGAAAGACCGATACCTATTATTATTAATCGAAGAGATATTAATTAAGGTTGTTAAAGCTTAATAATTTACTAAAATCGATATCCGATAAGCTTTCTATCGTATTCGTATAAGGCTAGAAGACGAAGAGTTTACTACCTTTCGTACTAGTATAGGAGCTTTTAAATATAAAGTATTGCTATTTAATTTAATTAACGGCCTAACTAATTTCTAAGCTTTTATTAACTCTTTTTTAGGGCTATACCTAGGGGATTTTTGTACTATATATATCGATAATATTTTTATTTACTCTAATACCTTCGAGGAGTATAAGGATTACGTCCGAAAGGTCCTAGCCATTAAAGGAGGCGGGGCTATAAACCGATTTAAAGAAGTATGAATTCTAAATTATTAAAACGAAGTTCCTAAGGTTTATTGTAGGACGTAATAATATTTCTATCGATTTAAAAAAGGTAAAAATTATTAAGGAATAGGCTATACCTTTTAACTTACGAAGAGTATAATCTTTTTTAGGATTCTATAACTTTTACCGAAAATTTATTAAAGACTACGGTTAAATAGCCCGCCCTTTTACTAACTTAATTAAGAAGGGCGAAGTATTCGTATAAATTAATAAGTATTAGGCGGCCTTCGACGGATTAAAATAGTTATTAATAAATACTCCCTTATTAAAATACTTTAATTATAATACTAAAATACGAATCGAAATAAACGCCAATAATAGAATCCTCGCGGGAGTCCTATCCTAATACTAGGAAGATACGAAAAAATAGCACCCTATTACTTATTTCTCCGAAATAATATAATAAACCGAATATAATTACCCGATTTATAATAAGGAATTACTCGTAATTATTAGAATTCTCTAGACTTAACGACCCGAATTAATTAATTTAAAGTAATTAAAACCCTTTATAATTATTACCGACTATTAAGCCTTAAAATATTTCGGTATAAAGCGACTATTTAATTTATAGTAGGTTGGATAAACGGAGTTCCTATTTTAATACTATTTCGAAATTACTTACCGTCCTAATATTAAAAACGTAGCTACTAATATATTATTACGCAAATTAGAAAACCTCAAAACTTAAAAAGATAAGAAGGAGGCGTACTAAATCTTTTAAATATTTAAACCTTTAATAATTAATAATAAAATTAAAATTATCGCCCTAGCCTCTATTACTATATCGAACGGCTTTTTAAAAGAATCGGTATTATTCTTTACTTTAAATATCGATGGTTTAGAATTATATTTAATCGAATTAAAGGGGTATAAATTAATTAATATAATTATAAAGGCTAATTACAAGGAGGAGTCCCTAAAAGAATATTATATATACGTTTACGGCTCCGACCCTAAATTTATAATAATAATTAACGGCCTACTAACGTACTAGGGCCGCCTTATTATCCCCAATAAAAATAAACTTTAAACCTATATTATTAATAAAATTTACTCGACCCTAATAATAGCCTACCCTAGCCGAAATAAAATACGAGTAATCCTAATTAAATAGTATTAATAACCCGGTATAACGGAAGATATCGACCGCTTTATTAAAAATTATATAATTTATAAAGTTAGTAAAATACTTAGAAATAAAACCCTTAGTAAGCTATACCCTATCCCGCTACCCGCTAAAAAATAAACTTCGATTGTAATCGATTTTAAAAAAATACCTAAGGATAAGTACGGATTCGATAACGCCCTAATTATAGTAGACCGCTTAATAAAATCGTTATAGGTTATACCTTATATAAAGAAAGCTACCGCCTAGGACGCTACCCGAATATATTATAAAAGGCCTTTTAAAGTCTATAATATATTAAAAAAAATTATTTCTAATTATAGTCTCTAATTTATATTGGCTTTTACCGACGAAATATTTAAATTAACCGGTACGAAGTAGAAATTAGCTACCGTAAGTTATAATTAAATAGTAAAGTAAGCGGAAATTATAAATATTTATTTCAATTAGCGATTTCGCTCTTTTATTAATTATTATTAGGATGATTAATTAGAAGCGATCCCGGTACTAAACGCTATATAGAATAGCCTCCCTTAGGATAGTACTAGCCTTTCCCCCTACGAAATTATATTTGGCTACCTAATACGTATACCGTTCGATTAAGAAATTTATACCTTCGACGCCGGATTTAGGGTAGAATAGTTAATTAGGGAATAGGTTTAGGAATTCGCCTAATATATTTATAATTATATAGAATATATAAGAGAAATAATATTGAAAGTATAGGAGGAGTAGGTTTATTAAATTAATAAAAAGCGTAAGGACTTAGATTTCAACGTCGGCGATTAAATTATTATTATTAAGTAGCTATAGTTAACGATGATTCGTTCTAGCGATAAGTTCGATTTCTCTAATACCCGTAACTATTATAAAATTATTAAGAAAGTAGGTTACTCCTACCGGCTAAAGCTCCTTAATAATTAGAAAGGCTTAAACCTCTTTTATACTAACCGGTTACGTAAGTATAATAATAATTTATTACCCGGCTAATTGGCTAAATACCTTAATCCTATTACGGAAGAAAATAAAGACCCCGAATAAAAAGTTAAAAAGATTAATACTTCTAAGGTAGTTAATAGTAAATTCTTCTATAATACGGATTAGAAAGGTTGGAACCCTAATTTAAAGTACTAGCCCGCCTCCGACTTCAAATACGCCCCGAAGCTACTTTAAGAGTTCTACGAAGTTAATTTAGAGGCCCCGGGCCTGCCTAAACGTTTAATAAATTAATTAAACGAGGATTAGGAAGAGTACGAAGATAATAAATTATTAGAATTATTAGGACTAAGGCGTTTACAAAGGATTTTATATAAGTAAGGGATTGTTATAGCCAAAGTAGGTCCTAGTCTAGCAAAACTCGTAAACGAATCTTCTATATAGGGGGGGGGTAATATAACGGCGCTAATCCGGCTATACCGCTTGTTGGACTTAATATATATATTATATAATAATTATATATTTATAACGGATTTACGGGTCTATCTTATACTATACGAGTATAAGAAATTATATATGGGTAATATATAATATAAATATATGCCCTATATTTTTGGTTGATTTTTATCGAT